>CAMPET010000078.1:228507-270143 GCA_946803715.1 Beroe ovata | reverse complement strand
TGGTGTCAGCAAGTTCCGACGAATGAGTAGCCCAATCGTCACGAAGGACTGTTCTGACGTACTGGTGTCAGCGCATTCCATTGCAAACATTCCTATGTCACAATTGTGCAGTGGTGTCAGCAAGTTGTGACGAATGAGTACCCAATATTCACAACAAGGGGCAAGATCAAGGACGTCTTGGAGTACCTTCAAAGTTGTCCAATTGTATGGGTTTTGGACCCCTTTTTTTCAAAAATCATGGATACGCCCTTGCCCAGGAAGCCACACAAATCTTAAAATCGTGTTGAAATGGTCACGGTTATAGTTAACAGGGGATCAGAAGGGGTTCACCAGGGGGTCAGCTGTAGAGTGTAGGGGCTCATTTCAAACGACCAACACGAGCGCGTAAATGATCTCTTACCTTCTCACATATCTTGTCAGACGATTCCTTGGCATGAGTAGCTGCTTTCTCTATACCCTGAATACCTCGCTGTATCAGAGGAACTAACTCCTTCGTAAAGTAGTTTGTTATCCATGTCTCTGTGGAGTGAGGGAGACTGATCAAAACACACACATACACACATGCACACATGCACATACACACAGAGACACGTCATGCACAGACAGACATACAGACAGTCAGACAGTCAGACACACACACACACAGACTGACAGACACATACACATACACACATACAGTACACACACACACACACACAGAGACACCTCATGCACAGACAGACAGTCAGACAGACCGACAGACACACACACACACACACACATACTCACGGTGGTGAGAGTCTGTTTTCTCGACGGCATTGTCCAAGGCACACTCCACCTTCTCCATCATCTGCTGCAGACACACTCTGGACTCCTCCCTAGCCCTGTTATCCTCTTCTTGTATACTACCCAGCATATCGAGTATCTCATCGTGTTTAGAAACTAACTCTGTTTTCTGGTTATCCAACAGTTTGTCTATCATCGCGTACTGGTTTGATGTAGTCTAGAGGGGCATGAGTTACCAACTCTTTGCTATTTGTATGACTTGCGAACTTAATTCGAGTTCTATCCAAACTTAGATAGCTCTAGAATCTGAGAATGCAGTACCTAACTTTGAAATCGTAACTTCCTGTTCTCGTCAGAAAATCGTAACAGTACCTAACTTTGAAATCGTAACTTCCTGAAACCTGTATGAAGTTGTTGATGAGAGTTTTATTCTGATTTTCGACCATCTCCTTCCTATCTATCTTGCTGTGTAGACCGTCTATCTGCTTGATGCTGTACGAGAACAGGGATTCTATCTTGTTCCGTTTCTCTATCAGGGCATTCAACTCGTCCTCCTTCTCCTTGATTATCTCAGACTGGGACTTCATCCGGTTCTCCATCTCACTGCACAAGGAGAGGGGCGGGGCATGTGTAATCAAATTGAAATGTTAGTTACGATCCAGATTCTGTTACGATTTTGAGCATACGCTCAATAGACAATATGTCCACCGGGAATCCACCTAGAATTCTAAAGTAAAGACGTATTATTATCGTTACATACGACAGAAGACCACTGACCACTGTACGTATCGGAGTGCATACTGTGGAAAGTATGCTAATTTTAGTGATTGTAACGTTGGAGTCTAACTACTTAACTAACTTGAATTTCTCTGGGTCGAGGTAGACGCCACTCTTCTCCCTTGTCAGCTGTAACTCCCTCTTCAATCTCTCTATCTCTGCTGTGTATTCCTTGATCAGTGCCCGTTTTGACGATCTCTGATTCACTTCCGGCTTGTTCACGATGTTCTTGGCTCTGTTAGCGTATTCGAGAGTGCTGAGTGTTTCCTCTAAGTTGCATGCGGCAGGGGAGATGGTTGCGATGATGGAAGTCTGAGTTCGTCCTCCTAAACTGTCCTGCGAGGCGAGACACAACAATGAGACATGTTCAGTCATCAGTGATGCGATAAGTGATAAGTTATGTGAGATTTAGTTGAGCCAGGCTATGAGCAGTTATGTGTGAACAGTCATGCGGTAAAGCGTTGTCTGTGGTGATCTAAATAATTTCAATACGGACATTGTTGCATCAGGATCAGACGCACATGTAGTTAACCACGCTTCATACAATACTTGACGAGTACAACAAATACCTGCAGTAGTCGAGTGAGTTTGCTCTCTCTGTAGGGCACATGAGGGGCTCTATCCACGAGGGCAGTGATCACTCTGCCCAGTGTGAGCAGACTCTGATTGATGTTACCGGCTTCTCTAGCCCGTGCATTCAGAGCTCCAGATCTACCAATGTTCTCCGACCCTGCTAGATCAACCTGGCGAGTGGTTGGAATGATAATATCCCTCATTCAGACACAACAAGGACATGAACTATCAAATCATCCCCCCCCCCGGGGCCGAGACTATTCCCCGGACCAAATCACACCCCCTGGGAGTCACATACCAGGTTGAATTTTCCCATCTTGAAGACCTCCTCCTCACACTCTCCAATATCATCCTGTGACATGGACTTGATGTGCACTGTGGCAGTGAAAACCACGTGGGATCTGCTCGATTGGGCGTTTAGCAGGGTTTCCGCAGTGCGGCGTTTCTGCAGAGCCCTCTCCATGAGTGCATACACTTCGTCCTTGGACATGACCTGCACTTCCTCCAGCCCTTGTATCACTACTGAACCCTGTAAAGTACTGGAGTAGTGGACAGACAGGGGAGAAGAGGAGACAGAATCATTAGAATACGTCCAGAATGGTAGAGTTGGAAATGTACAGCCAACTCATTATCTTTGCAACTCAGTATAAAAACAGTCATGAGTCATACTCATAACAGTGTCAAAAACCAGGTGGATTTCGAGAAGTTGAAGATCAGAGTTGGCTGTAACAACATAGAAAACACACGAATAGTGACAGTGCGTGGTAATACATGCTGTGAGAGGGTGAGGGAGGGGTGAGTGGAAGATAAGGGGTGATAATAGTGACATCATAAAATAGGTGACAGATGACACCAACAACCAAGGTGGGGAGTTATTATTGACACATCGATCATGCATGATTCTATACTAGTGAATGGTTATGATGAGAGTTGATGTATTGCAAGGCAATCATGTAATGATCATTGATCATGATGTCCAATGATTGGTGATATCAAGTAAGTAATATGTATGGATCCAAGGTCTTCACAACCCCAAATAACGCAGAAACGCATGCACATTGCACATGTAACACATGGACAGCAGGCACACAAGCAGCAGAAGGTAAGAAGTTTCACAGGCGGTCTAGCGAGTCATTCCACATAACGTGTTGACTTCAATTCAGTATACACAACAGACGTCACTATAGTAGTAACTGTACATTGTACTTCACCATGTACATTGTACATTGTACAATGTATAGACTGTACAGTGTACAATTTCTACACGTCATGGTCGGGACAAGAAGAGAGGGGTTGTTTCATTCTCGGAAGAGCAGCGGTCACAGCATGTACAACGCAGCACTTGCACCTGTATTACACCACTGCAGTGTCACTGTAGTGTCACTGTAGCAGTGGCAAACCTCTGAAACAACTTACTATGCCGCGGGTTCCTGCACTCGTTACCTTCCTAGCCGAATCTTCGAACAGTCTCAGTTTTTGGGAGGCATCACTGAGCGACAGTAAGTCGAACAGTTCTTCATTATACAGCTCCAGCATGCTGATACGGACTGAGAAATCACTTGCCTGGCTGTTCAGACGATCGAACATGTGGGACATACATCGGGGTATCAGTCCCATGTTCGGGTCCTGAGAGAGAGAGGGGCTGGGGAGTGGGAGAGAGAGGGGCTGGGGAAGTGTTTGTGAGAGATCAGAGGGCTAGTGAGCGAAGGAGTGTTAGTGAGAAGGGAAAGTTGGGTATTCTAGAGGGAAAAGTTATTCTAGATGATAGATTCAGTGAGAAACAGCTGCTGTGGCTAAACTGCAATGACTGGAGGAAGTTTACCTTGTCCCAGGCTATATTGCTCCCAACAGTCCGCTCTCCTTCCATTGTGTACGTTTTCCCAGTGCCAGTTTGCCCATATGCGAATACAGTGCAGTTGTAACCTAGCAACACCTCTTCTATTGTAGCCTGGGCTACTCCTGGGAATGACGGAAAGATGAACTAACGGACACAAAAACCGGCTATCAGCACATCTTGAGGTCCATTACACTGATACAATAATCAGTTGTGGCAACCAGACTGCAATATGTAGGGATAAGGATGTTGTTACCTTTGTACACATCAACTTGTGTGGATTCAGGACCGTACACATGATCGAAGGTGTACTTCTTGTTGAGGTTTGAGTGTCCCTGTTTCACTGTAACTTCTTTCTTTGTACATTCTATGATCGAGTGAGATCCCATGGATTTTTCTGTCGAGTTTCGTGGCCTGCATCGCACGTACACACTTACCGGCTTTGGCTTCTCTGACTTACGAGACATCACTATGCTAAAATGAAGATATGTCTTGATGTGAAATTATAAAATAGCAAACAATATAACCTTTATTGATGATCATGTTTTCAGGGATTCAAACTGAATATGAGGGAAATTAAATTAACATTACCAAATACCATTACAGTTCTAGCTACATTGAATTTATAGAGATCAAAACATCATAGCTAAGTATTAGTTCATGCTCTGTTCCACAGGAAGCCCTGACAGGCAGCCCGGACATCCCTGTCCTTCAAAGTCACATCTAGTGAAGTAAGTATGTAGTATGCACAAAGAGAAGTTGTTGTTTTCATATCACATAACACGATAAATTTTTGTTAGATAGTAATTAGTTTCGCTTACATAAATCAGTTACTAAAAAGAAATCACGTGCTATCAAAATCATTTTCTCAGCAATGGAAACCAAACCCAAACCAAAACAGAGAATTCAAAATAAAATCGTCTTTTTCAAGCTATCGGGTTGGGGAATGGGAGTTCCATAACAATAAGGCTGAGCATCTGTATGATAGACATGGTGGTTTTAGTTCATTGGTTATGAAATGGAGAGAAATATCCATATATCTTATGCCCTGCTTTCACGCACCACACCATGTCCACGTCGCACCCACCATTAATTTCAGGAATCCCTTTCCCTCAAGAATCCAGGTTTGCGTCAATTTTCAAACTCAAATACACAAAAATCAAATGCTATCAATTGCCATGATCATTAGTTCCTAAATACCCATAGTAAACTAGGCATTGTAAAGTATTTTTGATACTTGATAGGCGATAGCTACATTTTTACAAATCAAACATTTAATTCAACTTTCCGAATCACAACAATCGATGAACAATTCACATCGAATTCAAAAAAGCCCGTCCATTTTCACTGTCATCGTGTGCGGATGTCCGTGCTTCCTTCCTCGAAGTTGGTCGGTCATAGTGAGGTCAGAACGTAAGTTACAGTGTACCTATGGAATGTATTCAACAATAAAATAAATATCGTACATCTTGGTCTGTCAATGAAAAAGAAAACAAATGTGTCGACATTATTAGCTCTGATATTCTGAACTCTGACTTTTGAGCATGCAATATTTGAAAGGAGCTATGGTTATGGAGCTTCCAAATATTTTGTCAGGTTTCAAAGCCCAAATCTCAGAAACCAAATACAGAATGCCTGGTTATTTCACTAGTATGTTGTAGTCATGACATCACGTGAACACAACGAGATCACGGGGTCTCGTATTTGGAAAAGAACGTCTTCTTCTTGTTCCCAAAGACACGTTGAGTGAAGGTCGTCTCCTTGGACCCTACTGGGGTCGGTGGTTGATACATACCAGGTTGCACTGAAATGAGATGGCATTAGCAGAGTCCTTATGTAATGAACTGAATACATGTCTGAATACATGTCTGATTGATAAATCTCCAACATCCCCTCACTTCCGCCCCTCGTCCCCACCTCCCTCATCACTTTGATCCCTCACCTCCTCACCCCTTCGCAAAGTCGCAAATACCTTTCAACATTTCGGGTGTCCCTGGTGTCTGAGGCTGCTCATCAGAGTTGTAGGTGGGGGGAGAGGGACAATCATCTCCTGTACTCAGCATGTTGCTCCAGTAGGAGGGTGGCAGGTTGAGGAGACACTCCATGACCTTGATACTCCGCTTATTGTCCCTGTGAGCACTCTCCATATCGGTCAGAGCAATGCTCTCCAGGAGTGTTGGAGCTAGGACTCGGGCTAGGTTAGCTCGGGGCATCTTACACTGCTCACTGTCAGCTACTCTGATGGGAGGACATCAGTGAGTTGTGATTTTTTCATGACCTATGAGTCTCCAGAATTGAGAAGTTTCTCTTTCACATACTTCTGAAGGTGAATGATAAGGAAGGCTAGGGTGTGTCTGTTTTCATGAGGCAGTTTAGCTACCACCCCATACAGATGGTTGTCTCCCTCCTTCTCAGCAGCAGTCTTGAATTCCTCCGTCAGTGACGAAGTGAGGAGAGGATCATTCAAATTCTTCAGGAAGTTCTTGACAACCCCGGTCAGTATGGTCGTGTCCTCTATTTTGCGGAGGTTTGTCACACAACGTGGACGTAGGAGACGGTCCTTAAGGTCCCTGATTGCTTTCTCTACAAGAGAGAGAATGTTGTCAGTGCAAAAACTTATGAATGGAAAGAGTGACGTAGGTGCTGAACCTTATGGTGTTATGAGAGACCAACATACTAACATAATATGACTCTTCTACTCTCGAGCTGACCTGGTCCGTTGACACGATACAACCCCATCTCAGTGAGGCCCCGGGCCTCTATCTCCTGGACACAGCGGAGTAGGATGGCTGGGATGTGGGGAGGGTTCTGTGGCACATAGGAGCCCAGAGATCCATCCTGTTTCCGAGATGGGGTACTCAGAACCGGGACACAGGGCATTGGAGCAGCATTCTTGCACTCCTGGTGAACCACCATCTTGCAGTCTGAAAATTTCCGAATATTATGTTGGTCATTCAGTTCCATTACCAAATACATGTGCTAAGTGCTTATATGAGAGTGAGAAGACTCACACTTGCATCTCAGAGCATGAGAGGAGAAACCAAGTCTCTTGCGACAAGCTTTGCATCCCTCTGGCTTAATCTGACTCTTCAGAACAAAGTGGTGAGCTCTGTTTGGGAGGGAACTCTCGCTTGTGGTGGAGGAAATGGACTCAGTGTCAGATGGGACATAGTCAGCATCACTCTCTGTTTCAGTTGTGGAAACTGTTGTTCCTTCTGATATCACTGATATGACTGAGGAGGGCGTTATTAAGTGTTTTCGTATCTGACAGTGAAACCAATCCAACAAAACAAGCTCAGTACATACCCTCAGGGGCGACATGCGGTACAGGATTCTGTTTGTCGAACTTCTTGATATCAGGGTATATAACTGGTGGCTCGCTACTCTCTGACCCTGAAGGCTCCATCTGCAAAATATACAGTTCAGCCTTATCGTTTGGAGCCGAGTTTGTAAAACTAGTTTGCACTTTATACTTAAGGAAATATGATATAACTTACCTTGACATATTGCTCTGTTGGGTCTGGCTGTAGCGCTGAAGTCCTCTTCTTCTTTACCATGCCAACACTCTGACGCTCTGACTTTCTCACATGAGACCGTCTGGATTTCCTCCTCCACTCACTCTTAGACTCCTCAAACTGGGTAGGTCCATCAAAACTAGGTTCCAGACTCTGATCTGAGTCTAATTCCATGGAGGCTTCATCAAAAACTTTGTCAAACTGTCTCTTTAACACACTCCTATTCAAGAGGTGTGTCCTCTCTTCATCAGTCATCATACTCATTCTGTCCCTGTCTTCTAGAATCTCCTTGATGACTCGAATCTGCTGAATCTGCAACATGGTTTTGAGTTACAGCTTTGAAGTTCCAATAACAAAGTGAGTAGAATGCTGAAGATATCTGATATGATCAGATATCAATCCGTTCTAACATTATTCACGCAGCTGCAGGGAGTCAGTACTAACCAATTTATCATTCTGTTTGCTGAGAGATTGTCGCTGAGATTTCTCTTCTGCTAATTGTTTCCTAGGGGCAGGGACATTGTCAAGATAGCCAATAATCAGGATAGCCAATGAACACCAGAGCAGATGAAGAAAAGGTGCCATGAGTGGTGAAATCAAATTTCATGATTTATTCAAAGAGTGGATATCTGTGTATTTGGAGGCTCCTGCTTGGTCCTAAGAAGTAACCTACAACAGAACATGTTCATGAAAAGATGAACCTTGACCAAATTTTTATTCAGAATCAAAATATGTTTCTCAGGCTAATGTCATAATCAATGAACTAGGTGTATGAAAACCACCAACCGAATATGTTTGAGTCTATGCTCATGGGCATCTTTGTCCGCTTTGAATTGGTTAACTTGTAACCTCAGTCTTGTCACCTCATTTTCAGCAGTTTGGCACCTTTGCTGTAGGTCAGCCTGGCTTGATATGAACTCTATCCACTCTGTAATATTTGTCGGGGTTGATAATAGAAAAAGCTTCATTCTAATTCTATAGGCAGCTACTAAAATATTTTCAAAAAATGATGAATATCATACTATCATACCTTGCTCTAATCCACAACTCAAAAGAGAGGATATTTGACAGAGTTCATCAAAATATGCCGTGGGTGTGTTCATTGGGACTCCAAGTGAAGTACGATTCAGAGATTTCTTTTTAGTCATCATTAAGCTGTATCATTTAGATCAAATCATGTAGGTACTACTAGCCATGGGATTATTCATTCACTATTACAATCATATAACTATCACAACCTTAATCCCATAAATAACACATCTCACGCAATAAACACAAATCACATTCTACATCAATCATATCCAATATGTTAACATAAGCTGCCCCATTACTTCTAAGTAACGGTACTAACATTTCAAACCTACTTTTCAATTACATGCTTGAGTCTTTTTTTCCAAGCATATAACCTTTTGACTTTTTGAACATTTTCAAGAATAGGTACTCATAGGTTTCAGCTTTCCACTTAGAATTTTTCCTTTCTTTAATAGATGTAAGACTCCTGTAAGTTAGCAGCACTCTCCACATCTCACCCTGTGTTCTGGACTCATAAAAATCAGAGACTGTTCAGGAGATTTTGGCAGCTCTCGAGGTAATACCAGAGAGGAGGATGGCTACCAGAGAGGAGGAAGACTACCAAGGATAGACTGGGTTTTGCAGGGCTGGATATCCATTCTGCTGACTTCGAGGAAGTATCGGCCGAACTTCAGACAGTTGATTGGGACAAGGAACTTGGCGACCGTGTTGGAGGCGATGCCCCAGGGGACCGAAACTCTTCATAAACTCACTGACAAGGTCCTCGAAATCTTCTGTCGGTATGCCAAGCCCGAGAGAAAGGACTATATGTTGAAGCGACTTAGGAAGAAGCAGAAAAGACTGAACCAGAAAAGAGCCCAGGCTAAGAAGGACAACTCATATGTTGGACATATTTCAAAGCTGGAGAGGAGAGTGGCCAGAGTGGCCCTGGAGATAATGCACCACCTTCACAGAAGGCTGGACAAGGACGAGATTCGTGCAGTGGAGATTATCAAAAGAAACCCTAAATTTTTCTGGACATATTCAAATGACAGGAGGAAAACCAAGTCACGAATTCCTCCTCTACAGATGGGACAGAGGATCCAAGGGAAAAGGCGGAATTGCTCCAGGAACAGTGACCCAAATCAGGTTGTGGTGGAGGATGCACTGAGGGGCATCACTTATTCAGGCCCTTCCTATTCAGAATTCGTGTTCAGCCCATCCTCAATCGAGGTGGCCCTGAAAAATCTTGATCCCTTCTCTGCCAGCCCCCCTGGAGATATCCCAGCTGCCATTCCCCATCTGTGCTGATCAGCCCTATCTTACCCACTATTTCTGCTGTGGGAGGACTCTTTTAAAAGGGGGATTGTGCCGAGCTGTCTCAAAAAGCAGTTCATTACCCCTAAGAAGGGTTCCCGTTCAGAAGCGGCAAATTACAGACCAGTGGCCCTAACTTCCAACATTTCAAAATGTTTTGAAAGGGTAGTCAGGTGGAGCTTACGCAACACTTCGAACGATGTGGCATTATCAATAGCTCCCAGCACGGTTTCAGAAAAAATCACTCAACTTTGACCCAGCTTATCGACTACTTATCTTGACCAAGTGTAAGACAGTAAATGATGGTGAGGAGGTTGATATCATTTATGTTGATTATCAGAAGGCTTTTGACTGGGCAAACTCTGGAAGTACAGGGTGACAGGACGGATTTTGGATTGGATTAAGGACTTCTTAAAGGGCTGCTCTCAAACAGTCTGTGTTGACCAAGTATGCTCTGAGTTCAGTGGTGTTCGGGGTGGCCACAGGGGAGTGTGCTGGGGCCTGTCCTATTTCTCATCTACGTTACGATCTGGAGTCATCTCCCAAATTTTTGGATGCACTAACATTTGCTGATGATACCAAGATCTTGTAAATTATCAGAGGAATCGTGGATCATGAAATGTAATCTGGTGGATTGGTCTTTGCTGAATAACATGACACTCCATGATGAAAAGTTCGAGGTTGGTTCAGTACTCACCATGTTTGACAAACCTGTTGAGGGAGCTACCCTTCACATGGGGTTATCTTTCTTATGAAACTCCCGGTGGGGTTTGCCTAACTTCCACCCCAGTTGTTAAGGATCTAGGGGTGCTGCTTTCTGAGAATGGGTCGTGGAAACCTCAGATTGAGAAGGTGTCAGCAGCAGCTACCAGAGTTGCAAACTGGATTCTAGGGGCTTCTAAATGCTGATCAGTGGAGGTGATGAAAACTCTCTATAAATCACTTGTCCCCCCGATCCTGGAGTACTGTTCTCCAGCTTGGAACCTGTCCGCGATTGGTGAGATTGCACAGCTGGAGCAAGTCCAGAGAAACTTCCTGGGCTGCAAAGATAGAGACTATTGGAGCAGACTCGATTTCCTCAATATGCAGTCCCTCCACGAAGGAGGGAGAGGTATATGATTATAAACATGTTCAAGATATACAAGGGACTAGCCCCAAATGGATCAGGTTTTGTTTCCAAGGACACCCCACCATTTGGGCCACCTGCAATTGTTACAAGATCCAACATTAAGGCACTGAAAACAGTGTCCACTGTGTTTGAAAACTCCTTTTCGGTAAAGGGAGCTAAGGTGTGGAAACTGGAACACTCTCCCATGAGAGGTGAAGGAAGCTGGGACTATTGACGAGCTCAAAGTCATTCTAGGAGATCACCAAACAGAGGGTACTTAGCTATCCAGGGAAACTCCCTCCTGGATTATGCTGCTAACAGGGGTACAAGCTGAGAGCAGAAGCATTATTGAGTATCAATACACATCGGGTAGATTCAGAATTAGATTGTTCTATGGGCGCAAAGAGGCATAACTTCTAACTGCTACTTTTCCCATCTTCTGACTATTGAGTGGAGAGTTTTTCAATTTCATAACCAAGCCTGTAGGCAAAGCATTCATAAAAAATGTAAGGCAAGTATTGGCTCCAAACAGCAACAACAACAACCTCAACAAGCTGCCCCACATGAAATATATATTTACTGATAAGATTCAGCAATCAGGATGCATATTGAAGTATAAAAATCGGCAACTTATAAATTGTCGGGCGATGCCAGACCGCTGATGCAAGCCGCGAAGCGGCTTGCGTCAGCTTATTTGAGAATAATATTGTCAGCTTATTTGAGAATAAGTTTGCGCCGCGCGCGCGCGAAACGAAATTCTCGACAGGGTTTATCATTGTCAGATGTTACCTGACCTGTTTCTCGCGCGAGCGCGCCTCGATGAAGGCGCGCGCGCCGCGCGCGAGAAACTGAGGTCAGATAAAATCTGACAAGTCTATCATCGAATGACAACTAATAAATTGTTAATTGTAATTATCTGGCGATGTTTGACCGTTAATGCAAGCCGTGAAGCGGATGGTGTCAAAATAAGTTTTGTCCGAACTCAGATGTTACCTGACCTGTTTTTTGCGCTCGCGCGCGTTTTCATCTCGATGAAGGCGCGCGCCGCGCGCGAGAGACAGAGGTCAAATAAATCTTACAAAATAAATGTGACTAAAATAAAAGGTCCCGCCGCGCGCGCAAGACGAAATTCTCGACACGGACAAATGAATTGATTATGTCGCATTGATTGGGCCTGTTATCAGTTCAATGAGTTCAACTGTAAACAATATATACAACATCTCATACATATGTGCGTGGCTTTCTTTAATAAACCAGGCCTGGACAAGGCTCCTCAGTATATCATTTTCATTATGCTATTATTACATTGATTACCAATTATTTTGAAACTAGTTATCAGGAACATTCCAATTGATTTATCAGTATCTGGAGTTGGAATGCAGTGATGCCTCTAGGCATGCAGCCAAATCAGCAGCCTCTTCATCTGACCAGTGTTTTTGAAAAACTTCTAAGAAATTGTCCTGTGGAATTGAGTAACTTTGATCAGGGAGATCATTTTGATCTTGTTTGTTGGAGCTATTTTGTGGTTTAATGTCTTGTTGAAGTCCTATATCCAACACATTATAGGATGAATAAGGACTGCAATGTTCAGATTCTACCTGACCGGCCTCAAAGAAAAGTGGTGACCTAGAGATTTCTCTTAACTGCTGATATATCCCATCCCTCAGTTCATCTTTACCTTGAACAGGATTGGTTTCAAATATTGTTAAACTTCTTCCTGCTGGCTTATTCTCTTCTGCATCCCATTCCCAAGTCTGTTGAGGGACCTGACTTTGTTCTTTGGAGATTGCAAATCTTTTCATGGCTTCAATTTTGAGGAGCTTAAAGTCTATATCTGTCCCTACACCAGCTAGTGCATTCAAAACATTATCTCCCTCATCTAACCTGTTGATGTTCACTTCAATTCTTTTCTCTAAGTGATCTAACATATCACTAATATCAACGTCAAGTTCAAGTAACTCCATGATATCACTCAGTGCTTGATGGCTTTCATCAGGGATTCTTCCTTCAGTTTGAAGTGTGCTCAATGTTTTCTTCAAGCTATTCCTCCGATTTGTTTGTTGTGTCAATGATTGATATTCAATTGGTTCTTTCTTTCTAGTTAAATCAATCCTGGATGAAACAATATCATCAGGAGAGCTAAATTTGATAGGGGATATGGATGAATTCTCCCAATCTTGAGTGCTATTGTTGATTGGAGAACTTGTTTTTGGTGTTCCAAATTGTTGATCATCAGCCATATGATAGGTTCCATTCATATCCACATTGTATAATCCCTTCATGTGAGATTTCAGTGCCTTCATGCTGATAAAAAGGTGTGAAGTTTCCTGGTCCCCTTGTTCATCAGAAAAGCTGTTAGAGTCATCATTTGTACCTTGTTCTGTGTTTTGAGAAGCCTCAACCTGATTATCCGTGACCATTTTTTGATCTGCATCAGTATCGAGATTGATGAATTGAGGCTGTCCATTCTTTTTACTGCTGTTTTCTAAAAACTTGTCTGAATATAATTTGCCACACCCCAATGTCTTTGAATCAGTATTGTCAAACAGGGAATTACTAACACATTTGGAGCTGGCTTGAATTCCTGTTGGCAGTAAAACTGTAACGTTGTTGTGTGATGGATCAGCGTAGCCTGTTGCATCAGTTGACTCATTTTCCTGAAAAATCAAGCATTGATTTTGTCTAATGTCATTGCATTATTGTAAAATATGCTATTCACTTTTCGAAAATCGAAAACTCACATTCATCTTAGCTTGGAGCTCATTGTAAAGAGCTGCTAGATTCGCCAATGATTTGCTTCCACAAACCTGAATTCGAGTTGTTCAAATTTTCACTATCATGAAATGTGAATATCACAATATGGTGACGAAATTTCGGAAATTTCATGTCCTTCACCTGTCTCAGCCCAAAGAGAGTAAAATTTGTCTCCAGATCAGTCATCTTTATGAGGAGATCTTCCATTTCCTTGCTCAAGGCAGGGGGCTCATCAACACTCAGTGTAAAGTCCGCACAGTACCAGAGACAAGCTCCTATAGAAAACACCATGTCCTGAACAACGGGGGGTCAATAAGGGGATATTCCCTTGAATAATTGAATAGGTACCTACTAAAGTTCGGCTCATTGCCTAGGTACTGTATTTGGCATTCGTACCATACAGTAGGACGTTATACGATGGAATCTGCTGTTTGAGTTAAAAATTCCAAGTCATGAGGAGTCATGAAACACCTCACACAGTAGGTATAGCATTACAAGCGGATATCACGTTACAATTCGGCTGATGATATTTATTTTGCTCTGAACCTTTATACTTGCACCAATCTGCATTTGAATTAATCAGAAAGTTGCAGGTATTAATCGAAAGCCTGGAACTTCTGTCTTCTAGAGCACGTGATAAATACCTTTTCACTTTCTGTCTGATTGTCGACATCTGAAAGAATGCATAATTAGAGGATGATCAATGATCACTCCATAATCTCATAATCTAACAGTTTCTAGAGCTAAGTTTTCAAAATACTCAGTTCATGAAACTCCTTATCTCGTATCTAGTTAATGTTCATATACAGAGCTCCATTCGAATATGGGGCCCAAGTACAATCTGATCCTTGCTACAAGATACATTCCTACATTGAGGAGCGAAAACTAGCCGCCTACCAATCACCTTTCGATTCACCTTACCCGAAACTAGATATTGACTTGAAGTACTTCAAAGTTCTGTGTCAGGAGCGTGACTGTTGCAATAAAGGAGATGTCAATGGTCAAACCCCGCTTCATGCATTGTGTTTGTATGGGTGCGTTGACTCCATCAGTATTCTCCTCGAGCTGGGAGCGAACAAAGACTGCAAAGATAACTTCAATTTCACCCTAATTCACTACTGTGCAATGTCAGATAGAGAAGATCTTCTCAAGTTCCTTGTTGATAAAGGTGTTTCAACAGAGCACAGCTCATTAAATGGCCGAACCCCACTTCATATTGCAAGCATGTGCAACAGTGGCAATTGTGTAGGCTTTCTCTTAGATAAAGAAAATGTCGATATTAACGAAATAGACCATTTCGGTTGCTCTCCACTGTGGCTTGCCGTGTACTACGGGAATGATGGGGTTTGTAGACTTTTGTATGACAGAGGTGCACAGCTCGTTGGGCCGAGTATGGTTGTACATATCTTCAGAGCTGGTATCAAGTGTGACACATTTGCCAAGTCAATACTTGACTCGATGGTGTCAACATGCTCTTACAGGGGAGTCTCTGGGTATTGGTTGAACAAGCTCGTAGATGAGGTGTCCTACAAGGACGACGATATGACACATTCGTATCTAAGCATCAAATCAGTAGGAGATGAGTTTGTCAAGCATCCAGTTATACATAGATACGTCAAAGTTTTGTGGAAAAAAGCAGGGATGAAACACGCGGTTATCAACCTTATGAGGGATTTTCTCTACAGTTTGACGTGGACATTCCATTTCATGGCAGATACTGGAAAAACATTTAGAGACCAGAGTAGTGTTATAAAGCTAGTTGCGTACATAATCCTGTTGCCCTTCACAAGTTATCTCATTTACCACAAAATATCAATCATCAAAACCACTTTCTACAAGAAAGTGGAATGCCTCAGTCTTGAACAAGAGATGCTGGATAGAGAGTTCGAGAACAACCACCCATGTATGTGGAATTTGTTCAATGTTCTGAAGAGGGAGAAGAAGGGGCTCTCAAAGTATCGAACAAAGCTGCTTATCGAGAAAGTGTTGAGTCATCAGTCCCTGGAGCTTGTCATCATCGTACTATCACTAATAGTTTTGGTCATGGACCTTGTTATGACAGGTATCAATACTGATAAGCACGACTCTCATAGACTAGAAGTGTTTTACATGGTAGTATCAAGTGTGGTTCTCGTTCTGGTGTGGGCAAACACTTTCCTGAAGTTTAGATACTTCAAGGAATTTAGTATCTTCATCACAGCTGTGCATCATCTCTACAAAGTTTTGCTCAAGTTTTCTCTAATGTTCTTGGTTTTCTACATACCAATCAGTTGTGTGTTTTGGAAAACTATTTATAATTCTCCAAGAGTGCATCACGGGAAGACGCATAATGCTTCCTTCTTTGACAGCCTCTACACTGTTTACCGCATGACATACAGCGACTACACATATTCAACTGGGCTTGATCTAGCAGTAAAGGCAGGTTATCCAGCTTGGTGGAATATTCTGACATTCTACTGGATAACTCTCGGGAGTTTGATCTTGCTACAGATCCTTGGAGGAATGATATATGTGAAAATCTCCTCAACTCCAGATCACAAGAAGCTTGTAGCTCTTAGACAGAGGATGGATTTCATCTGTGAGATGATGATGACAAAGAAAACATCAGAACGCCAAGCACTCGCTCGGCATCTCGAACTGGACTGTAAACCTCATGTTGTTGATACTGATGTGGATTGACCTTTGGCCCATGATTTATCGTGATTTATGTAAATACCTGTTGAATGATCACTGAATATCGTATGAACAATTCACACCTACCACGTTTTGGGTGCAATTCAATCATCCCTTCTTCATTCAGGAATATAACCGCAGGACTGAGTGAAGAAACTGAAACGTAATTGATTCAACTTGGATTTATAGGATGATTAAGTCTAAATGTTATACAATTTGTCGATTTGGTTGCAGTAATCTTGTTATTCATCAGCTTATGAACGGACCATTAAACAGAAATCGCAGAGCCTTCATGATATGTTAAAACTCACAATTTAACTGTTTTGAAGCTTCAAGAATTTTTTGTAGGAGTGACCATAGAAGTTTCTCTTCCAAAGGGAAATTTAGAACTTTCATCATATCTTCCAATGAAACCTAATTGTGTGTATATAATTAGCATATTAAGTTATAGGTATCTACTTGATGCAAAGGTAAAAGGTGGGTGCCACTCAAATCTAATCATGTTGTTACTGCGATGATCTTTGATCTGTTCTTGTATGAAAGTACCTGTAAGCGTCATAATTACCTTCTGAAGTGAACGTTGGGAGTGAATTTTACTATTGTTATCACTGTTCAGGCTGACTTGAGATGGATTATCAACGGAGTTGTTGTTATTCTTTCCATCAGTGAGAAATGCCTCACAGTCATCATCATTTGCACAGTTCAGTACAGCAGGAGAGGTCGGTGGACAGGCCTCTGCCAGTGAAGGGTTCCGTATTTCATTCACTTCATCATTTGACTCTGTGATTTCTGGTGAAACCTTAATTGTCTTACCTAAGATATATTGCTCTGTGATTTGCTGTACAGACGAGCAAAGACTAGGCGAATAATCACCATTACCTGTACAGCTGTGTACAAATACCTATCACTAATAAGACCATGATTAGCAAAATAAACACATACGTAGATAGAAAACAATCGGAATTTTCATCCATGCAAGGCACCAATAATGATACCTGTAGACTTGATTTGCTTGTACGTCTTGTTGGGTTTAATTCTTTGCTTCCCGGTTTCACGAATAAAAATGACTGGCGCCATTTCCTGGAGGTTTCAAGTGATTCGTTTTTTCATGGTTGATGAAATGAAGGTGCTGATGGTACCTATAAACTAACTTGTTCATTGATAATAGAGTGTGACGATTCTTCTTCTGGTTCTACATCAGGTAATAAGATGCAAGTCTCCACTGAATCATCACTTGATGAATTCAACTTATTTTCTGGAAAGTTGAATATCATGCAGGTAAGCCAATTCTAATTAGGGGAATTCATCAAGTTTCAGAAGGCAGGAGCGAATGCTTGTGTTCCTTCCAATGACTCAGACTACTAACCTAGGTCCAATATTTCTCTATCTTTTTGATCCAATTCGACTGATTCTTCTTCTTGTAGTCTCTTTTCTTGGTCATGTATTTTTTGTTTGGACGATACCTTTTCAGTTGTTGAATCTTTGCGCCCTTCAGCTTTTACGTCAGCTGTGCCCTTTGGTGGAACTTTTACAGCAGCCTTTTTCTCTGTTGCCTTCCTCTTTATTGATAAAGTGCTTCTAGTTGAGGGTTTGACAGTCGTTGGTTCTGCTTTCCTAGTCGTGTTGGGAGATTTAGGAGTCGATTTTGCTGTAGCAGGAGACTTAGTCACTTTTCGCTGAACCATGGGCGATTCAGCTGTATCGCTTAGGGTTTTGGTTGCAACAGCAATCTTCCTTTTTGTTACTGGTGATTTGACGGTTTGTGTAGGAGATTTTGTATTTCTGGAAACAGTTTTCGTATCATTGACAAGTCTTCGATTGGCAGCAGGGCTTTTTATAGCAGGTGGTGATTTGGGAACATTTTTCTTAGCTACTGCTGCAGGAGATCTTACTGTTGGTATATGCGGTGGTAAACTTTTCTTTGCAACTAGTGGCTTCACTGGTGATTTCAATGATACTTTTACTGGCGTCTTGGCGGGTGACTGTTTCGCAGGCAGCAATGTAGCTTCCTTTTTAACAGCTACAGTGCGTTTATCCGGAGGTTTCTGAACAGGAATACTCTTGTTGATCACTGGTGTTTTTCTTCTTGAAGCAGCTGGACTTTGACCTATTGCTTTTTTATCAGTTTTACTCTTTCCAGAGATGTTGGGTGAATTTACCTTCACAGTTGAATTTTTGAGATTTAGAGGATTCTTCTTCGTTGTTGCAACTGAAAACATAGGTTTCATGACGCTGTCGTCGTCAGGTGCATTCTTCTTGCTGGTTATTTTCTTCCCTACAGCAGCATTCGGTTGCACTGCTGCAGTACTTGCTCCTTTCTTTGGTAATAAAGGGGAACGTGTGGCTGCCACCTTGGCTTTGCTAACGTCTTTTCTTGCTGTATCAAGCGTCTTCTTTTCAGTGTGTCTTCTATTTGACTCCTCATTCTTCTTTTCATTGGACGATTTTGTTCTTGTAAATGTTTTACTGGTGGATACCTTAGTTTTGCTATCAGAAAGTGGAGGATTCCTCCCAGATCTTGTCTTTGTAGTGTTGGATGTTGCTGCTGGACTCTTCTTAGTTTTGACAACATTTTTGCTCTTACTTACCTTTTGAGATGTATCTGTAGTTTTTGACCCTGTTTGCTCCGGCAATCCCTTAGGAGCACACTCAGTCGATATTTTGACATCTAGGTTCTCTGTGTTGAGGTTATTTGCCATTGAGATATTGATAGAAGGAAGGGAAACCTCATCTCCATTTGGTTGCTTCGGTGCTGAATCAATATCCTTGAGATCTGCTAATTTTTGTTGTTTTTTGGTGATTGCTTTGATCGCCTTTGCTATATTTCTATTAAAAACATGTGGTTTTAATATACCCTGAGCTTCTGCTTTTTTAACAACACCAAATAACCCCTTATTGGAAGGAACATTTAGACTTGACTTTATACGCATTCCAGCGTTTCTCCATAGTTCAGAAGCCTTGAGATGTGTTAGCAAGTCAGGGGTTGGATCTGAGACCGCCTGGTTTATGACTGGCTGTACACTATCCTCACTTGGTTCCATCATTTGAAGCACATCTTGTGAAACTGACAATGAATTCTCTGTCTTCAGTGGCATTGTCTCTTCTGAACTCTCTTCACGGTCAGGGTGACTTTCTGATTCCACAATATCTTTCTGGGGCTCCAGCTCCGCATTGCTTGACTCCAAAGGTTTGTTGTTGTCTTCTGATTCGACATTACTTTCTCCTTCCTTGGCACCATTCGTAGATATGTCCATCGAAATATTCTTAACACTCTCTTCAGCCTTGCATGCATTATTGGCATCTGGTTCTAGTGTCACCTCTAAATGCTGATAGTCCCAAACGTCTTCGTTAGCATCTGTCATTACTGTGATGTCAATGTCTGCATCCTGAAAATGAAATTCGGTACCAACTATTGGAATAGATGAATAAGGGAGAGCAGTTTGTAAAACTATACCTAGTCACTTGCTAAGTTTCAAGTAAGCATTTGAAACTCACATCTAAAATTTTGCCCAAGTCTTCAGATGAAGTTTCTTCAATTTCTACCCGATCATGATTGGCATCTTGGCTTTCGAGAACTGGTTCATCATCGGTAAGAAGACTACCATCCCTCAGTTCACCCTCCTTGTCTTCAATGCTTACCAACTGAAAAGTTTTGTCTAGTAAGGACTGTCTTTCCTAACTTAAAACTAACTTGATGGGTAGGTAGAAGGGTAGAGAGGTAGGTATTGCTCTATTGACGACATCATGAATATCGCTTTTTATTTTTTCTGCTTATTTATCAATGGTTCAGAATGTTGACAAATCGACAACGGTTATTAACTAAATTTTCCTCGAAGTACCTGATATGGGGATCGTGTCCGCGGTCGTATTTGAGGCACTCTCATTAAATGTTTCTTCCTGTTATTGATAACACCTGAAATTTCGGAAATCAACAAATCATAGCAGTATCGTATGTCAAGAAGAAGGTAGGTATATGTTTCAAGTGTACTTTTTTTTGGAGAAACCAAGAAGGGAACAGATATGTGCTATTACTAACTTGTAGCATAAGGGCTGTCAGAGCAGTCATTGTATATTATTCTCAGTATGTCATGAGCCATAACTTGATATTGCTGGAGAATCATCTTGCATGCCTGGAATTCATAAGTTGGGCTAGGTAGTCGCGGAATTGTCATATCAAATTTCGAAGTGGTACCTACAGGGAAAGAGCTGCATTAATATTTGATTCTTCAGAAGATTGGGAAGATCAATCTAACCTCTGAAACGATATCAAGTGTCGGTCTTTCTTCTGGCTGGGTTTTCATCATCTCTGTGATCAGATTATCGAGCATTTCTTCCCTTTTTCTCTCTTGAGAGTTAGCTTTTGAAAGCCAAAGTAAAATAGATCCAATGGAGTAAACATGGTTCTGAAACAGAAATATTAGATAGGTTCTTACTTCTTACAATCAACGCCCAGCGTTTCATGCATTCATGATGATGTTTCATGAAAACAAATTGTGATAGATAATGGAAAATTATGAGAAAAAGGATGTCATAAAGAGTTATCCTGACTTGGACAAGGATACTGTGAAATGCAGCCAGCACGGAAAGCTTCATGGCTTCATACATTTCTCCAAGAAACAACTCGATGAAAAACGATCTGTAACTTTATCAGGTAGCTATGATTTTATCATTTGCTAAGTGTAGAGAATCTCTTCAGATAAGATTGGCTGATGAAACGCAGTAACTCTTTCCAGGGGTCGGTGGGGCAATAAACAAGGCGGTCAGTACAGCAGAAGTTCTCAAGACCATGTTGCCACTGCACCAAACAAATACTATAAAATTTGCGCGCATTACTGAGATTTGGACTCCCAAAGAAAACAAGGTCTGTTGATATTCGTAAAATGAAGCTATTCGCTGGATTTTAATTTTCCAGGGTTTATAGGAGTAATTTTCAACTTTGAAATCATTTCACTGCAACTGTGCAGGATTTGCAGAACATTGAGGTGGAAAGGAAAATACCGGCGATATCCATCAGACTACAGATCGATGAGCCAGAGGTAAAGGAGCTCGGTTACCAGGCTCCAGATCAACAAGAGCCACAGAAACCCATACATAAGAAACCCAAATTCAAGAAATTCAAACCTCGACCCAAGGATAAAGACGACTATCCATTTGTTAAAAGTCAGACTGAGTTGGAGAACAAAGTAAGAGATCGTAGGAAGAAGAAGAGGAAAGAAAGTAATGAGAAACAAATCGACAATAATGACTGCTCAGAAACTGTAACTGCTGTAACTGATGAACAAGAGACATCGGCTGTGACAGTTGCATCAGTTGAAGAAAGAGTAGACACGTGAATTTTGCAGTAGCACTCGAGTTCTCTGGCATGACACAAGATCATACATAGCGATTTTAATGATGATTTGATGCTTAATGAATGCTTTATAGATGATTGTTATTGAAGATCCAAGGTTATTTGGGAGTAATTCTAACATTATTAGAAAGTAAGTATTTTTAATTTTACAGACGTTGCATGGGGTAGATTTGAAAAAACAGATCAATATGGTTACTTTAACTGTTTACTTACTGCGTAGAGTTCTTCCTTGGGTATACTTTGACCTTGTGAATCTGAAATATAAGTAAAGTCATTCTCACCATCATTAAAACATTCGTTGTGAAATAACATGACTCACTAAACTAAGTATCCTCTTCAGCACCGTTTGCTAGGATGTGCCACCGATTGAAACCCACAGAAGTTACCAGTATGCTCCTTTCACAGGATGCTAAATTTCGGTGGGAACCGAGCAAGAACAGAATTGTGAGATTTGATGACTTTACAGACGAGCTTGCTGCTAAGTTTTCTGTTGTAGCATGGGATGTTGATCCCAAAGTAGCTAACCAGTCAAAAGTTGAGCTATTCACCCTTTGCTCTGGTTCAAATCTGAGGGATTTCATCAACACCACTATTAGCAACCAGCCAGACATTCTGTTCGATGATCTAGTGAGATGTGTGAGGAAAATGCTGGTGAAGTGCACTCCTCCATTGGTGCAACTGGCAAAACTTATGGCCAACCGACAGGGGAGGTTCGAGTCATTTGATGTATTCTATAACCGTGTGCATGAAGATGCCAAATCTATTTGCTGGGAAACGTTAGACACGTCAAACATAAGAAATGCAGTCATTGCAACTGTACTAGCTAGTAACTCAAATAACCCATATGTTAAAGGACACTGCTTGTCTGTGAGAGATGTGAACACTATCAAACTGGAAGATATAAAGAGCACCGCCCTGGAATATGAAGTTAAGAACCCTCTCCCGTCCACTTTCCCCTCTCAGACCGGGCAGTCACTATTTGGTGGTGGGAACAGCAATGCTCTTTTCGGAAGTGGACACTCTAACATGGCTCCTGCCTCTGGGAGTAGTCACTCCGGCTCGGGACTTGCGTTCGGAAGCTCACATTCCAACACTGCACCTTCATTTGGCAATAGTGCTGCTAGTTTCGGTTCCAGCTCTGCAGGAAATGATAACACAACTAATTCCTCTTTCAACTTCGGTTCTGCTTCCACAACCCCATCATCATTTGAAGAACAGAGAGTAGGTGTTTTTGGCAGTGCCTCTGCGGCCACCCCCTTTGGATCTTCACGAAGTAGGAACATCTTCATGTCGAGCGGGCCAGGTCCTAATATGGAAACTGGTAATGGTACTGATCTGAGGACGCAGACAGAGGAACCGGGTCCGAAGAGACAGCGGTCATCAGAGTCAACCGATAAGAAAGACAACGTTTGATTGGTCACGGAAATGTTCGTCTGTTACCTGCAGTGCACATTGGTTGGTTGCTCCATGGAAAATGACTGGTTCTCTTGTGTCCACTTTTTTGGCGAAAAAACTTGAATGTAAGAATGTATTTGAAAGTTTGTTATACATTTCTATTCATATTCTGCTGATCGCGTTTTTCAAATGTTATTTATCCATGCATCCTTGTTATTTGAGAAATGTGTTTTGTTTGTATTATGCTTTTCACTCACCTGTGTCTATTATTATTTCCCCCTGCGGACTTAGCATCAATCTCTCTCTTGTAACCACAGCCTTCGATAGGACACCCTCTTCCAGCTGCAATACTGCCACACAGATTTTCTCAGAAATCGCATACAGATCTTCATCGTTAAGTGGACCATGCAGGAGATCCGGGATTTCGTCCAATGCAAAGTCCATTGACTCTGACACCATTTTGCTGATCAAAAGAGGATAATTACCAATAAATACCAACAATTACGATACCAACAACTGCCAACATATGAGAACGTTCTGACAAACTGAGGAATGTACAACTGCTGCTTTGGGTAGTGTTTTGATACACAATCCGAAATGTAGCACAGGAACTAGCACACTTAGGTGGCTTTGTTTCCATGGTAACCTATTTAACTGACTCTACTTTCTCAACTACTGGAAATCATGATGCAGAAAAACCACTCACACTGGTTTTCGGGCACTATGTGTCAACTACAAACACGTGTTCATGACACTGACTACCCCAATTCAAATAATATTAGTTTGCCAATTGTCATGAAAGGTGCCCTCAGGTGGCTTGCAATGTTATCCTATAGTTAGCGGTTCCCCCGTAGCCGCCCTGCAGTATAACATTACATGAAACATACGTGCCATTATTCAGCAGTATCCAATGTATCGAATGTGACACACCTCTGGAGAGAGATATAGGCCAGTACTTGGGTGGGAGTGCAACACGATATCATGTCCCTCTACAAACTGTGTTGTGGTCCTCTCCTTTTCAACATAGGTGAGCAGAGTGCAGTATGACCGATAGGTACCTGCCAATCAACTATTACATGATCTGCAACGAGAAAATTTGGTACATCAGGGATTTGTGATGATCTCTAATTCTCTAATGTTATGTTTCCTCTCTAATAACCAGGTTGCCGAAGCTTAGCATCTCAAGTAACTACCGGTGACAATGTTAGGAATGTCATTGGAATGAGGGTTGAGATACCGAAAGAGATTCAATTCCAACTGCGACAGGAGTACGAGTCAGATCCGCGGATAAAAAGGTCATTTTCTTGTAAGAGTAAATTTAGAGTAATAATCATTAGGTACTTACTTTAATTTAGGTCTTACATACCACTCTGACTCTATGTATACATCTTCGTAGGTCTCTGAAAGGCAATGCTGATGCGAGTCGAGTGTTCAGCATAGATTTCGGCGACAAGAATGACATTTTCAATCTTAAACTCCATGAGCTATACAAAACGTTACTGAAGTTTGACGAGCAGAAGAGGGCAGTTCAGAAGAATGAATGGGGAACGACGGATGATATTGGTGTTCCTGTCGCTAAAGATAAACGCATCAAACAGAGTAGGTGTTCACACAGGGTGGTTAATACTTGATAGGGTGGTGTAATTCACGGATAGTTGGATTAAAGTAGGTTAGGAACAGTTGCGAATAGACGAATCAAGGGCAAGCCAGGAGAACAAGTCTATAATCCATGGTGCTCAATGAAGAGATTTATTAATAAAACTCACACTTTCAGTTGCACTATGCCACGTTAAGATGGACCATCTGAAAGGTAAGATGGTGTACAACCCCGAAAATCTGAGGGGACCCCAGATAAAGTACCACCCACACATGGAGGTGATGGCGGAGCGGTGGCTCAGGATCATGAAGCACAGGAAGGACGAGCTGGTGTGGATCAAGGGGAATTATGTGAAGATGAAACTCGCGGAGAGGGCGCGTAATCTGGGAAACAGATACGATTCGTACTACGTGTGGCAGAGAGAGAAGGTACAACATCTCCGACTAACTCATTCTAGGTGAGCTGTAGTACCTACATACATGAACATTTTGATACCAGTGTTGTGTACTGCCTCAACTCCGTGTTAAGAGTAAGGAGTACTGATGTACGAGGTTTTACCTACTTTTTCTGTCTCTGAGAACAACCGGTTTACTACTTGGTTCACTTAAATCACATCGTGTTTATTGCAGGAACCAATTCTTCTACCGGTATGTGTACTACGACAGTGAGAGCGATGTTCCAGTGGAGTTACACGGCAAGGAAGCAGCTATGATGGATAGGTGGTGTGACTTGAGGGAGGAGAGGGATAAGCTACTGAGGGAGATAGAACTGGGTGATATACTCAAATACCGACATGTTGTCAACTCTCTCGGGATTACTCCCATATTCGTACCCACCCACAAGGTAATGTGTTCATGTATAAAACACACATATAATATCTATATCTATCTCAATGCATATCTTACATTGAGATAGAGATTTCTTTCAACCAGGCCCTATTTACCGATTTATGAATATCTAGTTGATTCCATATCAAATTTTGGCACCCAGCTCTGTTAACCCTGTCTCCCCGGATCAGTTGCCGAAGCCGAAGTGGTTCCGTAACCACGCTATCTCGAGTCTCAACTCGGCCGAGGTTGCGCGACTGAGGGACAAGCGGAAGCACGGTGCAGTGTCAAAGCAGGAAGAGGAGGAAGTCACCATCCCGGGTAGACCGACACAGTTCAGCGAGCTCATAGCGGGCTGGTCTCGCGCTGATCAGAATGTTAAGGTAGACACGGACTTCCACTTCGGTAACCCGGAACCTACACGTGACCCTATACCACTTGTACCGGCCGAGTGATAGTCGGACAGTATCTCGAATCTCGATATTATGTAATAGGTACGCACTTTCTTAGTAGCATGATATGATATGCTTATTTATTCTGTTTCATCACTTTCTATAAACTTTTAGTCTCTAAATTGAATAATTTGATCCACAGTATACTCTTGATTGCACCAAAAGCCATTGAATGATTCTGAAGCAAACAATATTGACACTATAAAAATCATGCTATAATCTGTCAAGATGTAGAAAATGTCAACGAAGTACATGGTACCATGTACATGGACAAACCGCTTAAATTCTGGAACGGTGAAAAAGTGCAGAAAAATATTTTCGTGAGTATCTAGTCCATTTTATGTCCTTCGTGTGTAAATTGTCCAGACATTTACATATTTTGTGCACTTCTCACATCAAATATTTTCAGAATGACTCCCTTGGTAATGTGATAAAGTTTGCTGTATGGACCGGCGCCAAGTCAGCATCCGTCATCAGGGCGGTTGTTATCAAACGCAATGTCTACAAAATAGTTAGTTTCCTAATGATCTGTGCCATGATTCGTGGATAATAAGATAATAATTTACAAGTTCACCCCGTGACCGAGATTTGTTAACATCTGAACTGTTACCAGGTAACGATGCGAGATAAGGAGGGTATATCTGATAACAACAACAAGAAATACGAGTTCAAGTTGCCTGACGTCGAGGAAAGTAGACTGTAAGTGTGTGATATGTCTTGAGTAGAGTCGGAGCTTAGTGAGTCAGGAATTGTTAGCACGAAAATATCAGCCTGTGGAACAAATTGAGCTAGTGGAAACAAATGTGCGAGTTTTTGGGTGATATATTATGCAGTTCATGCGGGGCGTATCCAGGGGATCCATTGGATCCGCGGGTCCCCCTTTTAAATCAGAATCTTGAAAAATTTGAGAGCTAATCAGTCGTTTTCAGCTCTTAATTCGATGAAGATCTGCCAGGCGTTTCATGATAAATAATGATTTTATTCCTCTGTAGTCTGTACCGAAATACGTTTCACATCAAAGCAGCTTCAGCAGCTTATGTCACATACTTACGCCACAGTTATGCAGTAGTGTCAGCAAGTTGTAACTCGCAGAAATGGAGTGGTGTCAGCAATATGTGACGAATGAGTACCCCTATCGTCACAGAGGACTGTTTTGACGTGCTTATAGTGTCAGAGCATTCCAACGCAAGCATTCCTACGTCACAGTTAAGCAGTAGTGTCAGCAAGTTATGACGAATGAGTACCTCTATCGTCAGAGAGGACTGCTCTGACGTACTGGTGTCAGCGCATTCCATCGCAGGCATTCATACGTCACAGTTATGCAGTGGTGTCAGCGAGTTGTGACGAATAAGTGCACCAATCGTCACAGAGGGCTGTTCTGACGAACTGGTGTCAGTGCATTCCTACGTCACAGTTATGCAGTGGTGTCAGCAAGTTGTGACGAATGAGTACCCCAATCGTCAGAGAGGACTATTCTGACGTACTCACTGGTGTCAGCGCATTCCTTCGCAAGCATTCCTTCGTCAAAGTCATGCAGTGGTGTCAGCGAGTTGTGACGAATGAGTACCCCTATCGTCACAGAGTACTGTGTTGATGAACTGGTGTCAGCGCATTCCTACGTGACAGTAATGCAGTGGTGTCAGCGAGTTGCGACGAATGTAATTGTATGATAGAATAATAGGGGCAAAAGTTGATCTTGGACGTCAAAATTGTCTATCCTGGATACGCCCTTGAGTTTGTAACCACAGTTGACCACTGTTTCGTTAGAGTTGGCACACAGACAGTTGACTGGAATCCTGAGCACGAGAGTCAGATTGCAGTGGGTATGGCAAACAGCTATGTCTTACACTGGAATATTGAGACTGCTAAATGTATTCGTATGCAGAAATCTACACACGTTAGTACTGTTATTATTTATTAATTGGCTCCAATACATTCCAATCCAGAGATCTAAAACTCAATGTTATCTGACTACCATTCTTGCAGGATTCCAGACCGCTGACTTGTATCCAATGGTCGCGAAGGGATCCCAATATCTTGATTTACGGTACGAAGGATCCAATTATCAAAGTCTGGGATGTTCGACAAGAAAGTACAGTCATGGTATGTGTACTGCCGTACTGGCACATTCTAGCTATCCGTCACAATATGAAAGTTTTGTTAGCGTAGGGCGCTGCTATTTATACATGAATTAAGCACGACTTTTCATATTTATCTGAGAAGCGCGTAAGCCGCGCACATGTGACGCCGAACCCATGTCTCATTTTATTTCTTTACTTACCACATCAAGCTATGAGTTCAAATACCCACCTTTTCAGGGAACGAGTACTGGCAGCCCATTCAAAACTATTCTAAGTTATGATTGGTCTTTTCCTAGAAATTCATTGCTTCCAATTTCCGTTAAAATGAGAGCAGTGTTGAATGGCGATCCAGTGATTATAGAGCACAACATAGCAGTAACTATATCATAATCATAATTGCGAAATTTCCCATCATCAGGAAGAAATCCAAGACGGTGCCCTGGATATCAAGTTTGACCCGTTTGACGGGAACCAATTCGCAGTGGCAAGTGAGAACCACGAGGTCATGATATATGATCTGCGGTATCCCTCCTCCGAGAAAGCGAGGTCTACTGAGAAGAAACCGCAGGTGTCGCAGAAATTCAAATTCTCTGCTCATGAAAACAGGACGTTCAAATGTGAATGGAACCCCAATGTACGGAATAGACTTGCTACAAGTGGGAAGAATAGCATCAAGGTTAGCTTGAGTAGATAATTGCACCAGATTCGACGGAGTTTGAGCAGAGAGTTGTTACTTTTAGGTGTTACTAAAAGGCTATTTGAATTCCAAGTATCTTGTAAAACCCTCCCATATGCTATTGCATATGTAAACCCCTCCCATATGCTATTGCATATGTAAACCCCTTCCATATGCTATTGCTTCCCTAGCTTTTCTCTTTCTCTCCCCCTAGATTTGGGATCTGGACTATACACAGGAGTGTCACTTGCAGCAGGAACACACACGTATCACAACACGGCAAGCAGCGTACAGTATCAAGTGGAGTCCATTGTGTGAGAACCTGCTTGCATCGCACTCTCATTCCTCTAAATACGTAGAGATATGGGATATTAACCGCAGGTATGACTCGGATATGTGGGATAGTATGTTTATTTCAGGAGACAGGGAACTCTGTGCAAAGTTTTTCAACTTTCTTCATATGCTCGAGATTTTATGCCTCCCTTCATTTGTCAACAGCATCCTCTTTCTAGGTCCCTCACCCTTCGCTGCAGACATTCTTCACGATAGCCCATACCATTCATCCATTAGTTAGGTTACGCCCTTTGTTTCAGTTTCCGACCCTACAGACACTTCAAGGAAGAACCGACGTTGAAGGATGGGTGGAACCAACAGTCCAAACTGGCAAAACTCCGTACGTGAAATTTGGAACAAGTAAAACCATC
The DNA here is from genome assembly GCA_946803715.1 of Beroe ovata. Lineage (NCBI taxonomy): Eukaryota > Metazoa > Ctenophora > Nuda > Beroida > Beroidae > Beroe > Beroe ovata. The sequence goes on along the minus strand of CAMPET010000078.1, from coordinate 240,734 downwards.
CCAATTTCATTTCATATTAGATATGATTAGATACAAATACTTCATGTCTCAACAACATTCATCTTCAACGAGAATGGTAAGCTATCTAAGAAACCATCTATCATTACATCTCTGTAACATAATAGTCATATCGGTATACCTATAACACATCTGTATATAACAGCATTTCATTTCAATTTACTATTTGCATAATATGGAAACTTCATGATAATAGAGCAAACATTTACTCGCAACATAATGAGAGGGTTTTCATTCTCAAAAGACTCACAAATAGTCTATGGCCGGTAGCCTAAAACTGCCCGAATAAGAAACTATCAAAAGTCAGGGGAGGTTGCGAACAATCATGGTCCTGCGGTCCAATTAGAAAACGAATATTTGAAAACTATATTGAAACATTGAAACGAGTTATGCTATCAAGATTCTGTTTTTAGTTTTGTTATTGCCCAGACCGAATCCATTAGTTTAAATATGAAACCTATTAAGCTATTAGCTACCCTTAATATATCAGAAGTAAGTTCTCAGACCGATCTTAAACCTGATAAAGCTGATAACAGCGGGCTCAATGTTCGAATGAATATTATTCGACGTTTCCGTTCGCTCAATATCGTCTACTACTAACACAGCAAGGTTCTCCAACGTTTCGCTCAGCTTACTGATATGCAGCATGAGAGCTCGGTACGACCGTGTGCGGAAACTCTGAGGTGAGGTGAGGTAGACTGTCTCGGTGAAGTGACGTCCCAGACCCACTATTTCAGCCAGTGTGGTCTCGTGTGAGGGTAGGTCGAGTAGCTCCCGGACTAGATCCCCGTAGTCGCCACCAGGTGGCATGCTCTCCATGAGGATATCTGTGGGGGTGTCAACGTGGTCAGAGTGGTGTCATTTGTGAGAGGGAGTATGCGTGACGGAGGTGCTATTTCGTTATGTGTGAAAGAGAGATGTCACAGTTTTGGAAGAGTTAATGGAGTTATGGGGTGATATTCGGGAATATTTTATGGAACAAAGTTCGATTTAATGTGTATTGAAGTAGAGATGAAACACTCCCGATGAAACACCAACTCACCCCCAATAGCACGCTGATGAAGAACTAACGATGACATGTGTTTCCTCAGATATGTTGAGGTTGCTCCACCCCTTGATAGGTTAAGCAGCAGGAACAAAATAAAAGTGATCATCTTCATTTTCGGATCGGATATAATACTAGCTCCCATCACGCTCGTCCCGACCCTTTTATATAGGAGTGATTGAAATCGATCGAAAGCAAATCCGAAACTCTCCATTTTGGACTGGGATTGAGAGCTTTTCAACTTTGTCAAGGATCGAAAGATCTCTCTGTAGTTTACTCGTCACAAGTTTCGCCACTTTTGCCACACCGCAAGTATGCCAAAACTTTGCTTTCGTACCACTCTGCTAGGAAAACAAAAAGTGCAGACTTGTATCTCAGAAGTTGCAGATACGATCTTGCTTGTCAAGTATTCTGAGATTACGTCAATTTAAATTGTGCATGTGATATTGATATTTTATATCACTCAAATTCATTCCATTCACTAATGATGTCAGTGTTCTCGAGTAGGTTTGAGTGCAAGGAGGGTGGACAAATGATCGGAGAAGTGGCCAGATAATCAAATATCAGTCCAAGTTTCATATGTCAGGGTTTTTCATAACTACAGACCGGAGTTTGTTTGGAATAAATGGTCTCCTCCCCTGGCCTTCTCCCCCGCCAAATTCCAATAACCATGGTCCTTGCTCTTATGACTTTCTACCAAGACGTCGTTCACTTGGATATCATCGCAATGAATTGCAATGAATAATGTGGCTATATTATCATCACAATGCATTTTATAACCATTACTTTATGATCATCATTTTGTAACTATTTCAGTGCTACACTGGCACGAGAGTCCACACGCTCTCATCACCCTAAACACGAGCAATGCGGACTTGTCCATGCACGCGCGGCGTGACGCTATCAACATGGAGAACTTCGCGCCCTCCTGTGCAGTTTCCTGCTCGCCTCACCACGAGATAGGCTTCACTGTCACATCCTACAAGAGCAACAAACGCGTGTGAGTGATGTCTCATGATGAGATTGATGTCTCATCAGTANGCACTAAGTCGGAGGGAAATAAAGAACAAGGCTTCACCCTAGATCAGTCTCTAGTTGAGAGGCTAACTTTGTAAGACATGCATGTTGCACCAGCTGTGATCCATTACAACTATTATATACGTGTGGGAGACAGCTTATTTCGACCACAACATATGACTTAGCCATGTGTATCATGAGTAATTTAGTACCTCCAGTAGTTAGCCAGATTTCAACTTTCCGCCAGCCAGTCCGCACTCCGATGGTTCTGGTAACACCAAAAAACATCATGAACAAGATATGATTCAAATTGGACATTCTTTACTCCTTGTTGCTATTTCAGTATGTCAATAGGTAGAGTACCTATGTTACCATCTGATGTTATGAGGTAACATCGTGTGGCACACTTAGTTACTTTCCGCCAGCCCGTCCGAACTCCGGTGGTTCTGTTGACAAATGTGATTTAGCAACTCCTTGTTGAATTATAATGTAACACCAAAAAACATCGTGAACAAGATACGAATCAAATTTGACATTCTGTACTCCTTGTTGCTATTTCAGTATGTCAATAGGTAGAGTATCTTACCATCTGATGTTATGAGGTAACATCGTGTGGCACACTTATAAAAACAAAAAGTGTTACTTATCGGTAACGTTAAATTCGATTCCGTAATAATAGAGTGGAGATGTCTATGTAACGTTATATGTTACTATGGTAACGCAGACGGTATTATACGTAACTCTGAAACAGCTATGGTAACGCAATGCAAGTTACCATGGTAACGCAATGTATGTAACTATCGCAACGCAATGTATGTAACGCAGTGTAACCATGGTAACGCAATGTTACCATGGAAACGCAATGTATGTTACCATGGTAACGCGGTGCCCTGTCCCCTGCAGTAGGAGGTCTGACTGCTCTATCGATGGTATGGACGATTCCTCATCGGCGTCCGACTCCCTTGACCAGTATGCCTATGTTTATAGTGCTATAGATTACTGTAGTACTGGGATCGCTGAGCTTCGTCATAATCATCGCGTACTCAATCATCGCGTATCAGAATTGCGGTGTATCTGTAAAGTCGTCGTGGTGTTCTCCTAATTTTCAATCAATGAAACTCTGATCTGATTCTTGTTCTGATTTGGATAATCTGTTGTGGAGTTGATGTAATATCACAGTTGATGTAATACACAGAATTTATCGCATTTCTCAATCGGATATATGGAAGAATGAGGGAAACAAATATTGGGTTGGAGTGTGAGATTTGCTAAATAATGTCAGAATGCCCATGACTATCAGTGCTATGAAGTTTATACTGCGCAGTGACTATAAGTGCTGTGCAGTGACTATAAGTGCTGTGCAGTGACTATAAGTACCGTGCAGTGACTATAAGTGCTGTGCAGTGACTATAAGTGTTGTGCAGTGACTATAAGTGCTGTGCAGTGACGGTAGGCTATTTTATGCCGGGTACTGTGGGTACGGTCTGATCGCTGCTGAGAGTATATGAATCTGTATCCACAGGCCGAATACATTGCACGACACAGTGTCAGATAAGAGTTATCTTTTCACGAAACCACTACCCCCCGATGAAAACTCGTCAGAGACATTCAAATACTTTGCTGTCAACTACATTTTTACGGGGGACTCCCTGCCCAATCTGTGTCTCAACAACGCAAAGGTACGGTGTGTCACAGTTGTGTCGTGGTACTGGTTATGTGGGCGGTATTCCCTCGTCCAACATGAACATCATAATCAAACATGATAATCAAGTATTTCTTGCTGTCGACGAAGTTTACGTCACATCTGTTTGATATTTCCAGATAGCAGAAGATATAGGACTACTGGACATAGCATCAAACTGGAAACTACTGAATATCCTTCATGCTTCGTCAGAGACAACAATACCTTTTCATGTGGAGGAATCAAACTTTGAGAGTCAGAGACGGAATAAGCGATCAGGTTTGTTGAACACCCCTCAACCATCCCTTCCACCAATCCTCATCCTCTCCCCTTCTCTTCTCTACTTCCGGCACTTCTCTGGCTCCAGATCTTGTTCTCTATACCCCTCTTCCCCCACCTTTCATCTCTCCTATTCTCTTCTTCCCCTCTCCTTCCCTTCCTTAATTTTCCCTTCTTCCAGTCTCTCCTAGCCCCTCTCCTCGCCTCCTCCACCCTCTCTCTCACCTCTCACCTCTTCCCTCTCTCCTCTCCCCCTCACCTCCCCTCCTCACAGGAACTGTGAGCAGCGGTAGACATTTCCTGACATCGGAATCACAGGAGGAGTGTCAGGAACAGGAGACAGACAGTGACCAGGTGATACACTACCACCGTGGTAACCATCATGTCAGTGACGTGGAGTACAGGACAGCTGGTTACCATGGTATCGGCCCGGACTCCGAGTATCCGGGATCAGACGAGGAGCTCTCCGAACATGACGAGTTTAAACATGAACAGTCGGGTAAGTGACCCGCAAATCCGCATAATTGTGATGATAGCGTGATATCTGATGAAGCATCAGTGATGGTCTATCAGTGATGATCGAAATGATGAATGATAACATACTGATCAAGTGATATGCCTATAACATGTCTCTCCTCCACCCATGCCACAGTTAAGAGTTATCAGTGGGAGATGCTTGACGTTCCCTTCACCACACACTCTAACGAGACAGCGGTTAACCTGGATCACAGCACTGAGTGTGAGGAGTTTCAGAGTGATATGAGCAGTAACCCTGATCCTGAGCAGGGAGGTGGACTCTACACCTCCAACCACTTCAACCAGGTAACCAGATGTCTGCTGTGAGAGGGGAGGGGGCAAAAACACTTTTCAATAGTAATGAGGGATTATCAAATCTGAAGGAATTAGGATTCAAGATGCGCATCTAGATTTCAATGAAGGCCAAAGAAATTGTCTAGCCTAAATTTTCTTGGGAAGATGGACCCTTGGCTACGCCTTTTCCCATTTCCAGTTCCACCATTTTCAAAGTTTCACTTTCCTTTTGACACGGGGGAGCATATTTTACTTTACTTTGGTGTTCAGAATTCGAGGACCAACAATAATATGTGTTGTAGGATTTTACCCTACCGGTGCGCGCGATTTTCATCCCGCCAGCAAGGGTAGGGTGAAATCTTACAATAATATGTGTAAGTAACTGTAAAGAAGTAACGCCCCAAAAGTGAAAGTAAAACCCCGACTGAATTGTTGCTTGGATTTTATTTATACCCTATGGCTAATGCATGGTCTAATGCATTCCATTCTTATTGCTTTGACCCACCCTTGCGAAAATCCTTCATGGAAATGGACGGAAATCTATACAGTGTGACAGAATCACTGGCGATATCATCAAACTAAACCCCCCAGGAGAACATGACATCAGTGCGTCACAACAAGACGGACATGAGGATAAACACATCCTCCCTGACCCTGGCCATGCTGGAGGAGCTGGTTAGTGAGGGCGACGTGCAGACAGCGTGCACCATGCTACTCGTGCTGGGCAACAAGCTCGACAAGTGTCTCGATCCTGGTGATGACCAGGTGGTAGGGTGGTTCCACGCTTACATTGACCTCCTGTCCAGGTACCTGGCCGAGGGCGAGGAATCGTTGATAAGTGATAGTCATTAGTCATCCACAGTGATTAGTCATCCACATCCTTCAACTTTTGTTGTAGTCTGGTGGTTCCCATCATCATCTTACGATAGTACTGCTGTTCGAGTATTGCTATTTTAAATAGCAATACTCGAACAGCAGTACTATCGTAAATAGTATTTAAATAGTATTTATAATTACCTGCCCCCAGGTTCAAGCTGTGGAGTGTACAAGCGGCGGTGGTGTCAGCAGCACCCGAGCAGATCAAGATGCTGAACGGCCGGTCCGTCATCTCAGCGGTGTGCCCGAGGTGTGTCACGGAGAAACTCCGTAACGGGGTGTGCGGCACGTGTGGTGCGGTGGCGGTGTGCGCACTCTGCCGTCTAGCGGTACGGGGTCTCTACGTGTGGTGTCAAGGATGCTGCCATGGTGGCCATCCTGACCATATGGAGAGCTGGTTCTCTCAACACAGACTCTGTCCTGCTGCGTGCGGCCATGAGTGTCAATTTTCGTGACTGGTTGACTTTTATGAGTTATTTACTTTGTTCAGATCACTCAAACTCAAAGTCAAAGTTCATAGTTCAACTTAAATTAACGTTGAATTTAAATCTAATTTGAGCTGGGGAAGGAACTGGAAGAACGCAGTAGATGATAATTAATGTTCAATGCAGCCAGCTCGGCAGTGCAGCTCATAATGCTCATAATGATCAAGTTGAACTGCACTGAACTGCAAGTGCACAGTGCACGTGATTGCCAAGTCGATTCCTGCGTCAATGATACTGAACTGATCTGTGAATCAGTATCATGTGCAGTACGCCACAGTATTAGTTTTTTTGCAATCAATATTCTATGATTCAATACTGTCATTCGAATTTTCTGAACTTTCACAATTTCAGTCTGAGCTGAGTCATGTCACAAATTTGTTCTTATGCACTTCCAGTAATCCAATTCCATTATTTCTATTTTCAACTTTAAATTAAAGTTGAAAAAAAGTTTGATTTCTATCCATGGCCACCGGAATTTCAAACTGCAAACTTCAGGTAGCTAGAAGAAAAGGAATTAACAATAACATTTATTAAAAGTATTCTTCTTTCCTAGTGATAATGGGTAGTGGACACCTTAGCGAAAGGTGGTGTTTTTCAGTGGCTGAGATTGTTTGATGGAATTTTTTTTGAAAAGTGTGATGGTTTATACCATAAATTCTTATCTTATCTATCTTAAACTAGAACTACTTTAATACTTGCCGAGTAATATTTGTACTGTCCAGCTGTTTCTTGCGCGCGCCGCGCGCTAGACACAGTGGACAGATACTGACCTCTTTTTCACTACATTTTGGAAATTAATCCTGTCTTGGCTTTTGATTAGCAAATCAATTCGAAGGAGGGAGGGATCTTGAAATCCAAATCTTCTCTTAAAATCCCAATCTTCTCGCCATAGCATGGCAACCCCTGTTATTTTCCACAGTTGAGGTAGTATGTGGACATATTTTTTCATCCCTGCTATCTCTTCTCCAATGATTCAGAATTTCTGATATTCTGATAACGCACAGATGCAAGAAGTGAAACATGAACAGTCGTTGTAAGTGAGTTAAAAACATTTCAGTGTGACATACACCATCCTTAGTTCTGTAAATATTTATTGGTGATCAAATTTGCAATAATCTATCAAAAGTAAAAATTCAAGTTAATATAAGTTAAAATAAATAAGTATGAATTAGGAGAAAATTTCTGGTATTCCTCTGGTTGCGAACTCAGACAATTGAAACAGTGGTTAGTGTTTAATTGGAGACTAATTAAGGACTAACCACTGTTTCAATTGTCTGAGTTCGCAACCAGAGGAATACCAGAAATTTTCTTCTAATTCTAAGTAACTATGCCACTCTTGAAAATATCCCCTCTCCAAGTGTTAAATAAGTATGAAACGACAAATATTAGAAATTGCTATGAACAAAATATGGGCATGCGTATGCAAAAACCTTCTCCAATGCCTTTTTGTAAAACAAAAAAGGTGATTGGGGAGGGAAAAAATTGTGTGGTGGAATGATGAAAGCTTGAAATTCCGATATTCTACAATGGGAATTTACTGTTTGCTCAAATTAGGCTGTCTCAAATTGTAGCAGAATTGTCATTATATATTAATGATCATTTCCTAAGCAAGTGTCATGGAATATGGTATTCTGATTTCTGATAATAATTAATGCATCAGAAGATTGAACATTATAGACAGTGAGGCAAAGTCAATAGGATCAAATTCGAGTCATTATAATTAGTTGTTTTTTACCTATTCTGCTCAATCTGCATCTGGATTTCAAGAAAATCAGTTACCTAATCAACTATTATGTTCTGAATTACAATAATCTTATAACCTTATAAATGATATCAATGTTCCTTGCCCTGATTATTTGTCTTCATAGCGATGTTATGACATGGTCAGTCATGGAATTAAGCTTATTCAGAAACTTCATTTCAAGCCCTGTAAGATACTTGTTGTACAAAAGAGAACTCGATTAGTGAGGGAAACCCTGAGAGATCCATGTTACCTAGAAAACTTACAGACTGCAGGACGTTTTGAAGACAAGATCGCTATCAAGACCAGACATGATGTGCATGAGGCAAACCTCAACATGATTTTGACTGAGCTGAGGAAGTACTTTGATGAAGTTAAACTTGTTGACACCATCACCCCGAACCATCTAGAATGGGCTGACATGTTTGTGTCAGCTGGAGGTGATGGTACTTATCTGAATGTAGCTAGTCAACTAGAGGGTGGAGAGATGTTGATTGGACTGAACACAGATCCTGATAGGTCTGTAGGACACTTGTGTGCTAGGAGTAGGTACTCTCACAGCCTCAAACATATCATCAAACAAATAGCGTGTGGAGAGTGTACTTTTATAAAGAGATCTCGTTTGAGGGTGAAATTGACATATCCATGTATTGGGGAACATACCGAGGTGAAAATACCGAAATATGCATTGAATGACGTGTACATTGGTGAGACAAGTCCGACACGATTGAGTTATTTAGAGCTAAAAATTGATAATTATCCAGTTGAAAAGCAGAAATCGTCCGGTTTTCTGATTTGCACTGGATCTGGTTCCACTGCGTGGGGATACCATGTCAACTGTCTTGATTTTTACCGCACTGACAAGTTTCTATCAATCCTCCAAGATAGAGGTTTAATCTCAGGTAAACCAAACCACCGGGACATTTCACTCATCATGCAGAGATTTAATGACTCATTTGTATTCAATGCCAATGACCGGAGAATGAAGTTCATCACACGTGAAGCACTGCAGAACAATGTGTTCAAAGCAGCTAACACACAGGGCTTTGCCAAATCGATAACAGTAAGGTCCTTGTGTTGGAATGGTAAGATAGTCATGGATGGGATTCAGAGGAAATTCAATTTTGATGATGGCGTTATCGCTAATTTTACCACAAGAGATGAGGACAGCATCAATTCTATACAATATGTTGATTGAAAAATTGGGATATTTGTTTATCAGAAAATGCTGTCAGAATTCGTGGTGTTTGATACTTCATCTTTTTATCATCTTTGATAAATTATATACTCGTTCTATTGTTTCGTATGTGTCTATTGTGTCATGAAAGTTAAGACTTTAGATGTAGCAAATTGAAGTAGAAAATAACACCAATCGCTTATTCTTGTGTTTTACTGCTTTATACATTTTCTTGTATAGATAATGACAACCTCATGTCATAGCTCACATTTTAAAGTCAAAGAGAAGCTCATTGATAGTCAATGTGGCACATAACACGTTACTAAAGAACTACACGTTCATAATCGAACGTGTCCTTGACACCACTTTATCGTCATGCATTACAGCGACTATGGAATGTCGGAATACACGCACTGACTAAAGTGCGACAGATAGCACTACAATAGGCAATTTTTAGCCTATTATAGAAACTTACCTTATTCAGACATTCCTCTTGGCCTTTTTCAGGCAGGGATTTTTTGGTTTTCTTACTGTTTTGTTTTCGTTGGCAAAACATTGGCAGTGCCTTATTGAGCATCTTCAATTATCATTATTCGTGTCATATGACAAATGTGATGTTTTAAACAATCTCTCCTCCTCATGCTAGAAGTATGAATGTTCGCTCCTACACGTTAGACTTTACACTTGAGAGCCAGCATGTCAAGGAAGTGATTTCAAGCATTTTTCACACTGTCTTACTACACCGAACTTTTGGGAAAATCTCGTACAAGAAAGAGAGCACCTATTCCATAGGTGGGTAAGGAGTTGTCAATATTAGCTACGTTTTTCGATATGATTTGCCAACCTGTCAGATTCTTTTATAATGTTGGCACACACTTCATCAATTGCCAAATAAGTGCACGCTAATTGTTATTATATGTAGCGCGCGATATTATTCTTTTGATCAGTATAGCGCTGCTCACCTTGTTTACTGTTCGCGCGTTCCAAAACATGACATGATCTTTTACTAATGCGCGCGCATGACATTCCCCCTCTAAAATCACTGCTTATTTCTGAAGTACCAGTTGGTAGAGACTACTGTATACTGAAGAGACTTCTGCCTGGATCACCCTCTTATCACTCAGGTTCTCTTGGCATTAGGGACAATGATTGTGGCCGGATAGACTTTACATACTGCTCAGTTAATAATACCCAACTAGCTGCTGACATTGATAGGGAGGTTGCGCAATTTCACAGGTACAGGCTACACATGTTACATCCTCATTTGTGTTAACATTGCTCTCTTAAATCTGTGTTACGATCGATGACTGGGACTTATAATCGATGCTTTGGGACTTATAATCGATGCTTTGGGACTTATAATCGATGTTCTGGGACTTATAATCGATGTTCTGGGACTTATGATCGATGTTCCGGGACTTATAATCGATGTTTTGGGACTTATAATCGATGTTCTGGGACTTATAATCGATGTTCTGGGACTAATAATCGATGACTGGCGTGATATGCAATCTGCCACTTGCAGTGATCTAAGAGGATCTGTTAATGCTGGATCTACGAGAAACGGTGTTATTACACTGGAGTTCTTTGAGAAGAAAAAAGCACGATGGCCTTTCGCTGCGGAATTGTTCACATGGGAGGTAAAGCCAAAAATACTAATCTCAAAACAGCTACTTTCGGTATCAAGTGTTGCGAAGTAGTAGTACTACAGATTATAAACGGTTAAACTACTACATTTCAGAAGTGGAATGTGAAAGTGGAGCTGGTGTCAGCAACAAGTACAGCAGAACAGCACAGAAGACAAGAGATGATTGGTTTTGAGCTCGGAGAAAAGGTCTTCTACGTCACTCAGATGATCAACAAAACAGTGAGTCATGCCTGTTATCGAGATTGTGTTATCACACAGGGAAATGCTTCCTCCCGAGTCGTGATGTTTGTGACAATTGACCAATGTTTCATTCGAGAGAATAAATATTCAAAATTCATTTTACCCCGCGATTCAACAAAATACAACAATGGATCGAATTTTCATGGAGAGTGGAATTATCTTCAAGAGTCGCATCGTTACTCAGATTTTGAAAGTAATTTCTGGAATTCCTTTGCGAATGTTATGGGTGAATTATACGATTAATATTTCCAGGACTACATTCCGAAGACTCCCGATGTTCCAGGCGACATAGGGAATGTTTACATGACCAAGTACACCGACATCCACCCCCTGCTATTCAGAGTCAAGCACTGTCTCATGACCACGCCCAGTGATTCTCCGTCAGTTAGTACAGGGGTCAAGAAACTCCTCAATTACACGTGACAACGTGTGTCGTGTATAACTGTGTGATCACAGCAGTGATGACATGTTGTGACTGTGTGTGATCACAGCAGTGATGACTGATGACTCGAGAGATAGACAAAGTGGACGTTGTTTCAGAAATGACATTGACAATGAATTATTTCTTAATAATGACCAAAACAGTAAGCTCCACTGGGTGATCAGCCCTAATATTTGACGTATTTTTCGTCCATAGACCGATTTGCACTGGTGGGATGTACGGATAAGATTTAGGATATTTCACGGATAAGATTTAGGATATTTCACGGATAAGATTTAGTTTTATATCTGGTATAATACTCTCGCAACTCACATGGATGAATGCTGTGAGTGCCAATATTTTCAGGGATTACTTTGCCAATTATATTCCACGTGTTTTTGAACAATTGTCTTGTTGTACTTCAAACTTGTTCCATATTTTGCAAACCCCTCTTTCTATGACCCCAAAATACAATCAGTGTAACAACAGATCATTCTAGTTGCCATGTTAGGGAGAAGTGAGTGAATGCTTGTCTTTAGCACACAAGATGTAAAAAATCATCGAAAATAACATCAATTACATATTTAAATTTGATATTATAAAGAGCACCCGCACGTTTATAGCTACACTGAGATCTACAGCTATATACTGTGTAGTAGGCAGTAGATACTGTGTAGTAGGCAGTAGATACTGTGTAGTAGGCAGTAGATACTGTGTAGTAGGCAGTAGATACTGTGTAGTAGGAAGTAGATACGGTGTAGTAGGGAGAAGATGGTGGGGAGGGGGGGG
>CAMPET010000078.1:215654-226611 GCA_946803715.1 Beroe ovata | reverse complement strand
AGTAGATACTGTGTAGTAGGCAGTATATACTGTGTAGTAGGCAGTATATACTGTGTAGTAGGCAGTAGATACTGTGTAGTAGGCAGTAGATACTGTGTAGTAGGCAGTAGATACTGTGTAGTAGGCAGTAGATCTGAGGGCAGTATCAAATGCAAAACTAACTCTCCTCCTTGCTCCTTTGCAGTATGAACGACACGCAGCCCATCACCACAGCAACGGATATTGACCCGGTGGAGGCTAGTGCCAGGAGGAATGCCCACCCCAGCTGACAGTCACCCATCCCGAACCCTGCGAGGGCCGGCCCACAGTACCCGGGGCCAGAGCAGGTAAAGTCCTCCTTGTCCCAACTGAGGGTCCACAGCAGAATAGCAACACCGTTTATCAACACTGCGGGGGAGAATGGAGATGGTCAGTGAACACTGAACAGGGGGAGGGAAACATAGCAAGTTCCATGTCTTCCCGAGAGTGTATTGTAATTGGTGTATAATACACAAACTGCTTCATGCGCTGTACTATAACATTACTCGGTTCTCGGTACTCAGTATGGAACTCGGTACTCCTCCTAGTAAAGTGAAGTATATCCACTGCTATAATTATTCTTTGGGTTAGTATACGATCAGCAGCGCATATACTCACAACAGAAGAGTTGTATGATGGATACGAGGAGAAATGTGCTGACGTCACACATGTAGCCAAAGCAGAGTGAGATCGCTGTACAGATCCAACACACTATCAGAACAAAACATCCCGCCGCGTACATTACCGATGATATCTGAGGTTAGAGAAATGATATTTAAGTCTAAGTCAGCGGGATCAAAAATGATTTATGGGTGGCATCCAAGACCCTACCGGGGAAGCAATTTTAGGCCGGGGCCGGGGAAGCAAATTTGGACCGGGGCCGAACCGGGGCCGGGGAAGCAATTTTAGGCGGGGAAGCCAAATTTGGCCGGGGCTGGGGGCTTGCCGGGGCCGTGGCACGGGGGATCATTACTCATTCTGTTTGAAAGACCTATGAGAAGACTGTCCTATGTTGTATGTGATATTTATCATACAATACAGTTTTAATATGACTGTTTTTATCGAGCATTACACTTAAAGCAATATGCTTGTTTTGACTTGTCTTGAAACCCCGCAACACTTCGGCCGGGGCCGGGGAAAAATGCAAAATTTTGGGCCGGGGTTTCGAGATTCAATTCTGCCGGGGGCCGGGATCGGCCGGGATTGCTATTTTTGGCCGGGGCCCCCGCGGGTGGCATCGTAATCAATTGATATGAATATGATGTGAATATAATGTGAATTGTGATCCATCGTATTTGTTGCACCCCCCACATATACACTCATAGTCATATTTAGTGTTCACTTTAAATTTCAGGACAAATTCTGGTTTCGAATGTATTGAGAATTGAGATATATGGTATAAACCACCATAATTTCACCAACTTGACGCCCATTTCTAATTCTATGAAAATGAAAATTCACCCTTTCCACGAAATGGATAATCGAACAGGTGCACAATATTTTACCACTGTTCCATAGGGTGGTTACTGGTTAATAGCTATTCTGCGCATCTCCGTAATAAGGAGGTTTTCTCGGCCGTGTCTGCTCATTGACTCTCTCTCTCTAAGATTAATACTGCTTGCCGAGAGCAATTGTGATTATAATCGGGATATATTGTCATTAGCATATATGCATGTGTTTAGTCCCTATTCAGTTATTTACAGTTACACGGGCTGCTAAAACCACAGAGATCTTTTATGGGCATTAGGGATGAGCTAGACAATTGCAGCCCGCAGACACACCAACTCTGCTGACCAATGATAGGCTATCCGGTGAGTTCAAGCAGCCAATAGCCATCTCCTTGATTATCATGGTCCTCTCTTTTTATGATCATATATTTTGCAGCTTTGAGCCCTTGAATTTAATTTTATTATCCTTACGCTTTGCGGCTGCATCGGCTGGCCTAGCATACTGCGCAGTGAGTAGTATCGCAAAACTTTACCCCCCCAGCTTTTACCTATAGACAGTAGACACGATATGTTGGTGAATGTGATAGTGATACTGCAGATAACTGGGACTCTACATGTCTCGGTAGCTGCTGCAAACGACGAAGTTATAGTTCTCAGTGAAATCGCACGAGGTATGCAGATAAGAAGAGCAGTGTTGTAGGTATGAATTATCTGATCACTTTCGTCATTGTGAACATGTCCAGACTCATTTTTTAATACTTTAGTACGATATTAAACTCATTTTTTACTACGATAAACTGGTTCCCGTTTTCAACATGAACAAGCATGTCATCGCAATCACAATCACATATCGTTTGTCAGAAACGGACTTTGGATGTAAGCTTCGTTTTAAAACTTTTGATGGTTTTCAATTTTTAGACCATTCTGTTTCTAATTCAGAACATGGATTAAATTTAATGCTATTCATGACAACCTAGTTCAAAGTGATCAATCTTAGTCCAAACGTATTGAACATAATATTCAGGAAACGGTCGAGAAGTATCTGCAGTTTGTTCCGGAGACCACTTCTTATTTCAATGTCTGTTAAATGATGACCTTACAAATAGTGCAGCAGACCTGAACACAAAGTCCACGGGGCTGGTTATTTCAAACACCAAAACCTGTACTGCTCATGCGGTCGATGATACTGCAGTTCAGGTACCCTCAATATTTGAATTTCACACTGTTCAGAATTTCACAGTATTGACCCCGACTCATTTCACATTGACCCCGACTCATATTCGAATTCCAAATACACGGGACCACGGGTGTCAATGTCAGTGTCACACTTATGGTTGAACCATTGTCACACTAATAATAGTATCACAATTGATGTTGTCATTAGTTTCGATGAAGATCGAAAGTTATCACTTTAACAACACAGGCCAAAGCAGTTTGTCGTCCAGAAGAACCAGCTGTAAGCTATGAAGTGGTTAAAGCTAGGATAGGTCGTGATGGGATATCTGCCCCAGAAGAACTGGACTGTTCTGCAGAAACTGCGGAAATGCTGGATTGTGTTTTGAAAGTCGGTTATAAGGGTACTAGTATACAAAACATGTCTGGGTTTCTTGGAAACGTCCCGATCTTGAACGGAAAGACGTGCAACCTGGAGTACTGTCAGACAGCATTCCAGTTCATGGAGTTGGACGATCTCGAATACTGTTCTTTTTCCGCCATCTGTTTGGATCGCAGATTAACCACCACCAAACCCGGTAATTATTCCCTGCATGATATCTTCATGAAGTATAGGGCGTTTCAGTAGATGAAAATCATTTTTCGAGTTTCATTATGAAACTGAAAGCCAAAAAATGATTTTCATCTACATGTTACATGAAATTCATATTTCAAGTTCATTCATATGTTCATAATCATTCAATGTCATATTTCATGTTTCATGTTAAGCATGTTTAAGTTCGTAATTTATAGATCGTGCTTCTATGCTTGAAACAATTCCTAAAATATTTTCATTTACTGGAATATGGGGCATTTCAGTAAATGAAAATCGTGTTTCAGCCTTCATGTTAATGTTATTATAGTGTTACCTTCACTTCTTTATTTCTAAAGATCTCCCATAATTTGCATGAGCGCAAAAAACTAGCTATATCATTATCAATGCATTTTTCCGACGCCATTGTGAAAATGGCGAGAAAAAGGTGCGAAGCTAATGTGATGAGGCTCAAGAACTAGGAGAAAGTGCATCCAGTAAGGAGAATTGTATGATGTAACTACCTCACATGTGAGATGATTTGCAATATACGAGGTAAAATTAATAATTCAATAAAGATATCTTCAGATTCCAAGTCCAAATTCAGTATCTACAAAACCATCATTCAATCATCAACATGGACATGATTCAAATTGGAATACAATTACAATCATTATGTCCATGATGACAGATGAGGATACTTATAATTGCAGCCCGTATAAAACAACATTCTCCGCAGGTCGTCGAGTACTTATAACGATGTGTTTACATGCTCACGGATACATGCTCACGGATACATGCTCACGGATACCGGACGACCATGTTACTATCACTAGAGAAGATAGAATCAGGAGTTTTCGTTAATCATAAGATAGGATCAATTAGACTCAAGAGTATTTCATTTATACGAATAATGAACATTCCTTGATTCTGGATGAGGCAGTATTAATTATTATAATTATCATAATCTAGAAGTGTGGCAGAATGTAGATTGTAGCCGACCACTGACAGTGGTAAGGGAATTAAACGGATTATGTTAAATTAGATTCATTATTTATTGATCAAGTATCTAATTAGCCGATGTTTGGTTCTTGTTCATCGGTAGACCTTTTTACAGATTTCATTGAATCTGAATTTGTTCAAACGCGAGATCCAAGATAGATATGGATTTTATTTTTTTAATCAACGATTCAAATCGTTTTCAGTAACAGAACTCCTGTTTTTTTAATATCTGACATGATTACGAATGTCGATATCAGCATCTGTCTTATATAATAGGACCCATTTCCACTCTTTCGAGGTCAAAATATGTATTTTGTCAATGATAAACATATCATTTTGAATGAATTGAATGACAGCCCCTAATTCGGTGTCTGATTTTGATTTGGGTTCATTGAGATTTTCAAAATTCAGCTATTTAATATTAAGATGAAAAATCGACTGAATATGATTATGAAAATATTACCTTCCCGAGGATTGTAGGAATATTGAAGAATGTGTCGTAGAGAGGACACCTTTGTAAGTGTGCATCGTCTTTAAAACTGAAATAGCAGGTGCAAGTTCATGAGTGGGTGAACATAGTGTGTACACAGTGTGTACACTGCGTAGTGTACACAGTGTGTACAGTTTGTAGTTGTACACTACATGTACACTGTGTACACTCCACCGTGTACACTTCACTGTGTTCACTACTCTTTTAGTGTACAGTGCGTACAGTGAAGTGTGTACAGTGTGTACAGTGTACAGTTTGTACACTACACTGTGTACACTACACTGTGTTCACTACTCCTTTAGTGTACAGTGCGTGCAGTGAAGTGTGTACAGTGTACAGTATACAGTGTGTACACAGTGTAGTGTACAGTGTACAGTATACAGTGTGTACACAGTGTAGTGTACAGTGTGCAGTGTGTGCACAGTGTAACTCGTGCACTGTATACCTGGCAGATGTGTTGAGTGGGTACGAGTGGTTTACACACAGCGTAGTGTACAGTATACAGTGTGTGCACAGTGTACAGTGTAAAGTGCGTGCACAGTGTAACTCATGCATAATGTGTTGAGTGGGTACGAGTGGTTTACACACAGTGTAGTGTACAGTATACAGTGTACAGTATAGAGTGTACAGTATAGTGTACAGTATACAGTGTGTACTCAGTGTAACTCATGAATAGTGTATTATACCTGACAGATGTGTTGAGTGGGTATGTGGTGTAGGGAACACAGTAACTCATCATCCCACATGCTGCTGGTGCGTCCACTGTCAACTCTCCCAGCAGAGGAAAGTTCTTGTCCTTTGAAAAATGAAAGTTGTCAGCTTCAGACACAATGAAAAATGAAAACAGACACTTTACCCAAAGGATAAACTCCAGTACTAAACTTTTAGTTTTCAAAGAAGTATCCAAACTTAGGTCAATTTGCAACGACATACTTCTGCATAGTGAAGCGTACCTTGACAGTGAATACGTCATGGTTAGGAGCTACCAGCCAGTAGGGCATGACGAAAGCGATGCAGCTGCCAGCTACTATGAGGAAGCTGAGAGTACACCAGAACCCTGCTGTTACCTTGTATGCATACATGCCTTCCTACTCCCTAGGGTCGCTGCAAACTATTCGACCTGTTTCATGCACGGAGTTCACGTACTATATGCATCGATCTCCAGCTATGCTGCAGTGCTAGTGCGACGGAAGTGCTAGATATGTAATAGTTTCGATTCTCACACAAATGACAAACACGATCGCAGGGCGCAAGTATATTATATCTGTAATGTGTGTGGACTGTGGAGGTATGATAATGAGTGAAGAGTGCCGCAAACTACTGATTATACTCAGTCGTAGCTATCATGGTCTTGTCATGTGACACGAGTCCCTAGAGCCAGGTGAAAGTCACATGGTTACGTGGGAACGGGTATCACGTTATGAACACGTGATGATAAATTACACGTGATAATGAAATGTTACCTTTGTATATGTATTATCTTTTAGATAAGCTAGATAATGAATGCGAGTGGTATTACAGAATTGGATGTGTTATGATCACCACGTGCTCGTTGCTATGTTCACGTGAGCAAGTTATTCTCCCACGTGATAATGTCACAGGACTCGTTAGATAGAACACAATGCAGCGCCTTACGATGGGAGTAAATACCGCCTGCAGTATTCCAGAAATTGTTTTTAGTGATAACTCTAAACGATGCCGGGATTGGATAATCTCGAGTCACGTGGTAATGGACATGGCTGTGATTGGTGAGCGTGATTAGCACGTGCAACGTACAGCGCTTTAATTATCACACAATTTACAGAGGAAAACGTCACCTATAGTGTAGGAATATTGCTGATTTATCATAGGAAAATGTGGTATTCATGCAATATGACCGTAATCGAGTTTTAATCTATCTGACATTTACTATAGGTTGGATAATGGATATAGTAGGAAAGTATGATATTATCCACATAAATCACCCTCTCATCGCAGTATTTGCCGATTGTTCAGCAATACCTGATAGCTGCAGTATTGCTGATATCTGTCGGAAAGTTTGACGGCGATTATAATCAAATAATACCTTCTGGCGTGAGGNTTATCATAGGAAAATGTGGTATTCATGCAATATGACAGTAATCGAGTTTTAATCCATTCGACATTTACTATATGTTGGATTATGGATATGGTAGGAAAGTATGATATTATCCACACAAATCACCCTCTCATCGCAGTATTTGCCGATTGTTCAGCAATACCTGATAGCTGCAGTATTGCTCATATCTGTCGGAAAGTTTGACGGCGATAATAATCGTTATTATTCGTTATTGGGCAAATGCTAGTCGAGTTTTCTTGGGTATAATCTTCGGTAACATTAAATGCTTACATGAATAAGTATACAAATACAGAATTTAACTCTACACAAAGCATTCAAATTTGTTGTATAGTTTTGAGTAGATGCACAACTGATAATGAAACTGTGGTTAAAACCTTGGTGGCCAGCATATTATCAATATCGAAACAAGAACTTATCTACTTCGCTTTAAACATTAAATCTTGTTCAAAAAAGAAAATCTTTGAATGAGCAATCCATCATCACTGAAATGAAATATATGAAACATCAGCAATGTAAATCAACAACTCATCAATTCGTAATGACAGAAGTGAGATGATCAGTTCCCCTGGGGTTCCAGTTTCTGACTAGCGGGCATGGTCCAGTGTAACCGTTACATCTGCAATGGGTTATGTCATGGTTACATGTCACATATGTCATATGGACTATATATTGGGTCACACACTCATAACATAGAATGGTCCTTGTTTTGTTCACAAAATGTAGTTTGTACCTCACCTCAATGTCTCACTGCGGTTTTAACGAGCACTTCAGGAATTTGTCCAAACCGGAGTACGCCGCTGCCCCAAGACCTGCTCCCAACATTCTGGCGACTGTGTTCTTCGCTTGCGAGATGGTTAGCTCTAGGGGTGGCTGTCGGGGTAATCCATGGGACTCTGAAATTGTAACTTATTTGAGTCCTGAAATGGGGTGAATATGATATGCACAATGGTTGACAGATTGACATATAACCAGCGTCAAATCCTCGACCTATATATGGAAATTGTAAGCGCGTGCGCGCAACTTTTGATTGAAAGAGATCACTAAAACTAGCAATAGAATCCAGATATTGTCGAGTGGACAGGGGTGATGAAGTCATGTCCAAGTTACCTAGAATGGCGCTGTTCAGGTCGGCA
The DNA here is from genome assembly GCA_946803715.1 of Beroe ovata. Lineage (NCBI taxonomy): Eukaryota > Metazoa > Ctenophora > Nuda > Beroida > Beroidae > Beroe > Beroe ovata. The sequence goes on along the minus strand of CAMPET010000078.1, from coordinate 218,678 downwards.
CATAACTGCTCCCTCTGGGACGGGTCTAAGAGATAACCAATAGGAGACTGTCGGGGGTCCCTGTATGCCAGGAGACTGAATGCCTCTTTCAACTGAGATGAACAATGTGGTAGCTACACTCATGACTAAATAGAAGCATTGGTAATAATAACCAGTGATAATATTGACAACATTGGCAACAAGTGTTAACATGGCATAAGTGCACAAAAGTTTTTTCTTCAGTTCCTGAGATTTAAGCTCCAATTTGGTTATACATAATCGTTGATGAATAATTAGTTTCGATACATGAATTTCGAATAAGTCGAAGAACTCAACTCTCTCATTGAAAAGATAATTCCAAAAACTGAAGCAGGGGTTTGACAGGTCTTCATACAAAACTTTGCATGTTTTCTTAATTTTGAGCCGATTTTGGTGCCTTCTTTTAGAATAACCAATGGTCTGATCATCAGAGCAGTGGTCAGGGCGCAGTGGAGTCAGCCGACAACTAGTAATGTCATACTGGTGTCAACAAATTCCTACGTCAGAGTTATGCAGTGGTGTCAGCAAGTTATGACGAATGAGTGCCCATTCGTCACAGAGGCCTGTTATTACGTAGGTATNAGTGTAACCGTTACATCTGCAATGGGTTATGTCATGGTTACATGTCACATATGTCATATGGACTATATATTGGGTCACACACTCATAACATAGAATGGTCCTTGTTTTGTTCACAAAATGTAGTTTGTACCTCACCTCAATGTCTCACTGCGGTTTTAACGAGCACTTCAGGAATTTGTCCAAACCGGAGTACGCCGCTGCCCCAAGACCTGCTCCCAACATTCTGGCGACTGTGTTCTTCGCTTGCGAGATGGTTAGCTCTAGGGGTGGCTGTCGGGGTAATCCATGGGACTCTGAAATTGTAACTTATTTGAGTCCTGAAATGGGGTGAATATGATATGCACAATGGTTGACAGATTGACATATAACCAGCGTCAAATCCTCGACCTATATATGGAAATTGTAAGCGCGTGCGCGCAACTTTTGATTGAAAGAGATCACTAAAACTAGCAATAGAATCCAGATATTGTCGAGTGGACAGGGGTGATGAAGTCATGTCCAAGTTACCTAGAATGGCGCTGTTCAGGTCGGCACATAACTGCTCCCTCTGGGACGGGTCTAAGAGGTAACCAATAGGAGACTGTCGGGGGTCCCTGTATGCCAGGAGACTGAATGCTTCTTTCAACTGAGATGAATTTACTCGTGATGAACAATGTGGTAGCCACACTCATGACTAAATAGAAGGATTGGTAATAATAACCAGTGATAATATTGACAACATTGGCAACAAGTGTTAACATGGCATAAGTGCACAAAAGTTTTTCCTTCAGTTCCTGAGATTTAAGCTCCAATTTGGTTATACATATTCGTTAATGAATAATTAGTTTCGATACATGAATTTCAAATAAGTCGAAGAACTCAACTCTCTCATTGAAAAGATAATTCCAAAAACTGAAGCAGGGGTTTGACAGGTCTTCATACAAAACTTTGCATGTTTTCTTAATTTTGAGCCAATTTTAGTGCCTTCGTTTAAAATACCCAATGGTTTGATCATCAGAGCAGTGGTCTAGGGCGCAGTGGAGTCAGCCGACAACTAGTCATGACGCATGTGTCATACTGGTGTCAACAAATTCCTACGTCAGAGTTATGCAGTGGTGTCAGCAGGTCATGACGAATGAGTCCCCATTCGTCACAGAGACCTGTTATTACGTAGGTATTACGTACTGGTGTCAACAAATTCCTACGTCAGAGTTATCCAGTGGTGTCAGCAAGTTGTGACGAATGAGTCCCCATTCGTCACAGAGACCTGTTATTACGTGAAGTATAAGAAGTGCTTGAAACTGTTCTCATCTCATTACAGAAAGGTATTCTTTTGAAATGAATTCCATTTAGCCGTCGTCAATTCTGATCTTCTTCAAGAGTTCAAGAAATCAAAATATTTCAGTTTGCTCTTATCAAGAGCAATTTGGACAGTGACGTAACATGGTGAGTGGGTTGACATGGTAACAAGTGTTAACAATAACAAGAAGTGTTAACATGGTAACAATGGTGACAGTGTTGTCCACCTGTTGTTTGAGTGTCTCATCCTCAGTGTGCTGAGCTGCTAACTCTCTGCCAAAGTGCAGTATCTGTTCCAGAGAGTGTCGACATGGCTGCCTCTCGACTTCCTTCTCTTCTGAAACAGCCACTTACTTTGAGCAGTGTACAAAGTTGCACACAGTTTCAACCGCAAAAACTCAAACACAGGACAAAGATACATAGGAGCAGGGATGAGTGAGCAAACAACACAGAACATTCCCTTGTATACATACACACACACAAACACACGCACGCACGCACTCATACACACACACACACACTCATACACACACTCATACACACACACATACACGCATACAAACACACATACACGCGCACACGCGCGCGCTCTGTATACAGACCTTGTTTTTGGTCGACCTCCATCTTCTGCTCAGATTCCTCACTTCCATTCATCAGACTGGCTATACTGTAGGGATGTGACGCTGGCTCAGGACTATTCAAACTGTTTATCATTTCTATGAAATTGCGGATCTGCAGTTTAAAGAGCAGGTCAGGTTTGCTCGTCAGCAAGCTGGGATAGAGCTCGTGAACGAGCGTGATAGCGTCCCCCACTGCGCCGCGCATCACCAAATTCTGTACTTTCTGTCTGTTCTGTATGCTGGGGATATCCTCGAAGAAGAACAAGTTGGTCACTTTGGAGAATGTCTCTGCAGCACCACAGTACCCGTGATGCACCATGTAGCCGAACACGATCTTCTTCAGCACGGAGTCTATGTCAGTGTCACATGTGGGGGAAACATGACTTGCAATCTGTCGTTGTAACTTGGTCTTCCATTCCAACATGTATCCCTCTATGTCAAACACGAATGGTCTATCGCCTGTATGAGAGAGAGGTGTGTGTACTCTGTGTGTATGTGTGTGTGTGTGTACTCTGTGTGTGTGTGT
>CAMPET010000078.1:202079-215601 GCA_946803715.1 Beroe ovata | reverse complement strand
TGTGTGTGAGCGAGTGTGTGTGTGAGTGTGTGTGTAATCTGTGTATTCTGTGTACTGTGTGTTTGTCTGTGTGTGTGTGTATGTGTGTGTATGTGTACTCTGTGTGTCTGTGTATGTGTACTCTGTGTGTCTGTGTGTGAGCGAGTGTGTGTGTGTGTGTGACACACACAATTTTTTGGCTAGGAATATATTCCCGGATTCCCCTCAAATGTCATTGGGGTGTGTGTGTGTTCAATACAGACTACAGTGAACATGGCTCTGAACTATTGTTACATTCTGACTCTTCCACGGTTACCCTGTTACATGCAAACTTCTATGTACTGTATCATCAATCATGTGTATTATGTATGAGACTAGGTCACTGGATGAGTATAATCACTATGTCGTGTGAATAGGATTGCTTATGTAGAATATTTTTGGGGTAATTGCCCAATTATATAATTGGGTTCTTATTACCAAAGTTTGCGTCTGCGATTTCTCCTGGACTTTGGAGTCCCACAGTGGGATAGAGGTTCTGAGGAACATTGTCAAATGCCACACCCAAGTTAACACCATTCTTTGTGTAGAATACAGTGGAGTCGATGAGATTGACACAGCACCCTGCAATAGTGAGATAGAGAGTGGTGTGACTGGGTACAACATGTTGACCAACTTGTGTGAGAGAGGGAGTCACGCACCGATAACATCGCCGGTGGTGAATGTGGGTCCATACTTCTTCCCGTTACCACTGGAACAGAAAGAGTTCCCATCGTCACCATGGTACCCATAGCTGTCCTTCTCCCATCCTGGCAGTCTATTCATGTTGACATTGGCATCGGCTAGTCCGATACCCATGTAACCATCGCGACCCTTGCTGATTATCTTCACCTCAAAGTAGTATATACCGCACGCAGCAGGGATGGGCTGAGTGGCTCTCACACTAGCAGCATCCTTGTGATTCTTTCCCTGGCCTGAGTGCATGCCATGGTGAATGCCGGATATTCCTACTGCTATAGTAGGCATTGAACTTTGTTGGAACGATCATTCTAAATTACTGGATGTCTAGTGGTATGGTCCTAGTTTCTGTAAGTTACCCGTGAGTTATCAGTATACTGTAAGCTGCTATTTGAAATGATAATCTGATAATGTGATGTATCAGGTGTACAATTTGTTCACTAGAGAGTCACATGTACCGTTATAGTGTACTCTGAGGTTAGTTCTGGACAGTTTGATGAACTGCCACCTATCCTTGCTACTCCACGCCCTGGGTAACTGTTCCTCGTTAACGTGGGGGTACAACTTGCTGATCCGGTCCTCTGACATTACCTCCCTAGTACCTAGGTAGGGGATGAAATGGGATACACATAGCATACACAATATAATACTGTTATACTGGTCAATTGGGTGCTAGCTACTAGCCCTACTAGTGAATGGTGACCGATGACGAAGGAAAACTGGGCACCTGCTATATGATAGTTTTGAAGTAAGTACAATTAGTACCGATATACCATTAAATATTCTGCAAATAGTCAGGGGAAGACAGTAAAACAAAAGATGAGAGTAAAATAAAGGATGAGAATTTTAGTTGTCAGAGAGGTTCAATAGAAAATAGGTTCAATAACTTAAATAGAAACGAATGATACATGCACATTGCACATTGCACACCATTAGATCAAAAGATAGTCCCAGTACAGAAAACGTCTGTATAGGCAAAATAGGTATCTGAGAAAATTTGAACTGGGATAACTGATGATGGTAGTTTTCGAATAATTGCATTTAACTTGAACAGAAATCAATATTTACATACAAAAATATAAAAGATTGATAAAATAAACAGTACCAAGCATCAAACTTTAATCTAAACGAAATGAAAACATTTATACCGAGATCAAATATCTTTATTCTTTTGTCCAGGTTCCGAACAAACCTCATACTTTCATAGGTTATTCAATCCAATCATTAATCAATCATCAATAACTTCCTTAAATAATCCCGAGTTAATCATACAAATATTTCCAATTCAGAAAAACTCATAAGATCATTGATCAAATGTGCTTCTTAAAAATTTTGAACATGTTTGTGATCAGAAACCGAACATTTTGAAGACTCTGTGAGGTATTTCGGCGTGTGGATCCCACTTCATTATACAGTCCAGAGCCGAGTGAGGAATGGAGGAGAGAGTGTAGAGAGCACCGGCAATCTGTCCTGTCACTGATCCCACTGTGTCAGCGTCACCACACCTGTCAAAACATGATGAGGATTCATGACGATGATGTGTGGCATATAACCTATTAAACAATGCCTTGTGGCTGATATATCCGGTGACATAAGATGTTTTAGCTCACACTTACTTGCGATGTAACGATATATAATACAAGAACAACAAACTTATGAGAAACTTGGTGCAAGGAATTTCCGATAACTCTCTCCTTATCCCCCAGTTTATTACCTGTTAATACATCTGAGAACAGCAGTCTCGTATGATGTAGTGTGATAAACACAGTGGAGTGCCATGGCCAGGTTATCCAGTGCATAGCTTCCCACATAACCGGGATTGTTAGCTGATCGAGTCGGGGAATATCGGAAATTCTCATCCTTCCAGTTCCAATACTGATCCTCCGGCACCTTATTGTACTCATCTTCAGTCCAATTCTGGGTTGAGTATCTGTATTATAAATTTGTGTTCTATGCGATCGGTGATATTTGGTTGCATTGATCAAATCACATCTTACCTCATTCATTTGACTCTTGACAATACATTTCACAGGATCAGTTACAAGGTACTCATTTAGCACCTCCATATCGATCTCATCGAGGAACTCTTTACCACTGGTCTTGTCTGACTTGATAGCTTGTACAATGATATAGCTGAGAACTGCTGCACACTCGGCGGACTGAACGCCACTGTGCGTTGTGAAGCTTTGCTTCATCGCCTCTGACACCAGGAAGTCGGTAGTCTCATTTCTATAGAATATCGGTAATGGACAGAGCCTCATGATTGAACCGTTACCTGACATATTCTCATCTCCCTTCACATACAACTCCTTGGGGTTGTCAATGAAGAACTTTAGTGAGAAGGAGATCTGTCCACCAAGTCCAACCGATCTCCCATACCAATTGGGATTATTCCGACATTTCTCATCATGCTTGAAGGTATTGTTATACCCAAGATACCACCACATTACGAACCTCTTCCTCAGATCCAAACAGTCCACATGACCCTGGGTTAGCAGAGTATCTGCTAAACATAGACCCATGCTAGTGTCATCGGTGTACTGACCAGCCTTCAATCCAAACTTATTAAAAACCCCTGGTGCACGGAAATTGCTCTCGTTTAAACTCTGCATGATGATTTTCTCATATTGAACTGGGACAAACTCCAAAGGGTGGCCCCATGAATCACCAATAGCCATCCCATACAAGCTCCCCAGACAAGAGCTCAGCTCAGCATTGTTGCCGAATTCTGAGTTTTCAAAGTCGAGGATTGTGCTATTTCCACCCCATGAAGCACTCTCTTCAGGGCCGAATATTGAGTAGTCTATGTAAGTAGGCTCAGGGGCAAATGTAGCTCTTGGGGCTTCTTTAGCTTTCTCGATCTCATCATGCAACTTGGATGGCTTCATGGATGGTTTGTGTTCTTTAACAACAGGTTTGAAATGACGATTTGCATCACTAATTTTGATTCTAGCCTTGATGGCGTCGGATATCCTTGTATCTGGGTGTGGACTTGACCTGGCATTTCCCATCCTACAATCAACATATCATATTATTTGATATTCAATCTTCATTTCCATTATTGATATTGAGTACAGCTTGAAAAACAAGGAATCTTCTTCTTATCTATGTACCTATTGCAATCGGATATACTGGAATAAAATGTGTATTGTACAATGGACACAAAAAGCTTCATTATTAGCAATAAGCTTCATTACTTTGCTTACCAATTACCATACATCACAAACATTGGTTATCTTATATCAGTGATATAATATCACTTAAGTCTACAATCGTATATTATACAAGGATAAATTTGATTTATTCTGAAAGTTGCAATTCTGACTCATGAAAGTATGAATTGATTTCTCACAAAAATGACATAACCAGAACTTAACATATAATAATTCAATGCCCTTTAAAGTTTGGCTTACGTTTTTCTCTAAATGCCATGAGAGCTTCTACTCTATCTTGTGTTGGAATAACACCTAAGTAGCATTCATGTTCTATATCTAAACCAGCTCGTATTGGACCAGCCTCAAACCCTTCTGTTATCGCCTTCTTGGCCATTCTCAAAGCAACTGGACCCCTTTCTTGTAAGAGTGATGCAATTTCAACAGCCTTGACAAAAGCTGCATTACCTTCAGAGTTTTGTTCCACACAATAATTGACAAGTCCAATTTTCTCAGCCTCCTCACCATAAACATCTCTGCCTGTGAAAATGAGCTCTTTTGCTCTAGACACACCCACAACTCTCGATAGCCTCTGAGTACCACCTCCTCCAGGTATAATAGCTAACTTGGTCTCAGTTAAAGCCATCTTTGCAGTTGTGCTACACACCCTTATATCCGTACCAAGTGCTAGCTCAAGTCCACCACCCATAGCAACACCATCAATTGCACATATGACTGGCATTGGAAGCTCATAGAGATCCTGGATCATGAGACGAAATCTCCTTACCATCTCTGAAAGTAATGAATGTTTTCATACAAGAGCTTGTAAGGCAAGGAAAGGTATAAAATCATGCATTAGTTAAGGTATTATTGGGAGTAATATGATATTTTACAACTTTTATCCAAATAATGCTGCCGAAAATTACACTATCACCCGTCATGGACAGGAATTATCGTTGTGTATGGTAATCAATAATTGATCATTGATGATGATTATCCATACATATAGTCTACAATAAACAAGGTTTTAGAGAAGACACGCTCTCTTTCCGGTCGATAGCGCACTCCAACATTAGTAGGCAGCTAAATGTTGTTTCTCTGGTTTGACAATGCCTCCTTTCCTATACATGTACGTGCGGTTGAGACTGTCCCAGTTAGTGCCACATTCCTGCTGGCACAAAAAGTTCCCAAAATTTATTTTACTAGTGGTCAAGCATGGGAATGCTATAATGAGTAGTACTGTATAATGGGATGAAGCTCACCAAAACTGGTAACAAGCAATCATCGTATCATTCGTGGACTTGTAAAATATTCTTTATTAATTTGGCTTCGGATTGGATGGATTGTTAAATCCTCCACCTTTGGTCTCGGACTCAACTCCAATTATCAGCTCGGGCTTCGCCCTCGACTGATAATTCTGCCATCCACTCCTCAACCTCATGAATAAAGACTATATTCATGAGAAACTTTTTGGACCTAGTAATCTATACTAAACTTATCAGATATAATTTTATATAAAAAGGGCCAGGTTTGACTGTTTTGATGGCAGTTATTAGTTTCTGATACCATTGCTGATGAAATAGGGTTCCAATAAAGCAGTAATAGTAAATATTGCTAAAGCCCAATAGAGTACCTACATTCAACTTATAATTGATGAACAAACCTGGAACATCTTCTTCTTTTATAAATAGCCTTTCCTTAAGGTCTGCACCAGCACAGAATACTTTTGGGGATGTACTATATAGAATGATACCTTGAAGGCCTTTGTTTTCCTTGATTTCTTGAAGTGATTCTCTTAGAGTGGCACCAAGAGATAAACTCACAGCATTAACTGGTGGCCTGTTCAATCCAAGATGAGCAATCCCTGGAGTAGACTCAGGATATGTTAGAAGAACTTCTTTGCTTGAAGAGCTCAGAAACCTTTTAAAGCCATGACTTATGGTCCTTACAAGCATCTGGCTGATAAATATGTACTTCATTAGAATTGATGATTAGAATTATTTATTTATTACGGTTATTCATTCATTCATCAGAATTGATTAATAAGAATCATTTATCAAATGATTGATTCAGTAGGTATTGATTTAAGTGAAAGCAAGAGCCAAGAATAAAAACCAAGGTAATTCTATTTATATCCTTCAGCTGCAAGATTAATGTCACACATACCCACACACACAAGAATTAAAACATGATGATTGATGAAGTGTTACTGTGTGATGACTTGCAGTTACCATATCACAGGGTAGGATAGGGGGCACACAACATGGGCACACAATGGAAATGTATAGCATTTCAAACTTTAATCAACAATTTGCCAAGTAAAGGTTCATTAGAGAATATGTAAATACTAGAAAACCCGCAAAGTGGACGTGATACACTACCTATTGAGAGACACCAGGATGTTACTTTAGAACGACAGCTAAACATGACATGTGATCAAAATCCAATGTACTTACAGTTACCCATTTAAAAAATGATTTTATGAAGGAGCATTGGACAAGATTCGGTCATTTCTTCGAATAAGCACAGAAAATGGTGCTTGCCCCGTTGTCTGACTTTCGAAAATCGTTTCAATTTGCATAAATTGTTTCAATTGTTTTTGAAAATAACATCGTATTTTACCATCAGTCGAAAAGAATAACTGCAGAGCAGAAGCAACAACTGTCAACTCAAAAGAAATTCGACTGTTGCTCGAATCAGAACATACTTGCATTCATCCCATCAACAAAAACTAAAACATTATCAAAGCACCATCAGTACCAAAAATGAACTCCCAGTTCACTATTACAGTAGCAGCACGTGTCCATGGCAACACGCACTTTAACTTCAAAATCAGCACGTGCATTTAGTGACGGACATTAGACATACAGAAAGACAAACAAACAACCAAATTATAATAGAGATAGATATCTTGTACAATTATGAAAAAAATACCACTACTGAGTGTTTCCAGCCCACATTGCCTGACCCAAATCCAATTGCATGCCCGCTCAGCTAGGTTAAGTCTCTACGACCTACATCTGTTCAAACTCTGTCACTGTGATCACAGTGATTGTCATTTGTCAGGGCTCTAACTAAATCCATTGCCCTAATTTTATCAGGTGACTTAGGTTTTTTCGGTTTCCTGACCTATCTCAAACCCTAACCCCAACCCAAACCCATAGGATACTTCCAAACCCTGACCCTGACCCAAACTCTAACCCACAGGTTGAAACCTGATGAAGTGGAAAAATGTCTGGTCATGTGACCAAATCAGTTTTTCACCCATAATTCGCCAGGGAAGAATTTTTATTCTTTACTTGTAGGATTTCACCCTACCCTTGCTGGCGGGATTTTATCCGTCGGGCGGAATGAAAATTGCAGGCACCAACGGTAGGGTAAAATCCTACAAATTTTTTACCTTACTTCACATGGGATGATTTGAAATCAACGCCCAAAAATACATCGATTTATGTCTGTTTTACCGAAAAAGCATGACAAAAATGAGAATTTTCAAAGAACTAGAGCGATGAATTAAGCACGAGTGGATTGTCAGATGTTACTTGCCGGATGTTATCTGTCCACTGTTTCTTGCGCGCGGCTTCAGCTTCATCGATTAAGGCGCGCGCAAGAAACAGTGGACAGATAACATCGGGCATGGGCAAGCTGATGTTACCTGACCAGTTTTTCGTTGGCAGATGTTACCTGATCAGGATCGATCCTGACCTGCACTGTTCCTAGTGCGCGTGCCGCGCTTTCATCGAAAGCCGAAACATGCCTGTTTCGGCCTTCGATGAATGAATAAGGCGCGCGGCGGAATTGTACATACACATGCGTTATGAATTGCTCCGTATTCTACTATTCTACTTTGTTACTGCAATGTTCGTCAGATTACACCCGATAAATTGATAAAACCAAAATCCCGTCATGCCAGCTCAGCGAGGGTAGTAGGGGCTGGGTAGGGCGTAATACTAATCCTAACTCGGCAATCGGCATTTCATGAGTAAATCTTGTTAACCAGATAAAATTGAACATCAAAATAGAAAATACTCCAGTAAGCCTGAAGCCACATTCTCAATCATGCACCATGCCATCATATCACAAATTACCAATTACAATTACGTTAATGTGATTGCTTTAATATGGAAATGCTTCCATAATAATCGCTATGATTGCTTTCAGCTTTGTACATATCGATATAATATGTTCTAAAAGTATCACAGACACATTCGATTGAAAAACTCAACAAAATTATGCTTAACGATCGTTCTATAAAAATCAATATTTCTACACTAATATTACAAAATTTCATAATGTTCCGCTCACAGAATAGTATCATGAACAAGCAATTGAAAAGTTTAAAACAGCGTCCATACTTCTCAACTGCATATAATCACACATTAAATTGATTCCTGTGATTGGTAAAATAAAACATTCCACAAAATTGGACAAAAAGGCGATATATCTTTAAGTCAGCATCGCTCCGCAATGGACGGAAATTGTATCCGAACTAAACACTCAGCTCAAAAATATGTTGTTGATCTACTATATATCGTGAATGTTGTTACAAGACGAGTTTTGGGACACGTCAAAGTACACTGTTTCGGCATCGTTTGCTGCATTATTCTGTGTGACCACCCGAACAATGTTACCCTTGCTCTCCGTGATGTCACTACACTTCGTCTCCAAGGATATGACGTCATGAGCTACGTCACAGAGTGTATGCTCAGCACAGTCACTGTCACTGCAGCTCCCATGCGAGCTCTCTTCGTCTAGAGTTGGGTAGTTGTGCTGTTGCTGGAAACTGATGATTCCGTGCGGGAAGTCAGACCACACCTCAGTTTGAGTGCTTATCCTGTAGTAGAGATCTTTGGAGAAGAACCTGAGAGTGGAAATAGTGATAATAGTGACAAATGTGAGATTGAGGGGTGGGGTGAGGGGAAAACAAGATAGCTGGTGAATTGTTGAGTAGTCTGTACCTTGAGTATGAATTATCCCAAGTCATAACATACACTCCGTCAGTAACAGCTTCGTGACTCCCAAATATTGGGGATATGTTACACTTTACTTTGAAAATCGGAAGGATAGGTATCACACCATATCCTGATGTTATAGATTCAACATCACTCATTTCTCCTTCTTCTATTTTCTTATCTTCGATGACAGAGCACTCGAATAGGATTCCTGTTGGGGTTATGATGGCTGAGTATCGATAACATTTTGACTGGAACTTGCCACTTTATGAGAGGCCGAGGGTCGCACGGGAATGCGTTCCTGATGCGTGACGCGCGGCGCGGCGCGATGTATATTGCAGAAGAGGATAACAACTGAACTATTTAAATGTGAGAATTGTAAACTAACAATAGTGTACTTTAGTGCCGCGCGCTTATTTGCGCGCTCTTTGAACGTTGGCGCCGCTAACAATCAGTTGTCAAAACATCTCAAATAATTTCTCATGGGACGCAGTGCAGTACAACGACAAAACAGAGTGAGCTGAACTCACCAAATCCAATGTCCCGTTTGAGAGTGGCGAATTCCCACGTTATGACATCTCCTGCTTTCACACTAAAGTGTACAACATGTGACGACTTTGACCTGTGAAATATGTTATCATTAGAACACTGTCAAGTGTCATCGTACTACTGTCAGCATGTCACAGCATGTTCCATGTAACTGGCAACATATGACTGGTAACATGTAACTGGTAACATATATGACTGGTAACATGTGGCTCAGGTGGTACCATGGTTGCATGTTTCACTTACCCAACTTTGACCGAGACCAGGTCACTGCTAGCTTGTTCGTTGTGCACTTCTATCCATGTTCTACTGCATACCAAACCTGGGTAACCTGTTACAAAGATACGATATAGTAACTGCTCCATTCCCTTGCACGTGGGCCAATTTCAAATTCCAGTATTGCACGTGGGCCAATTTCCAATTCTGTAACATGAGTAATGTCCATTGAACATGAATGTGAAATATTCGCAGTCTCGACTATGAATGCCCAGGCTCAATGTTTCGAACACATTTTGTTTCTAGAATAAAAGAACAAATCCTAATATGGAAGTGTAATGCGATTCCAGTTGGTTGCATTATTATTAGTGCAACGTCATAATACAGTGACGTCAGAACTCAGAGTTATGTGTCATTGTAAAACACACAATCAAACATTGTGAAGTATTGTTGCGAGCAAACATCACATTATGTGATACTAAATATTCACTACGTGAAATTCATTTGTATATTGTGTAAAAAGTGACAGTGTAATACCTGTAATCTCAAGAGAAGACGATTCTGTATTGTATGCCTCGTCTTCACACGACTGAAATGAGATGTTATCACGCAAATATCACACATAAATCACTCACCATATGATTATTCTGCAATCCTTCTACACTCACCCACAACAACACCACATGTGTGATCGCTCATCATCACAGACCATAAGACATCACATAACATCACATAACATCATACAAATCATACACAACACCATCAAAACATCCATTTTACGATACGAGATGCTAATATTGACGTTGAGTAGCAGAATAATTTGTACCGTTTAGCAGGTATTACACACGTGGAAAACACCTGTACATTGCACACACACACACACAAGCACCAGGTATACAATCGTACTGAACATACATCAGGGCGCTGGCAAGCGCCCGCAGCCACGGAAAGAGAATGGGCGTGGTCCCGGCTCGTAGGGCCGGGAGCACTGCCCGAGGCCCGAAGGGCCGAGGGTAGTGCTGGTTCGAAGTGATATGAACTACTAAAGTAGTGGTGAAGTCATNCGTGGCCACCCTGAGTTATGCCCAAGGATCTGGGTTTGAAAACTTTTTTTGGTGACTCTGGGGGACTAGTAGAGTCGATTCAAGCAATAAAACCTTTGGTAGAATTTTTTTCACAGATGACCCCTGGAAATCCAAATAATGCCCATACTAATAGTGTTTTGCTGTACACATTAAACTGAGCTGCATTGGCAAGTGTGTCATGATAACTGAATGTATACAGATAACAGAATGTAAATACACCAGTGTCCAGTACAGAATGCTAGAGTAGCCATTTCAATAGCTACACTGCGTGTATAATAGTGTGCATAGTGTGTAATATTGTACCATGTTTATACTACACTTAACACCACGCACCATACACTGTACAGTGTACAGTGCTGTGTACACTGTACACTGAACAGCGTATACAGTAACATGTTAGTATGTTATCCAGTATGATCTGTGAGAGAGAGAGTGTGTGTGTGTGTGTGTACTGACGTGTAGTCATAGTAAGATGTTAAAAGTAAGAGTAATGCGCTAAATTACAAACTGCTCTATTACGAGAGATATAAATAGTACGAATAATGATCCTTCTCGCCATGCTTTCTCTCCATTATATTGCAGAAATTCTCAAGAAAATAATATTGAGAGGAAGAGACCGGAGAGAATGTGAGAATGTGAGGCAGTGAGAGAGTTATTGAGAAACAGTAGTGTTCAGTTGTAAAGAGGGGCATGCGCTGCATTGGGTGCCACTGAACAACGGAGACAATGCATCACATTATATAAAGTAGTGTGTGTGTGTGTGTGTGTGTGAGTGTGAGTGTGAGTGTGGGTGTGTGTGTGAGTGNTGTGTGTGTGTGTGTGTGTGTGAGTGTGTGTGAAAGTGTGTGTGCATGATGTCAAGCCTTGACATCGCTTCATATTGACACCACTTTTAGACACCATTGCCCTTGACAAAACTCATTCTTGACACCACTTTGTCTTGAAAGTTGACACCGCTTCGTCTTGACACCGCTTTCTCTTGACACCCCACATAACATTCTTTGGACACAATTTCTTCTCGTGGCAGCCTCACTTCTTGCTCGCAGACGAAAGTTACAGATAGGCACTACAGTAGACGGAACTAGCAGAACTATCATAATTTCGGAAGGGTGCAATGTAAGGTTTCCAATACCCTACTGATAACTTGACACACAGTTCTGTAATCAGAACTGAAATACCGGAGAAGCCATGCGTGTGGAGTGTGGGTGTAATACACACAGCTGTACACACAGTGCTCAGTTAACCGACAGATGTGTGTGTGTGTGTTCACTGTTCACATTCAGTAAACTCTCCGTTACATACGTACACAATCATACATTTTACAATATGTGATTGTTGGACTTACACTGATTGTTGGACTTACACTATTATACACACATATTGATATGCATACACAGACACGAAAACAGTAGACACAGATATACACACACAGACAAGTAGACACACACAGAGACACACACAAACACAAACACACACAGACACAGGCACAGACACAGACGTACAAAACACAGACACACACACACACAACCACATAAAATAGAATGATACGTTGAGAATTCCAAACAGACACGCACATCGCACACTTACCACAGGGCAGGATGACAGACTGTTGTTCTCGTTGCTGTTTGGAGTACTGACACTCTCAATACTGCACATTCCCTCATCTGTGCTTGTTCTGCTGCTCAGTTTGAGTCCAGGTAGTGACGGACTGCTGCTTACCTGGGTGTGGGAGAGTGGTTAGTCGTGTACTGATTTGTAGCTTTCTATTGTACATTGTACACTACACAGTGTATATTATACATTGTACATTGTAAACAATACGGCATTGCGACACGTGAGGAAACCCAGTAGAGACTCATGAGCTTCATACAGTGATTCAGTTAGTTCAAAACAAATGAGTGGTGTCCTGGATTCATGATAGAAAATGAATAATGCCAGTGTGACGTGGGGAATCGTACGACGTACAAAGCACTTTAGCTATTCAGCCCGTCGGCATTCTTCATAAAATTCAATACACAGGGCACCGGTAATATATACAGTTCACATAATAGAAGCATACGCGACACACATATACGGTACACACAAACACACACAAAACACACACACGCACACAAATCCACACACACGCATACACACACATACACATTACACACATACAAACACACACACACACAAACATACAAACACACACACACACAGTACACACACACACAGTACACACACACAGTACATACACACACAAACAAATTGTGTGTTGTTATCTAATAGCTGTCAGTTACTTGCGGATCAGCTTTTAGGAGTCATTAGCTGACAATTAAATTCTCATTACACTCCAAGCAGAGTTGTTAGGCCAGTCTAACTTCCCTCCTTGGTAAAACTCCCTTACACTCAGTTTTTTTTATAAGAAACTTATCTAAATCCTAGGCTAGAGGTTTCTTATTTTTCCGCGATTTTGAGCCTACAAGTTTCTTAACAGTTTCTTATTTCTGTATCCTATAGCAATTTTCGAAACTGACTTGAGTCAACATAGTTGTACTAAATTTAGTAGTCTATACCATCAGTGCTCTCAAAATGCCAATCAGAAGTGGTAGATGTGTGGTATACGGATAAAAGTAAAGGAGCGGGGTCTGGGGGCGCAGCCCCCAGGAGCCAGACGTTTTCTGTTGATAGAATTATCGTTGTACTAGGATTCTGTACACAAATTTGAGAATTTAAGGCTCAAAGTTTCTTAGTTTCTTAATTGTTAATCAACGGAGTATCTTAATTTTTCCTGGATCCTAGGCTAAGTTTCTTAAATTTTCAGAAATCCTAGGCTCAGTTTCTTATAGAGAGTTTCTTATAGAAAAAACTGAGTGTA
>CAMPET010000078.1:168756-201991 GCA_946803715.1 Beroe ovata | reverse complement strand
ACACACACACACACACACACACACACACTGCAAGTAACATGAGACCTGGTTACATGCCAATGTTCACTATCGCAGAAATCAGATACACTTCTTCCATTGTAAACTTTCACAAACACACACACAGGGAACAGCTTTACATACACACGAAACTATTCCAGACATCGGCTAACAGGTATCACAATCATGTGTGGCTGGTTCATTAAAACATTGATTGGGTGCGCCATACTATGACTGAGCAATGAGCATATTAATTATATGACTGACAATCATATAACAGCGGAAACAGAACAAAATATGCCACAAACAGAACTCAATGAATGTCATCAATGAACAAATGCTACTGACCAGGTTTTGGTAGATCTCATCAAAAGAGCTTCCTCTCTGTAGCGAGTGGGATGCCTCAGACAGTACAACGACAGGGTTGTGCAGCCATATGGGGGCGGACCTGAGTCATGACAATTGTGAGACCCGGCAATAAGATAACATGATGATGTAACAACGCGTTGTTGTTAGGGGTTAGTAGGATTTGGGGAGGGACTCACTTGTTTCGCTTGTGGGAGAATCTCCTGGGCTGCACCATGATGGATCTGTCCACACAGAATGGGTGTCGAACAGTGGTGGGAGAGGTTTCATGAGACCTGGAGAGTGGGGAGTGGTGTGAGAACAGACGTGATCTCGCTTGAGAAGATCGAGAACAACTTGGACCCAATTTCCATCAATATTACCAACAAAATGATCAAGATGACTCTGCTATGAATAATGAGGGGTAATAAGTAATGCGGGTAGGTAATAAGTAATGAGGGTAATAATGAGGTTATGAGGGGTAATAATGAGGTAATGAGGAGTAATAAGCGATGAACTCACGGCGAGGAACTCGTGGATGAAGCCACGGTCTTTGAGGAAGAAGACATGACAGGTGACAGTTGTGGCTCTGCTGTGAGAAGTGCCTGTAGAGAAGCTTCATGTAGCGGAACCGGGGCTATGTTGACTGGTGACACCAGACCAGGAACCAAATACGAGGGAGGGGAGAGGGGCGACTCATCCGACAATAGACTACACGGTTTGAGTAGGGGCGGAGAATGTTCGTGATCATTCTCACTCTCAGATTGGACGATCGGTACTCCCATGTTTTGAGTTCCATGCAGTTCGGGAGAGAGTTCAGTGTCAGTTGAGAGTTGAGTGTCAGTTGAGAGTTGAGCTTCAGGGGAGAGTTGAGTGTCAGGTGAGGGCTGAATGTCAGAAGTTACGATGACACAGATTGAGTCCAGGTCCACAGAGTTTGTGAGAGCATCAGTAGGCTCTAGACAGGACTCAAGGGGGGTACAGGCCGCTGTGACGGACATATTCACTACCTAGGATGAGAATTCATCAACAATTTCACAAATATCACTTTACAAATGGTAACTAGCTTAATCTGAATTTTCTACGCATCGAAAGTAATAAATCACAGAAGACGGAACATGAACAGCATCTTTGTTTCCAATGAGTGCCTCACTAGCTTATGTAATACTGAGAAACGCTGTTTCCATTAAAGAACAAGGCCATCTACCGTGACTGATTATGGCAACTGGAGCCATTTTCGGAAACATGACCCATCCTACTGATTTGCTCAAATGTGGATGATAACACTGATGTGCTAATTAGCAGCCTTGAGACCATGTGGTAATCGACATAGTTTCTGATGAGACATGGAAACGAGCAGTAATGTAGTACAAAATCATAGTTCAAATTCAAATCAAAATAAGTACTCATAATATGAGATAAAAATATGGTTCTATAGTACCAATGATACTTATCAATAGTATTCAATACTGTTTCACATAAAAAGCTTGATCGTTGCATTACATGGTTGAGCAACATCTTGGCAAAAAGAAAATTTCAAAAATTATAAATCAGTTAACTCATCCCAATCATACAACTCTTGAATTAACCCAACAATCATCAGCGAAATTGCACAATTAAAAATATTTCATTTTCTTCGCGTCATATCACCCATGTTGTTGCACACAATGTAATCTAACACACCAATGATTGTAAGTACCTAAATTGTGAACAAAACAAATTCACTTGTTTCCATCAACAAACGAACTCTCAAACTAATATTCTTCACATCCAGGTAAGAAACCAGTCTAGTATGACTATTTACGTGACAAATCTAGCGTTATTACATCCAATTTACATACTCATGAGGCTATATCGGTACCTGCTGCTTATCAATTGTAAATACGAAAGTTAACCTACTGTGTATCAACTTCATGGATTCTAACTTGGAAATCAGATCCAGTAGACACCACAGTATATCTACTTCCCTCTTGTTCATCGAGCCAGCGCACTTTATTGATTGTTGTTAAGGGGTGAGCTCTGAGGATCTTGATAGGAGAATCCATAGGTTTTGTGACGTCAAATACAAGGATGTTTGAATCGATGCCTGCAAGAGCCAAAAACTTGGAGTCATGACTGAAGGCACATGTCAATGTTTTACCCTGTGCACTCACACATGTCACAACAGGCTTAAAACTGTTTTGGGTATCGAAAAGTGCGATATTTCTACCACACATAGCACCAGCTAGGAAGGCCCCGTCTGGAGAGAAGCATAACTCAGTGCAGGCTGCAGATAAATTGATAATTTTTGGCTCACTTGATCTAGGAACAATATTAGCACCTGAAGTGTCCAAGTCATATAAGTGAATCTTATGGTCGTCTTTTGCACCAATAGCAAGAACTGTACCACAGGGCGATATTGCACTTCCATATGGAGCATAGTCAATCCCTAAACTATGAGTGGTGTCACCATTCTTCATCACTACTATTTCCTGGTCACAGGCATATATCTCAATTCCAGATGCTTGGTGCACAGATAGAGAAGCAGCATTAGATGGTACAGAGGATGACTTTCCAGCATTCCCTGATGACAGTGATGTTCTAAGGACCTTGTTATCAATATCAACAGATACCAATGAATCTCCTACTATTTTAGTATCTGTTACTTTATTTTTATGGCATGCAGCATCCAAATACATTGCATCCCCAGAAGTTAAATCCCATTTAGCTGTCCGTCCATCAAAACTGGAAGTTATGATATCCTTCCCTGATATTTCCATCGTTTCAATGCTTTTTTGATGACCTTTTATAACTCTCACAACCTGATTTGATGAAAAATCTAGATAGTTAAAGCAACCAGAAAGTGAAGCTGTTACCTTGAACTTTCCAGCCCATAAACATCCCAATTGCTGGTCATTCAACTCCTGACCCATTTCAATAGTAGAGACACACTGATTTAGTTCCACATCCCAAAGCTTAACTGTTTTATCTGCAGATGCTGTCATAAGTTGTAAACCATCTGGACTATATGAAACAGCCATGATACCTCCTTTGTGGGCAGTTTCACCATCCTTGAATTCACCCATCAATTCACCTGTCTTTCCATCATACAGTAAAGCTCTCTTATCACTACTCACAGAACAAAAACTAGCTCCAGTTGGACTGTACCTTACGGAATTAACGAAGTTACTATGATGGTCAAATATCTTGTCACATTTATATGGAACTCCTGTATGAAATCTAACAGAAAAGTCTTCTGAAGCAGTTACTGCTCTGAATGGCCTTGCTGGACTATGAGCAACAGCATTTACATTTTTACTGTGATTAGCAAGTGACCCACAGGAAGTGCCACTGTCCCACATGAAACAATGGGTTCTTTGGTTTCGTCCAGACCCACCAACCAAGATTCGCTTTGAATCAGGGGACCAACAAATATCTTTGATTGCTCCACCCAGAACATCAAACTCACATTTACACAGGTGCGTTTCTTGAGTTGTGTCCCAAATCTTGACTTTCCCACCAGCATCTCCAGAGCAAATATAGAATCCTGATGGAGCAAAACATGCTGCTGTTGGAGGCTTGGAATGTTCAGTATATGTGTAACAGATCAATGGGTTCTCAAGATCACGCACAACCACAGCTGGTCCACCACAATAAAGCAACTTTTCATTCTTCGGGTCTGTTTGAAGATGTATATTTTCACCCCTAACAGTAACAGGTAGCGGGGAAAATATATGTTTCAATGTTGTCATCCTGTAATTTAAGTGTGGAAAATTTCATAAGAGAATGAAAGTTTAGTCCTTTTTATACACAAAAATCAATTTTCAAAGAAAGAGCAAGAAAGTATAAATATCAAAAAAAATTCTTTTGAGACATCAATCTGTAATCAATCAAGAGCATCAATCAAGAGCAAGGAAGTTTTAATTCAATCACAATAAAATTTGAGTATGATGTACTGTCCATTCTTATGATCCTAGAGGTGGAGTTTGAGCTTTAAAAAGTTCTAATTATGAAACTTTCAGTCGATCAGTGGGGTGTGTTAGGTTGATTCTTGATCAATATGGCATATTTCATGGGCTTGGAATTGGATTTGTCATTAATTCAATAGTAAAATCAATTAGAAAAAAACCAACATGGGGAAAGTAAAAGATCTTTCATAATAAAAACATCTTCAATAAATTGTAGTAGACTTGCTATGTAACATGATAGGATCCCACTAAAAAGGGTGGGGAGTAACTAAGAAGCTTAAAACAAGTTTCATTAGTTATCTCCATCTAGAAAACCATTCATTGGACATTGGACATGATAGTACACTACCTATCAGAACAACTAACATACTGATTGATTTTGAATATGGTCACTGCAACAAAACCCCTTGTACTAAATTCATCCTCCTAATTATTTGAAAATTCTTATATTTGTCTCTTTTTCTGTAAAACAGACATGAATCGACCTATTTTTAGGCGCTGATTCCGAATCACCCCATTTGATGTGAGTAAAAATGCTTCACTGGCGAGTTATAGGCAAAAAACTGATCTGGTCACGGACCAGACATTTTCCCACTTCATTGCATTTTAAACCCTCGGGTTAGGGTTTGGGTCAGAGTTAGGGTCAGGGTTTGGAAGTATCCTGTGGGTAAGGGTAAGGGTCAGGGTTTGGGATGGGTCAGGAAACCGAAAAAGCCTAAGTCACGTGATTAAATTAGGGCGATGGATTTAGTAGGAGCGCAACAAAACAGTGATAATCAGTGACCAGATCATTCAATGATATTAATAATAACAAAAACTTATCAACACTACTTATTACAATCAGATTTGAGGATGATGTGCATTCTCACTGAGACCCTGAAAAAGGAGTTTTAGCTTAAATAAGTTTTAATTCCGAAACTGTCAGTTGATTAGTGGGGTGTGTAAGGTTCGATTTATGATCAACTAGAAAACCCGCCAATTTGGCGTGATACACTACCCTTTGGAAAGACAACAGAACATTACTTTAGAATTGTTTAAATTTGTGTAGTGTATTGTTATTGAAATAACACGGTGTTCTACCATGAGTCGAAAAGAATAACTGCAGAGCAGAAGCAACAACTGTCAACTCAAGAGAAATAGTAGCACATGTCCATGGCAACACACACTTTAACTTCACGTGCATTTAGTGACGAACATAAAGACAAACAAACATCATGACATCACCGAATCATCTCATAGAATGATATATGACTTAATTGATAGACTTAATAGCATAAAAGAGCCAGGAATATATCATTATATCAGATAAAATACATAAGTATGAAGTAACAATATCACAATGATTAATACAAAGAAAATGTAAGTATATCCAGTGCTGAAAGGCACTATAAACACAAATAACACAAATATCATCAGATAAAAGCGAAACGAAATTCTCGACAGTGGACAGGGTTTATCATCGATTGACAAAATTCATCAGATAAAATTATCACTGGAGCGGAGACTACCATCCGATCATCGACAGCCAACACCAAACAAGCATTTATAAGTCAGCATTTGCATTGCGCCATGATTATAATGATGAATGACTGCAAAGTTAAGTGCAAATATGGGCGCCGTAATATTGCCATGCCACTTCAACTTGTGTTCCCGCAATGCGTAACCCTGATCACTGATACTCGACTCCGCGTGCGCTGCGCGTGCGCGCCTCCGTGGCATGGCCTGGTTTAGACTACGGCTTTTCAGAGTATAACATCTGACAATACGACGCGACACGCGGTTCCGTGCGCGCGGAATTGAATTGAACCGATTGTCCCTGGCATGGAATGACAATTGCGCGGCGCCGATGTGCACACGTTGCGCGCCCCTGTTCTACTCAGTGAACTGAAAAGTCGTAGAAAGGAGACGCGCAGCGCGCGGAGTATTTGGGTCACGCAGCGCGGGAACAGGCGCCGACGGTATAGGTAGGGTAAAATCCTACTGCAACGCAGCAACGCGAACGCGGGCCGCAAACTCTCTATCTCAGCCACGGCCAGTGGCCACGCCGACCGCGACGCATCGGCATGCAGCAGGTAAAGAGTAATTCAGTAATCTATAACTATAACTAATACTATGAAATTCAACTACAAAGCGAGTAAATAACGCCCAGATTGAGATAGCTGATGATTTTAAAGGTGAACACTGAATATGATTTCTGTTCCGGCTAGGTATGAAAATGGAATATGGATACACATGTTTAGCATCTAAATCACTTGAACTGAATCTCTCATAAGATAAAGTGATAATTGAATTTAAGGAAGTGATCATTGAATTTCAGGAAGAAGAGATGAAACTGATATATGAGGAGCGATGATATGAAATGAAAACTTAAAATCTACTATAACTTTTATCTGAATATTTTAATCTAATATCAATAATGACAGCTCTATGCTTTTGCATAAATCACTGTTTGTATCAGATAAAATGTTCTAGCAACAACCTAAACTGGCTACTCTAAAAAATAAATTCGAGCTGCGCCACACAACTTATCAATAGATTCCTTTGCTCGATTGTTCTTTTAGTTTTTACGAATTTCGTGAGCACATATCATGCGAGTTACCATTAGGAATCAATGACGAGAATTTGAAACTAAAACTCTGTAATTGCAAAATTAAGAAGTCTGTCACATCAACCAGTTTCGTTCACACCGCCGACTATTTCGCTAATCTTTTGCAAATCGTCCTCAATATCCATATCATCGGTTTTCCGTCTCTTGTTAGGAAACTGGACCTCAGAATTGGTCACAGCACCGACACCTATATCTTCTTCATCGGGTGATTTGACGACTTGCTTTACAGACTTCTTCGCTGGTTTCTTCTTATTGCCATCTGGCTGCTCCGATTTCTTCTGTTTTCGAGTAGTCTTGACAGTTTTCTGCGGGAAACAGGTGTTTCAGAAGGAAACTACTGATACCCTCAGGCAGAATGCATCATTCAGCGTATCAAATTTCATATGACACCATCACTGGACTGTTATAGACTGCTCACTCCAATGATACTGTCTACAGTGTTGACTCTCTAACAAACCTTGGCACGTTTTATTTTCTTCTTAGATGGTTCCTTGACCTCCACTATCTTCTTAGCTGGAACTCCCAGGAAACCTGAACAGTTGGTCGACCCACACAGACACGCCTTCTTTTGCTGCCCCCTCGTGTCAAACTGATAGTCAAATGTCAGCTCCTCCCCCTTTGAGATATCCCTCCTGAAATGACGAGGTTGCTATAACGACGACAGCAACACAGGATCAAGGTTGCTATAGCAACACAGAGTTACATGGGGGCTTAGCTGCAAAACTAACTTTGCAAAGAGCCCGATACAGGTAAGACCGCACACATTCCACTTCTGTGTTTCACAGTTTGGGTCGCAGCTGTGGTTCATGAACCGGGCGTTGTTGGCCTTCGGTTTAGCATCAATAATCCGGGAGTTCTCCACTGTCAGCTGCAATGGACATACTCATCACAGAGAATGGTACATTGTACAAATATACAATCTAACAATAAATGGAGGATCGCGTGACTTACCATGTAGTAGTCAGTGATGCCGCTTCGCTGGTAATCATTGAGACGTCTCTGTACCTCAACCTCGTCAATTATTTCACCCACGTACTCATGTACTAGTGATCCTGAGAATACGATCATGTAATGTGGTGAACAAAATAGCGAGTGCTCAGTGTGTGTTGATCAGAGCTCGACCAAAGTCTGTTCCCGCGCTGCGTGACCCAAATACTCCGCGCGCGCTGCGCGTCTCCGTGGTTTGGACGACTTTTCTACGACTTTTCTACGACTTTTTAGTTCACTGAGTAGAACAGGGGCGCGCAACGTGTGCACACCAAAGTCCCGGCCCCAAATGAGTCTCTGTGACGAGTCTCGTCACAGAGACCTGACACAGAGACCTGTCATGACAACTACATACTGGTGTCAACGGATTCTCACGCCACAGTTTTGCGGTGGTGTCAGCAAGTCATGACGAATGTGTCCCTCATTCGTTACAGAGATCTGTTATGACGTACTGCATACTGGTGTCAACGCATTCCTACGTCAGTCGACAGAGTTATGCGGTGGTGTCAGCAAGTCATGACGAATGAGTCCCCCATCCGTCACAGAGACCTGTCATGACGTACTGCATACTGGTGTCAACGCATTCCTACGTAAGAATGATGCAGTGGTGTTATGACGAATGAGTCCCCCATTCGTCACAGAGACCTGTTATGACGTAATGCATGCTGGTGTCAACGCATTCCTTCGTCAGAGTTATGCGGTGGTGTCAGCAAGTTATGACGAATGAGTAGTCCGTTCGTCATAGAGACCTGTTATGACGTGTTCCATACTGGTGTCAACGCATTCCTACTTCAGAGTTTTGCGGTGGTGTCAGCAAGTTATGACGAACAAATACTCCATTCATCACAGGGAACTGTCATGATGTATTGCATATTGGTGTCAACGCATTCCTAAGTCAGAGATATGCAGTGTTGTCAACAAGTTGTGACGAACAAATACTCCATTCATCACAGAGAACTGTTACGACGTAGTTCTCTGCATCGCTTAAATAATTCTCATCCCAACCCCGGAATACTTCATCCCCGGTCGGCCACTTCATCCCCGGTCCACCACTGGTTCCCATATCTATTGAGAAGAAATAGAGGAATGGAGGTGATATGGGTGCTCGAGGCACGAACCTGTCGTGATATCCTCAGAAGCAATCAGTCCCCAACCACGCCCATTTGTTTTCACTAGTTTCGTTGCTGGGTACTGTTTTCTTTGAAATCGCCTGTTCTCACACTCTCCGCCCCATTTGCAGCCTGGAATTCCCTTGTGTTAGACAGTGTGTGTATGTGTGTGTGCGTGTGTGTGTGTGTGTGTGTGTGTGTGTGTGTGTGTCAACACTTACTCGGAGGGCACTCAGTCAGCAGCACTCTGTTGATACAGTTGCTGTCAGCCGAACATTTATCGGTACCGGTACAATCACAGGGAAAGGGAGCTCTCTCCAACTTCAGCTGTTTCTCATACTCCCTCATTGCACTGTTATACGGCATATTCGCCTGTGTTTTGAGGTTGCTATAACGTTGTTTGGTTGTTTTACTAAGTGGTTGCTATGGCAACAAAACACAGCAGCAGTGTTTACCTTGATAAACTTGAATGGGGCAGGTTTCTTAGTAGACGGTTTTTCTAATGCAGATATCTCTTGTAACAATGTTTCCTTGATTTGCTTCACTTGTCCGTGCAAATCTTTGGCCTCGATCAAGGCTGCAGTTTGAACATGTTGGAAATAAGTCAGGTGCAATTCACATTTCACAACCATACTCCTATTCACATTTCATGCAGGGAGTACGCACCCAGTTTGAAACTCTTGGAAACACTGCTCGAGTAGCCTCCGCCCTTGTCACCATCTTCGTAGGAGTACACGCGGCTCATATCAAGCCAGGAAAACTCATTAGTGCCCAGACAAATGGCGGGAAATTGGCATGGTTTGTGGGGTTTTGAGAATATGTTGTCAGGCAAATCTATCTCGTCTACAAGTTGGCATGGCCACCACCTGTGTGCAATGTATAGATTGTATTGTTGAACATTGGAATGTGACAGTACAAATATACACAGAAGTGCGGCGCGCGCGAAAACACGGCAAAATATCCCGAAAAAGTATACTTGGACGCAAGTAAGATTTCGCGCGCTACGCACATTAAATTTCCACAATGTGACGGGCGCACAATTTCGCGGGTCTTTACCTGTACTGCCCGAATTTTACCCAAACGATGTCGCCAACGAATGGTTTCTTCCCGACGATGCAGTCTGGACAGAGCCAGGAACTCTCACCTGAAACGGATGAGAAGTTTTGAATAGGACGTTGCAGAAAGTTAAAATGAATTTTGTGACCCGTCATGTAAATCTAAAATGTCCATTTGTATTTCGTGCCCTTGTATACCTTCTTTGAGTCTGTTCTCTTCAGGAACGCAGTCATTATGGAAACTCGCCGGGCATCCTTCACAACAGATCAAATCACCACCAAATGTGCATTGGAAACAGAATGATACATTCACATGAGGCACGCTTTCTGGTGTTTTTCTCCTTTTCGAATTTACGCTTTTCTTCGGCTTCTTTGGAGGGTCTGTGGTAGCTGCTTTCGTACCAAATCCTTTATGATGTCTGGAAAATGAGAAATAGTATTCGAGTAACTATTATCATTTATCACTATTGGAACTGTATCAATAGCTCAATAACGTGTTTTTCACTGTACCTAAAACAGAGAATATGCCGTTTTGAGATCCTCATGCAGCCAGCAGGTAAGTGATTCTCATGGAATGACTGTGGGCAGCGGACACATCGTACAAAGTTCTTGATGCTGAGCTCTGGACGGGCCTCACACGAGCCACACACGTGGTATGGGCATATGAAACTGGTGGGCGAGAGTTCCTGTAGAGAAAATAGATTGGTGAAGGGAAGATATGAGGGGAAAAGAAGGACAGAGAACAACCATCATATCACTCAGAACAGCAGTACCTGTGTGGACATGTGCGGCATGACACAATCAATGTGGTATTTGAAGGAGCAGTGGGCACAATTCCTCAGATTGCCCCCCTTCCTGCATATTGGACATACCGGGCCACCATGACATTCACTACACAGTGTCCTGGAATAAACAATGACGTTCGAAACAGCTACCGAGGGTATGAACTGTGAAAGTGATTGCCAGCAAAGTGTTATGGATCATTTAATATCCAACCTTTGTTTTGACTTCGTGTTCGACGAACATTGAGATTGCTTCTCTAGGCATTTAGTATGGTATAATCCATTACAGCCACTGCAGGCAGTGTATATCTTAGTGTTGTAATCTGAAAATGGATTCATTCAGGACAAATTGGAGTGTCCACTCCTTCACAGATATGAGATAACTACATATAATAAAGGAAATTACAATTCATCTCTAGAATAACTCACCAAGATTGAAACAGTCTAGACAGAAGAAATCAAGGATAGTTCCATCCCCTTTTTCCTTCTTATTGTTAGGCTCAGAGTCCTCATCTTCAGATTGTGACTCTCTCTTCCTCTTCCTTGATTCAGAGTTAAGTACTTTTGATAACAGGTCTTCATTAAAAGCTTCCACATTCTTAGGGGATATCTCATCCTTCTTCAATTTTTTCGCTTCTCTTATGAACCTTCTCTTCTTGGTTACATTTAATGAGAGCCAACCAGTTCTTGATGCTCCAGAAGTTGACTTCACATAGAGTGAAAGGGCCCTATTCTCGAGAAGGTAGTCCTCATCGGACATAGCTGCCATCTTCTCACCAAGAAGCATGTAGCTCTCCTTACACTCAGGTTGAAGAGAACCAAACTTCACCTCAGACTGTTTGAGTTTTGTTGCATCTGGCATTCCTATCTGAAGATCTCTGATGTACAAGGCCATTGCATGTTTCCGAGGACTCCAGCTCTTAGTGCTAATTTTAACTGGTGATTTCGGCTTTTTAGACTTCTTTGAACCACTTTTAGATGTCCCTGCCAAAGCTTTACAAGATCTTCTCAAAGGCTTCCTCTCATCAAGCTCGGTATCATTGGAAGAGTCAGAGGACCCACTCTTTTGAGCATGGGGGGCATTGTCAGATGCCGTTGCCTGGCTTTTTGGGGAAGCAGGGGGAGTGCCAGGACCTACTTCTGGCATGATATTGGATGAGGGACCACTTCTCGAGGCCCTTATTAACTTTGCAATGACGTCAACGGCTGGTTTCTGGACTGCTGATGAACCTTCCGCCATCTTGTAAATTATTTCCATCTCTTCGCGATTGAGCTGCTGTAGATCAGCTTTTATTTGCTTGAGAAGTTGCTCCTTTATAACATTCTCAAACAGGGATATGTAATATGGCATGAGGAAGTTTATGATACTATTGTCCACGCTGATAGGCTCCTCTGAAGAATGAAGCCCTTTACTAGAACTTGGCCCTTCTTCTCCAAGCTGTAAAGACATAGGTTCCAAAGGAAGCAATTTTGACTCCTCTAGAGGAATTTCTACTCCAAGTGTACCAGAATTCTCAACAGAGTTTTCAGATTGTATCGAACTTTTCTTGTTCGATTCAAGCAAGGAGTCTTTTCCAGATTCACTGGATTCTGATTCACCCTCCTTCCTATCAGACATGTGGACCCCATTCACTGCAGCATTTTCAATCGATTTACCCGCAGTTGTTTCTTTGGTCTTTGTCATCTTAGTTTTCGGCCTTTTACCTGTTCTTTTCAATTGATGAGCTTTCTTAGGAGATGACTTTGAATTGACGGCAGACACTTCTCTTTGAAGAGAGTTGATCAATTTTGTGTGATACAAATCCTCACTGCTTGTACATTTCGCCGGTGACTGATTAGGGATTGACTTTGCCGGGCTCTTAACATTCAAGAGCTTTTCTGCCGCTACACAGGCCATGTCTTCGATGGTATTCACTGAATTGCTCGATTCAGACATTAACAAAGTTGCTGCTTCATGGAAAGCTTCTTCAGCACATATTTGAGATATAACAGCAGCATCACTAAATTCTTTCTCTTTTTGGGCAACTGATTTTCTCCCTGGTTTCTTAGAAGGATTTCTGGCAGTTGTCTGCACTATTTCTAGGGGGACTGCAAGAGATTTCAACGATTTCTTCTGTGATGCTCTCACCGCTTTCAGATGATCAACATGAGCCTTTTCGTCAGGAGATTTGGATGCGAATAAGTTGAATGAGTTCGATCTAGATCGCTCACGTTTATTTCTATTAGGATCAACCATGAGCAAAGCTCGTTCTCGAGCCATCTTCACGCCATCATATGATAGCTCTTGACCGGGAGAACTTTCAAAGGGGTTATGAAGAATTCTGTTCGTGAGTGCCACAGCATTGTTGATGTATGCTTCATCTCTTTCCTCTTTTGTCGGCGTCATCTTACTAGCAGCCTTCGAACATTCATTCATAATAGATAGAGTTGGGTGTTGCACCATGTCATCTATAGCAGCCAATGGAATATCTAGAGAACAGAAATTGGGAGATCCGATTTCCAGAGTAAATCTCGGTGTCTGATCACTCTTGACAATGATCTCCTTAACAGGATGAGAGGCACTGGCTTGATTTTTCTGACTTTTGGCAACGCCAGCAGATGAGAAATCCTCCTTCACTGGATTGGCTTCGGAAGACTTGGTCAAGTGAGACTTGCTTAAAGCACTCTTGTTCAAAGGAGACTTGTTCAAAGGTGATGCAATCAAAGGTGCTGGAATAGGAATTGCACTATCAGATACCATAGTGGAGTCATTTTCCTTACCACTTTCTTCCTGTGGTGCATCTATACTCATAAAGTCTAAACGTTCTGACCTAGATTTTGCGCTCAACTCTATCAGAGAAGATGAAGCCTCGGAGAAATCTTGCCTCTCGCCTGGGGTTAAGAGGCTCATTATCTGTTGTAAGTGCTCGCTTCCCCCATAGTGCACTGCGTCCTCCTTATCAATAACCTCGTCTTGTTCCAGAACGAGAGTTACAATGTTGATAGTGCTTGCTTTAGCGCTAGCTACAATGGCAGGCCAGCTATAACCTGAAAATTTGGCAAAGACCAAATCTCCGGGAACGAAGTCGTCCTTGACTGACTTCATGGGACTTTGTGTCACTTTACTAGCTGAGTTGATGCTGAATACTTTAGACTCCTTTAAAGCATCATTAGTAGGTCCTTCACAATCATTCATGCCATCAACTGTAACAGGATGGGTTATCAGAACTGATAATACAATCACCGCGTGTGAGTTAATATCATTGCCAAAAGCAATCAGGGTTCTATGCTATGATCTAAATGAGGTTCTTGGAAGACAACACATTGCCTCATTAATTAAGAACAAATAAATTAATAGAACACATTGGCCATAAAAATAAACAATATGAATAAAAATTGAATAAGAACTCTGAAACCAAGATCCCAGGATAATGTCAATGTCTTACTCAGAATAAGACAGCTTTCTTCTCGATTCATCATATCTCAATTTATCATGTCATGGGAAGTTGAAGGGTACTGTCTCAGGTGATTGCAATAGTAGGAACATTTACTGGGGAAAGGGCGATGTGAAGCCGCTTTATTGCAGATGATATCATCTGGTGAAGCGAGTCATTACCGCATTGTACTGAAAATGAAAGGATGGGATATCAGAAATAGCTCTGGTGACAAAATAAGAGGATGTGCTGGTTCAATAAACTGAGTTGTCACCAACCTTCGTATGATTTGAGGTTTATCACAGCTTTTTCTGAGTCCTTGGTAACCGTGATGTACTTCAGTTTGGGCTGGTAACTCACATGGTCATCGCCAAACATCTCGACTAAGAGTTTCTGGACCCTGTCTTCAAACGTGGACTTGTCTTTTCCCTGTGACACACACGTTTCAGCGCTGGTTCAGTATCTTGACAACATACCCACTGTATACATCATAACACATTAACACAACATACTATGTTTTGTCGTCGTTAGTAAACAAAGTATGAATTACCCCACTGTCCCAGCGGGGTCCCGGCTACCTGTGTAATGCTCCTGAGAGATGACTGTTTGATAGCTTGTGGATTAGCCTCTATCTGTAAACAGAGCGTGAGCACTGCATCAGCATACATATCGTTCATGTTACTACCCTCCCACTGTATAACCACCTTGTTCTTCTCCTGTACTACCAACACCTGATATTAGCCAATCAGAGAGCAGCTCGTGATGGTATCAGCCAATCACACGACAACTTGTGATGGTAACAGCCAATCAGAGAGCACCTCGTGATGGTATAAGCTAATAACAGTCACGTACAGACCTTCCCGATTTACGCATTTCACAAAGCAATTCATTCTTTTGATAGGTACATAATTATACATCATACAATGTATTCCATACCTACCTAACAGCTAAATGGCGATACGTATATACTGTACAATTATAACATGAAGGTGGTATGGGGACAATGTGCACTCTGTATATACAGTACACTCTGTAGTCTACACTCTCTACTATAATGCAGTCTACAGAGTACACAATTACACACACATAGTAACATTATCCATTTACAGAATACAATATACATAACAATAGGTAGTGTAGCATTCCACTGGCTACTGATTGTAGAACACACTACACAGTACACAGTGGAATGTGTAGTGTACACAGTGCAGTCCATTGTGTACTTTACACACTGTACACAGTGCGTACTATGTAGTACACTAGTACAGTGTATAAAGTACATTAGACAGCAAGTACAGAGTACAGCACTAACAACATCTAAAGTATACTGTGTACACTGTACATTACACGAGTGTAAACGACTGTAGACATTGTGCAGGGTGTAGTACACTGCAGTAGCACTAAGACAACACGTCCTGTAAATGACTCCTGTAACACTCACCGCGTCAAACACCCGCAGACAGTTTTTCCCGCTCTGCTCAACCTGCTCCACAGTTCCCGCAAGCTGGAGTAGACAGTGGTGTAGCAGGGAGAAGGGTGCAGTGAACGAGAGTGTCTGTTTCTGTTGGACCACGCCCTGGCTTAGGTCTGTGTAGTGCTGTAACTCCTCTGCACTCACTATGTGGTAGTTAAACCCTCTCTTCACCAGCACACCACTCACCACATCACCTGCTTTTGCTTTCTTAGATGCTAGCCGTCCTACTACCTGGACAATACGTTTGTCACATTCCAAACAACAGATATTGGCTTGTAGGTCTGAACATTTCATGGAAATATTCATCGGTAAATCAAAGAACCATTGGTCGATGGTCATGCATAACTATAACACCTCATGCATCATAAATACATCAAAGTCTACATCTAACAAGAGGGATTGGATTGAAGCACCGATATCGACTTATAAACTAGGCCCTAGCGGGAGTGACATTGTGTGTACCCACCTTGGCCATCTTCTCCCCTCTGAAGTTGAGTACAATCTCCTCGTTGTTTGCAGGAGAGAAGATATCGAGTTGATCATCATACTCCCTCTTTAGAGCCACCCTGAGAGTCACACAGTGAGAGGACTACACAGTGTGGACTACACTGTAGTCTGTAACCATGGTAACACAGCGGCATACCCTGGTGACCATGGTAACAACCTGGTAACCATGGTAACACACCCGACACTACACATATACTGTTAACACCACCAGGTAGACTAACTTGAGTCTCTGCATCTCTGACTGTTCCCCGTGTACTAGTATG
The DNA here is from genome assembly GCA_946803715.1 of Beroe ovata. Classification (NCBI taxonomy): domain Eukaryota; kingdom Metazoa; phylum Ctenophora; class Nuda; order Beroida; family Beroidae; genus Beroe; species Beroe ovata. The sequence continues at coordinate 185,504 of CAMPET010000078.1, read as the reverse complement.
ATATGCCCCGGCTTGAGTAGTCTGATGAACTCACTGGTCTGCTCGTAGTCAGTGTGAGCACTGAACGAGATGTAGTTCACACTACACTTTAGTGGGAGTCTCTGCCCTGTGATTGATATGATCTCCTCTGGCTCACTCATGATGATCTTGGCTAGGGTGCCCTCCACACAGTAACCTGCTATGATACAGCTATTCCTCTGATCTGGGCACCACGTCTCGAATAGCTCGCGGGATAGACCACTCTGGAGCATTCCAGGCGAGGCCATCACCACAGACGGACCTGCGGTAATGTGGAATGAGAAGAGAGTTTCCTTGATTCTCTCAGCAACAGCCAACAACTCCATCATTACATTCAAATTCTACGCCAAGTTTTGAACGCCAATTATAACTTTTAAACATCTTCATGGAAAATGAATTCTGGAAAGGCTTACAAAATTTGAAAATAGAAAACGAACTTACCTATATCCTGAAACTGATCGATATTCTTCAGGTTACTGATATGTTTGAACACGAAGGGATTATTGACTGAGATTTGGCGGCGAATCTTGTCATTCATAGCATTGACATATGTCTGAAACACCGCCATGCACTTCTTGGCTAGGGAGGAAGCGTAGTAGATGGGAACATCATGTAACTCCGGGTGTGCCTCCCAATATTCGTCCAGTATGAGCATGAGTTCCTGTGCCCTGCCCAGAGCAAACACTGGGATCAGACACCGACCCCCACGAGATATGGTATCGTGCACTGTCTGGGTGAAGCGGGCCTCCCTCACTTCCCTCTTTTCATGCACGTGGGTACCGTACGTGCTCTCTATAATCAGAATATCGGGCTTCACGTTGGGAACCTCGGCCGCCATGAGGTGTCTGTCCTCCTGACGGGAGAAATCACCTGGGGGTGGTGGTGGCACTAGTTAGGTACATCATGATGTGTTCAGATGATCACAGACCATTGCGTAGAGCAGACTCTCTGCTGGAAATGGAGCGCATATTGCGACACCAACCGAAATAAGATTTTCTACTGGACCACATACTAACCAGTGTATAGGAGTTTGACCCCAGCTATCTCTATCATGAACATTGCCGCGCCCAGGACATGACCAGCATTGTAACTCCAGAACCTGATACCATTGACCTCTATCTCCTCATGGAAATTGATAGTTTCTATCTTGTCAAGACTGTTGTCAAGATCCTTCTCAGTGTACAGAACACCCCTGTCCTCTGTCGTTATGTTGCTCACCTGAGAGAAAGACGTGAGTGAGTGCTAACTGGGCGGTGTGTTAAGTGACCATTACTGTGAACTGGTCAATACTGTGCGAGAATGCGTCGTAGGGTGTGGTCAAGATTGAACGATCGGTAGAGTGACGTAAGGTTCATTGCCTTGTTCTGTTCGGTGGCAGCCAAATGTAGAATGTAAAAAATTAGGGTCGTAGATAAAGTAAACACTGAGTTACCTGTGAAAAACACAAAGCCTGTCAAACTTCAAAATGTATTGCAATTTGCATGTTTGTATAGTGCACAATGTATATGGTATATCATCACGTACCTTGATGTAATCAGCCAAGATCCACTTGTAGATCGCCTTGGTTGCGTGTGTCATGAATGTCCGTCCCTTGAAACTGGTTTTCTCCAGTAGATATGGTAGAGCACCACAGTGGTCCAGATGGAAGTGTGACACAAGGAGCAAATCTGAGGGGGAGAGGTTGTCAGCTATTCGGTGAACAAGTGATGCTTGTTTCAAAGATGAGATGAACCCGGAAATGAAATTTGCACCTGACAATCATTTCAAGTGTTCAATGTTCATAAAACTCTCTTGGCTATTCAGTAACCACACTCATCACGAACAAACCTATCTGACTAGTGTCAATGACATCAATGAATGGCAGTGCCTCCAAACCGCTCAACCCCGGATGTATCCCAATGTCAAGCAGTACTCGCTTCCCCTTGAATTGTAACAGGACACATGATCTACCGACTTCTTGACCAGCACCCAGCGGAGTTATGGTCAGTTCATCACTCAACTCCTCAACAGGTCGCTTCTCACCCATCCTATTATTGTAGTAGTAATATGATAGTGTTTGTAGCTATTTATACACCAGGTACCTAATTAACTAATTAGATTCCAAGCAGATTCAATTAAATGCAAATAATGTTGTGTAGAAGGCTGTAACATACAATGCTTTCATTACATTATCTGAATGCTACTATAGAATAACACATTTATACAAAATACTATCAGTGCCGACCATAAAATACGTTTACCATGATTATCGAAGCTACGAAGATAATTAAGAAAGATTAACTAACTGTTACAGTGAGAAAATAGCACTAAAATTGTTGATGATTTATCTAGCTACTTTATTATGAAAACTACTTTACAGTTAAGATGTGATTATCAGAGAACATTTGTAAACCAAATTAGGTCATTAAATATTTCAATTTTGAAGTAATCAGTGAGTAAAATAAAATTTTGCAATAAAATGTAGCTGATATAGTGTAAACTGATGTTAAATATTTAAACTATGTACAAGGTTATAAAATGGGATAAAATATTTGTCTCTGTTATCATTACATCACACTGTAAAACATTAACCCGTATAAAACAGTGTGTCCAGTACGATATATGGAAGGAAACTGGGGCGAATGCATGGGGCATAAGAAGTTAGGTTATGGATGTCATAGTGTATACTGTAAATAGGTTACACGATATCTGATATTAAGTTACACGATATCTGATATTAGGTCCATTATCCACAACACCGTGTTCTGTTGTTTGACTCATGCTCTGGGAGTCCCATGAACAGTCATAGTTATCTGGGAGTCCAAACAACGCTCATCACTTGAGACATCAGTCTCATGAGTTGATGATTCATCAGTTGAGACATCAATCTCATGTGTTGTTTAGAGGGTCTCTCCTCTCTGTGGCTGTATGATCCTTGCTGTGTTCCGTACAACTTTCCGGGTAGGTCTCACTGAGAAGAGGAAGCAGTAGGAGAGAAGGAGGAAGCCAAGGACTGAGAAGACCATTCTGAGGGTGTTGATTATCTTCCACATGTTGATGTCAGTTGACATATCAGTCCAGAGATCAGGCCTCAGCGAATAGAGAGACAACTTGTCGTCGATTGAGGAGAGACCACAGGTCAGGATCAGAGCAAAGACATAGAACACGACAGTAAGAGTATGGACAGGGTTCCGAATCAGGCTGCTGATCACGTCCCCTCTCCTCCCCGATATAGCCACCTCCAGTATGTCCAGAGAACTCACAGTGCAGATTGCAGTACAGATGAAGTATGCAGAAGCAGCAGGCCAGGCCAAGTTCTCATACTCCTGGAGGAATCGTGCATCTGGCTTGTTCTCAATGTATATCTGGAGCGTCTGCCAGGCTGCAAAACCAGCAAGGAGCCCGTGAATGAATAAACTGAGGACATAGAACCAATTCTGTAGAGAGTAAGACACGTCAAGTGTGGAATACTCAATAACTGTGTTTCTCTCAACCAACGCGACGGTGCTCTCCTCAAATGCTGATTTCTTGATAAAGCCACTTCCATCATCCTTCTCATGATAAATAACGCTGGGGCTTGCTCCCGCAACTTTCCCATTATCATCTTGGGTCTTTTCAGGTTGTGTGTTGATTACATCAGCTTCATCCACAAGGGCGTCAAGTCCACTTTCTTCATAGGCTGATGTTGTGCCTGTTCTCTCTCTGAAAACATGGAATCACGAGGTTATGCATGATTTCGTAAGTGGGTATAGCTTATGAGTACTTAAGTGATTTATCACATTTTCAGTGTTCACAGATCAAGAACACAAACGAAGCATGGGTTTCAAACCTTCGTTTAGGTTTCTTCTTCCTGCTTTTTCCCGCAGAGGGCGAGGTGTGTGGGAGTCTCCCCTCGTGATGAACTACCTGACCTTGCTGCTCACCGTCAACTACAACTTCCTTCCAGTTCTTCACTTCTTGCGACATTCTCTTGATCTTAGTTGCCGCTCGTCGACTCGGACTACAAAAAGAAGGATTCAAGTATTGATTTTTATTGCGTAAAGCAAACAAAGACCCTTGTTTGAAATTCATGGTTCAAATCACGACTGAATTCATCTACCTTGGCACGCCAGTTTCGGTGCTTGGCCCAGCTATTTTCTCATACTCATGATGCTTAGAAGGTGTGTTCCTTGTCCTCCGGCCAGACCTAATGGCACTCAGAGCTAGGTCAGCTGCTGCTTCTGCTGCCGCATCGTTGTTGAGAGGCTCCACGTTGTCAGCTAACTTGGAGTTGAAGTCACCACTCATCTCAACTAGTTCGTGGTCATAGTATTCATCATACGTGTCCTCACCCTGAATTCGTTAACATAGATTACGTCATGAGAACAACTACCATGTATGCCGACTCCAGAATGTCACAACACAGCATCGATTCATGCAAGCAAATCACTAATTTACCTGATCTCCTTCCTCATATTTAGGCGTTTCATTCTTTCGCTGCTTTCTCTTTCCTCTTTTCTTCTCCCCTTTTATTGGTGCCTCATCACTGCCGGTATTCTCTTTGTATTGAGGCTGTATAGGCAGCGGGCGAGTGGTCATCAAACTTATCTTGGCTAAGAAGAAAACAAGTAAGCATAAAATATCACACTCATGTAATAAAACCGAAAAATGCAGTTCATGTTGAGATTTGTGATCCCCTCCCCAATGTGACCCCCTTCCCAATGTAATGAAAACATTGTCTAGTGTTTATCTCAGATTTAGCTGTACAACAATATCAAAAATAAATATAACATTTTGAAGAGGGCCACAATAAAATTATTGATCATAAAACCATCTCAAGCATTTCTGTCTTCAACTACTTTTAATTATTTTGAGGGTTGAATGCAATAAGGTTGAGGTCTATTCTATTCAGGCACTCTCAGAGCTCTGGCTGCTGAGTTCTGTCTCTCATCTCTTTATTCTGAGTAAACTCCATCAACATTTTCATAACCTAAAATCATTACTATCAACCATTCATATCTCCTAAAGCCTGTAACCATGATGAATTTCATAATTTTCAATAGCTATTACCTCATTATCATATGGGGGAGGAGGGTGATCTTTACCAGTCATCCAATAGTAAAGATCCCAGTCGCTATCAACAGTATTGATCAATATGTCAAATTGATCCATTATCTCCCTACTGAGGCTTGGTCCTTGCTCAGAGAAGAAAGTGCTGCAAATATGAACCATGTTTACATCATGCATACAACAAATTGAGTTTATGNTAGGGCGAACCAAAAAAACCCGAGTTTCTCCAATCAATGCGAACCCCTGCTCATCCATTGCTCCCTAGCCTCAAAATCACCCACAAAAAATTTTTTGGTCCAACTCGGTCGGGAAATGCCTGCACATGCCACGCCCATTTTTCCATGTTGCTTATACAGGTAAAATTCTTAAAATTGCCATTTTGAGGAAGAAAAAGATGGGATAGCTTTCTGGAAGTGTTCTAATCAAATATAAACCGTAGAGAAAGGATAACTTTAGTCAAAGTCTCATGTCTCTACGACCTTGCCTTCACCCGTTTCCGATGACCACGCCCATTGGGCGTGGTCGCGCACCAGCCGAAGGTCATAGAGACTTGCAAAGACCACCAAACTGGGGTAGCATCAGTACATTAGTGGGGGTAGAAACAGTTTATAACACTCTGATTCGTTTACTTTTGGTGGAACATGGTACCAGATACCTAACAGCATTCGTAACTCAAGAAGACGGGATCATCAATCAACAATATGGTTCACTTTCGAGTTACATTCCTCGGCCTGCACCATTATCTTGCTTATCACACGGTAGACAGAAAAACTGATACAATTGATCCGATAACTCTTGGTTTTGAACTGTATGAGCTTATCGAATCAAATGTATATGTTATCGAATCAAATGTACATACTATCATATCAATGCATGACGCATGTGACATGGGACCAATTGTTGACTGTCGAGTGCCGGATCTCATTAAAATCCATATTTGTAAACAATTTAGGCAGGAACTGTTAGCTAGTGACTAGTCTCTCCTTCAATCTCGTCATTCAATGTACATTTTTCTGGTAGGGATGCTGATAAACAACATAGGTAGGATCAACAGTGGAGTGGGAAGATTTGCCCATAAGGCAGAAATATTGCATCTTGAGTCTTGATTTCATCAACAAAGAGAGTATGTCTAGGCATGATTACAGGGAGTGGTTACCTATATTATTGTGGGATGTGTATGTCTGCTGACAAGTGATAGGGGGAGTCATGGTCAGTGATTGCCTGTTATAACCCAGTAGATTGTTGATGTTATAGGTGTCGAAAGTCGCTGGTCTTCGGTTCTATTTTCTTGCCCCATTTTTCTACTAATATGTCAGGGTATGTCAGTAGTACTTCTATTCAAGCACTAGGTACGAGAGAACGACGGCGAAAATTCAACCTTCAAGAAAGAGAGCGATCAGACATTTATGATTATTAGTCTCATGCAATTGATGTGATAACGAGTACCTACATTTGATACGTTAACGTATACATTTGATTCGATAAGCTATACCAGTTGAGAACGAAAAGTTGACCGATCGATTGCATTAGTTTTACTGTCTATTGTGTGAAATGCCACATACTGGCGCAGTCCGAGGACTGAGGAATGTAACTCGAAAGTNTTATCTTGGCTAAGAAGAAAACAAGTAAGCATAAAATATCACACTCATGTAATAAAACCGAAAAATGCAGTTCATGTTGAGATTTGTGATCCCCTCCCCAATGTGACCCCCTTCCCAATGTAATGAAAACATTGTCTAGTGTTTATCTCAGATTTAGCTGTACAACAATATCAAAAATAAATATAACATTTTGAAGAGGGCCACAATAAAATTATTGATCATAAAACCATCTCAAGCATTTCTGTCTTCAACTACTTTTAATTATTTTGAGGGTTGAATGCAATAAGGTTGAGGTCTATTCTATTCAGGCACTCTCAGAGCTCTGGCTGCTGAGTTCTGTCTCTCATCTCTTTATTCTGAGTAAACTCCATCAACATTTTCATAACCTAAAATCATTACTATCAACCATTCATATCTCCTAAAGCCTGTAACCATGATGAATTTCATAATTTTCAATAGCTATTACCTCATTATCATATGGGGGAGGAGGGTGATCTTTACCAGTCATCCAATAGTAAAGATCCCAGTCGCTATCAACAGTATTGATCAATATGTCAAATTGATCCATTATCTCCCTACTGAGGCTTGGTCCTTGCTCAGAGAAGAAAGTGCTGCAAATATGAACCATGTTTACATCATGCATACAACAAATTGAGTTTATGAGTTATCAGTTTATGATTCTCTGATATCCATGCTGGTACTGTCACCATTAAGGCTGACTAAAAGACGAGTATATATATACCCACCTCAATATCAGACAGTTTTCTGCAATTCCTCGCTTTCGGCTTTGATATGTAAGCCTTGCTTTCAAAGTTTCATCTGATTCATTAACTCTTGCAGGATAACTTGGGACAGTGAATTCTGTGTCGTCCTGAACAATGCACAAAAATTTTATCCTGATGTGATCATTTTTCTTACCAGAAAAGCAACTAAGCAATATCAGATGATTACTGTAGCTTATATGGTTCAGATCAAAAAAGACAGGAACAAAACGTGCCAGTTATAACTAAAGGGTAATCAAAAATTTGCAGGAGTAACCTTGTATGGTTCATACTCAATAGCGATGTCCCCAAACATAGTGGTGATTCTCCTAGTTTTATCATCAGTACTGAAGGGCCTTGTAAAGCATCTTTGACATAGAGCTCCCCTTAGAGAACCATTCAGACACCTTAACATGCCTGTTTGATACAGTTGGTCAGTTTGTTGAGAGGAGTGGCTCCACTTTTGCAGCTTCTTAAAACTGTGCCAAGTCCCCAAATCACAGAACCTTTCATTGTAATTTGGGAAATTGGCATGCTTGAGTGGACCACTGCGCTTTGCACACCACAATAGAGAATGGTATTTATGGGGAAGGGTCCAAAATTTTCATCAAGTTTCAGCATCATATGTCATTGTTCATAGGTCATTTCAAAGCTTAAGGTGGCCAATAGATATCAGTTTAGTCACATAGAGAACATTGACCATCAAGATCAAAGACAGATGTCTCTGTTTCCCATAAATACGTTTTGAGAATATGGAACCTTTCCTGAGATTACCATTCTCTATGAAGGCTAGGGCCTGACTGGGGCCTTCGCCCCTGCCCTGACCCCGGTCTGCCAAAATTAAGCCTATTTTCCCTGGCCCCAGCAGAATTGAATCTTAAAAATCCTAGCCCCAGTCTGGCCAAAATTTAGCCTATTTTCCCGGCCCCAACCGAAATTGTTTGTGTTGCCAGGGCTGGGGTTTTAATAAAGACAAGTCAGAACCAGCATATTGCTTAAATGCCCCATCCAAAGTAAAAAACAATGCCTTCGTAATAAAACTAAAAACAGTATTAAAGTTAAAATATTCATCACACCTGATTAGATAAGACTCATAAATACCACAAAATGCAGTCTTTCGACTTTTCATAGGTCTTTCAAACACAATGAGTAATGATCCACTGGCCCTGACCCCTGCAAACCCCCAGCCCCGGCCAAATTTAGTTTCCCGGCCCCGGGTCTGGTCCGGCTTGGTGCTTGTCTCAATTAAATTGATCTCAAATCCGCAAAAAAAAGACATCACTACAACATACATAATATGCAAAAGCAAAAGGAATCAATATATTAGCAATTGACCAAATTAGCAACACACCTAGGCGCAATTGCAACGTGTACGTGTGCACAAGTCCTTGTCTTGCCTGTCTATGATCATAAGCCCAGGGATTCGGGGAGGACTCTGACGCGAGTCGCGAGCGTAAGCGGCGCGACGCAAGCGATCAAACTTGTCAGATTTTATCTGACCTCAGTTTCTCGCGCGCGGCTCGCGCGCCTTCATCGAAGGCCTTCGATGAAGGCGCACTCGCGCGAAAAACAGGTCAGGATCAGGTAACATCTGACATTCTGACAAGATCAAACTTGGCTGTCGATGATAGCCCCTGTCGAGAATTTCATTGCGCGCGCGCCGCAAATTATTCTCAGCTGGGCCTAGCGTCAGCTGGGCCTAGCATCGCCAGGCAAGATCAAACGATCATAAACTAGACACTAGCCATGCGCCATGCAATTGCAAAACAAAAACTTGTGCACACGTTGCGGCCGTGGCGCGCGCCCTTTTATTATTATTTTCGCAGCGCCTGAGTAAAGTATTAAGGTCACGCAGCGCAGCCTGGGAACACAAGGACCAAATAATGAGTCTGTAAAGATTCTTGCTAAGGTGACTGTTGGCAAAACAAGGGAAGTTCAGAAATAATTATATAAGAAGCAGCCGCAAAGTATGTATAAAATGGACAGTAATCAGCTAGAGAGAAAAAATACTACAATTAACTATACTCATAAAAAAGTCTCATTCATAAAAGCAGTGAATGTGGCCCAAGCTAACAAGTTACATTAAGAAACATTTGATAGGGTGCAGTTTGTATACGACAATTTGATTATAGTTTAGGAAGAGTCATCAAAATTTATCCAGCTTATGTTCCATTCCAAGATACTGCCATCAGCCTTAAGAAATCAAAATGATGACATTCCGCTGCCAGATTGATGCTTTTTAAGGCAAATACTATTGTTGGGACACTGAATTATTTCTTGACATTTTTATACTCAGCAGCAAACAGCAGTGATGGAATCTTCTGATGGACTTGAACTTCCAGCTAAGATTGGCTGTGCTAAGAGAGTTGCCAAATTTGATTCGGGTCCTTGCCTTTGGGATGAATATCAAGCTCTAGCCAAGCAGTACAGTCCATGTAATTTAGGTACATATACTCTCTGATTATTCTGTGAATGAATCATCTTAGAGAATGATATTTCACGAGAATCATAGAATGTAAGCAAGATAGGAGACAAATAACATGATTACCATATTCATAAACTGATGTATTCCATAATTTTTTAGGATCTGGATTCCCAAATTTACCTCTTGATGAAAGGCTGAAACAAGAGCTACTATTGGCTGCTGATATCCCTAATACTTGCTGGTAGACTATTACTTTCATGAGACGACGTATTGTACTCAAATCTAACTCTATTCATTAGCAAAATCTACAGTAATGTCTTCCACTTCTACAGGTATCCACGAGCACAAGGTTGTCCTGAACTTTGCTCAGAAATCAGTGAGATGTACTCACCAAACATTGGCAGGCACATAGACCCATTAACTGAAGTAGTGGTCACAGTTGGTGCATATCAGGGTATCTACTGGTTCTTGGAAAGCTTCACTGAAGAAGGAGATGAGGTCATTGTGTTTGATCCTAGTTTTGATGCTTATATCGTAGCATGTACCAAGACAATGGCTAAATTAGTCCCTGTTTCTTTGAAAATAACGGTATGTTAGTTGCATGTGTCAATTTTATTTCATGAAATCATTGTATGTTACTCCAACATAAAATGTTACACTTAATGTTACTCCAATGGTTTATCTCTCACTGGAATAATGCCTGACTTATCTTTCCTAGTCTGATAACAGATGGGAGATGGATAAGGAAGCTCTTGCAGCAAGCTTCAGTAGTCGTACCAAGGTGATTGTGGTTAACACTCCGCACAACCCTACAAGCTAAGTTTTTACCAGGTAATGTTTGTTCCAGTTGGTTAGTTGGGAAAGGTCCATGACGTAATTTCAATTTGACAAAGAATAATTGAGAGAGCACTTGGACCGTTTACGTTTATCATTGGTATTAGTTCGCTATTCATATTATTATGTTCGTATAACTCAGGGATGAGCTGGAATTCATTGCCGATCTGAGTAAGAAGCACAACTGTCTCGTGTTATCTGATGAGGTATACGAGAAAACAGTACTCCCTGGTTACAAGCACATCGGCATCTCATCAATGCCAGGTAGACGTGACTCACAATGATCGTACTTATAACCAAACTGAGTCGGGATTGAGGTTCCATATTCGCATTATGATGGTTGAAATGAATATGACATGGGTGCGACATCAGAGCCATTACCCTTGACACAGCGATGTCCACATAGGTATGTGGGAGCGGACTGTGACAACTTGTAGTGGGGGGAAACTGTTCGGTGTTACAGGGTGGAGAATAGGATGGGCATACGGCCCCAAATCCATCATAGACAAGATGTACAGCGTGTGCAAGTGCGACACATTTGGGAGTGCTGCAGTGATACAGGTAAGTTGTTGCGATACCACAACATCTCAGTGTGGCTTCAGCAACTTATGTGTGATTGGTGAGTACTATGAAACGTGTATATTTTGCAGTTAACACTGCTGATCTTGGCAGGTTGCTGTTGCTGGAATGATGAAGAATGAACGAATTCACCCTGAAACTTCATTCCTCACTCGTATTGGTGCGATGTATGCTGACAATGAGAGGAAGTTACGCGCAGCGTTCACCCAAGCAGGGATGCCCGTTCTCGCGGCCGAGGGAGGCATGTTTGTTGTGGTGGACTGTACCAAGAGGAAGTTCAAATTCCAGAACACTCCTGAGTTCATTGAGTCACGTGACCAGTTCGATGTCAAGATGTCAAAGTTCATTATCCGACACTTCAAGCTTCAGATCCTGCCTCTGAGCGCGTTTTATCATCCGGAGGCAGGAACGAAGTCCAACAGTTACCTCCGTGCGTGTTTTGCCAAGTCACAGGACACTATTGACACTGCTGTCAGTATCATCAAAACATTCGAATAATTGGAGTTGCGGATGATTTTTTGACACGTCTTGTTGTTTTTTAGTGATTCCTTTAAATAACCCAATCATAAATCTAATGAATGATTTATCCATGAAAATGTTATTTCTATTTCCGGCCATGATTTGCGATATTGCACTGAAGATGTGATAGGCTTAGGACAAAATATTACTTTTAGTAGATTGAAAGATTGAACGCTTTGATATTTAGATCTGTGTGTCCGAGGCTTATCTTCCATTGGTTGATTGTTCACCTACATTTGCTCGGTTATCTTTGTCGGGATACAAAATTGAGTAGAATTGCACCAAGTTTTGCTTACCTGAAAAGCTGAATCTGAATTCCGTCTAGAATTTTGATTTGATATAGAATTACCCGGTTAATGGTTTCCTATTGAATGCTGAATGCAAGGTTGAAATCACTCCTGAAATTCGAGACCGAACACGTCAGAACTCAGATGTAAAGTTGAGGTCATTCAGTAGTGATACCCAGTGATAACTGATAGCACCGATTACAATTAGTGAACTGATAACGGGGAAAAGGAATTTCCATTTCGTATAGAACTGTCCCCCCCCACTACTCCTTCATAATAACTCTTCGTAAAGGAGTGTCAGTGTGATATAGGTTGCGGAAAGAGATAGCTATGAAGTGGTTTATCATATTATTTCTGGTGATACACGCTGTTAGTGCCACAAAACCAGGATTCCGATTCGAGGTCTCTCAGAAAGCTATAGACTACGGTAAGAGTTAGTCACGGGCCAAGGCACAATGTCCAGCGTAAAACCTGTTCGTAGTCTCTTCTAGTGTTAGCCGTGTCGTCCATAGTGATTACTAAACAGTGTACACTGTCCACTCTATCATGATACACACCTTAGTTAGTTCACTGGTATCAACTGAGGAGTTTTAAATTAACATTCATTAAACAGTGTCCACTTCCTGCGTCTATGGGTGACAGTGTTATCTCAAGTATACTACTACTTTGTAATTACCAATCTCCCGTATACCTCAGTTCGGCAGACACTCCTACCCATACTGATTGATAGTATCAGGTCAGCTGACATCCCTAATATAGAGGACAGGCTGGACACGCCCATAGGACACTTCCATGTTTATCTCACCAAGTAAACCCTGCTCCCAGTGTGTGTGTCCGTGTGTGTGTGTGTATGTGTGTGTGTATNGGGATGTTCAGTAGGATTTGAATGCGAGATCAAGAATTCAGAAATTCTGATAAGGAACAGGATGACATTTTGAGGATGACAAACTCATCAGATATCACTCACAAGGACCCCGCCATTTACCAGGATATAGCTTATCAGTGTACCATTCTAATAAGGTCTCCCAACCGAGTGTTCATTTACAGTGGTTGTACTCTTGGTGCATTCTATGCTTGATACATGTTACCTATACCTAATCGCTGCCGACATACCGTCACCTCCCCTGTTGGGTAACAGGTCGGAATACCCAACTTCTAGAATACCCAATGTCGCGAATACCCAGCGTCGCGAATACCCATCCTGCAGTATGACACCACCACCCCTGAGGGGCACCGAGTCCTCATCTTCTCCACCGACCTTGTCCTTGAAGCTGTCAACCAGTCCTCTGTTGACACCATCTTTGCCGACGGGACCTTCAAATCCATCGACCTTGTCGTACAATTCCTCAGCGACCGCTGCCCCCTCCTCAATCCTGTTACCACCGTCTGTGAATTCGAGAAGGCGGGACACATATCCCTCGTCTACCCCAACACTACCATCCGGGGCTGCATGTTCCACTTCAACCAAGCACAGATGCGTAAATTCCACAACATCCCTGACTCCTCAACAGATGAAGTCCTCCGAATCCTTCTCTCATCCGTCTACGGGCTCCCCTTCATCCCAATCAATGATGTCATTGATGCTTGGACAGAGCTGAGACGAGACTGTGGATAATGTACCCTATTCTTGCCATCACCGACTACATCAACTACTTCGCGAAGACCTGGTTCTTCTTCTGCTCCTACCCCATCTCCATGTGGAACGTTTCCTCTGCCGTGGAGTACGACGAGCCAAGGACCAACAACGCATCCGAGGGAGGGAACAATGCCCTGAACCGGGCATTCAACTCTACCCACCCCTCCATCTGGTCCTTCATAACGAAGCTCCGATACTTCCACGCTGAGGTTGAGACACAGTACCTCCAACACTCGATCGGAACAGCTCCCACGGAGCCTGTTGCCAAACGTTGGAGAGTACGGGAGGAGAGGATCAAACACCTTGTTCAGTCCTATGACCCAGCAAACAAGATTGACTTTTTGAGGAAGATTGGATATTTGTTTTAAACTTTGTGTGAGTATTCATGTGGGATTTTGTGTGGGATTTATTTTATCATTATACATTTATCAACCGTACACAGTTGTAGTGAACTTCACATGCATCATTCATTCGGACCTTGGGTATTCAGGGGGGGTCCAACTACCAGCGGCCATCGGCCAGCTGGCCGAAATCAGGAATTTTTTAGGCAAATGGCCGGATGGCCGCCTTTTGTGATATCGAAATTTTTGCCTTAAAGAGGGGTCTTAGCGCATAACTTCCAGAGAGAAACATTTTGCTGTGAGATCAGTGAAGACATTTGAATACATTTGAAGCCACCAAACACGAATTCTGGCTCAAATAAGGAGAGTGAATCAGACATGAGTGAATTAGCTGGTAAGAAAGTGGTCAAAGTGGTACTAGGTCAGAATGTACCCAGATCATCTGCTGACCACTAAGGTAGGTACTGATCCCCTGGGTCAGGAATTAATCAATAATCAGTAGGGAGTCAAGAATGGGTCAGCAGTGGGGGTATACGGGTATAGGACTCTACAGGGGTGTGTAATATCTGGAACCTGGGTTGTGTAACATCCGGCGTACCGTAGGTGTAATATCCGAGGTGTGTATAATATACGGGGTGTGTGTAATATATGGGGTGTGCAATATCCAGGGTGTGTTATATCCGGGGGTGTGTTATATTCGGGGAGTGTAATACCTATTCGTGGTGTGTTACATCTGGGGTGTTCGTAATATCAGGGGTGTGTATTGTGTAATACCTGGGGTGTGCAATATCCAGGGTGTGTGTAATATNCTGATGATCATGGATGTTCCAACTCGAGAAATAGTATCAGTAATCGATATTCCCAACTCGAGAAGTGGTATCTGTGGCTTGAATTGCTGTCATAGTCATCAGTTGGGCTTGAAATCAACGTAGATTGGGGACCTTGTTGTGTGCGATTGGTTTTTCATTCATATTTGGGACTCAGATGAGCTGAAGTTCTTGATATTCTCACTTAAATAAACATGTGCATTAATGTCAGTATTTCAAAAAAACGCAAAACTGACATTGACATTAATGCACATTAATGCACATTAATGCACATTAATGCACATTAATGCACATTAATGCACGTTGCATCCCCCCCAACATGTTGTCTCCACTCAGTTGAGAGGGAATTGGAAATACAGGGAGGATTCGTGGCCTCACATCAGAGATTCAGGGAGTGTGGATGTCTCAGCTTCTCACTTACAGATCAGTCTCACCGTGGAAATTGGTAAGTAGTCGCAATTCAGACACACATGCTATTCAAGTATTTACTCAAAGAATATTTACACAAACTTTTTACCACAAGACACACCAGCGTCCAACATGTTACCAGGCTTCGCACCAGACACTCACACACATACGCACACACACACACAGAAACACATACATACACACACACACACACATTTTATACCAGGCTCGTCGCCAGACGGGGGAATTCGTGTCAAGTCTCGGAACTGTGAGTTTGACGCAGGAGATATACATGTCAGTTTTCACGGGGGAATGTCATGGCTGTACAATCTGTTCAGTGGTAAAGTGGAGGGAGCTGTGAGGGATGCACTCAGGGACCAGGTGACTTGAGGAATGCGCAATGTGTTGGCATTCTCCTTTTCTTTTTCCATTCCTCTTTCCCGTTTTTTGTTTTGTTTGACACCACTGAAGGAATTGCTGTGCACGGGCTTCTTATGTGCTGCGTTGACACCTCTTTGTGTCTTCAGTCTTTGTAATCGAACGTGTGCTTGACACCACTGACACAGATGGCAACACTAGTATGGGCAATGTTGGCTAACCTGATTCAAGCATTCTTCTTTGCTTTTTTCAGCTTTCTGGCTTGGATTTTATTTTTTGTTTTTTTTCTTACCGTTTTGTTTTGCAGCGCTTTGAGAGTTCATTTGGAACAACTGATTGAATGGCTGTGCACTGGCCTTATATACACTGCGTTGACACCACTTCGTAATCGAACGTGTCCTTGACACCACTATGTCGTCATGCATTACGTCGACTATGGAGCATGGAATGTCGGACTGAAACATCTGCTACACACGGCAGCACTGCTTCAGTCGTATTGTGTTGGCCTACCTCATTCAGGCATTCACCTTTGCCTTCTTCCAGGCAGGTCATTATTTCTTGTTTTTCTTACCGTGTTAAGCTAATAACAGCATCCACAGGTATGCCCTCTGGTTAACAATGAATTGGACAGTGATTTGAACAGTATTCTGTCTACATTGGTCCTCACTGCTGATATCGACAAGTACTGTTACATTGATTACAGCCTGGTCTCACCGCCTGTTGTCAGTGACCACGCCCTTTTTGTTGATGGGAAAGGTAAGGTTTTGCAATGATATCCACAAGCAAAGTTTCCACTCTGGCTGAATGATTGTGTTATGCAACATGGCATATTTTGGTCATCAGTACCGAAGTATAAGAGTATCGATTTAACCATGGCACTGTGACAGGTGAAGTATTTGACAAACAGTCAAAGTCAGAGTGTCCGTGTGAGAAGCAGGCTCTCCCCACGAGCTGCTCATCTCAGCAGATGATAACACTCTGGATAACCGAGTATATGCTAAACACAGCTGGGTACGCTTACCAGAGAGCTGGATTCCTGCAGTACAACCTCACTTCACATGATGTTAGTAGAACTGTGTGTGTGTGTGTGTGTGTGTGTGTGTGTG
>CAMPET010000078.1:95596-121162 GCA_946803715.1 Beroe ovata | reverse complement strand
CACACACACACACACACACGCACACACACACACACACATACGCGCGCGCGGGACGAAGACCGGTACTGGGGTACAGCTGGGCTAATCTGTTTCGAGGGATAACCAGCTTGTATTGGTGCTCATGACCTGTGTAACCGACTCCACTTGCATATGCACTTTCATCCAGATCAAAGCGTGTGGCATTAAATAACTTCCACCAATTGCAGATAAATGATTAATTGGATAATCTGGATATCGTTAGAAATTGAATAAGGAAATTGAGTGAATAAAGAAATTGAATAAATAAAGGAATTGAATAAAGAATTGCGGTATTTTTTGCCGACAATATTATTGACGTCAAAGATCTTCTAGCGAAAAATACGCGGGAAAACCAACGAGATTATCATTTCGCGACTCATGAGGGGGAAGCGGAATTCCATGAAGCTGCATAAAAGTGCGATAATTCATTATCATATTATCAGTGTAGCGTAACACATAATAATATGTCGGATCATGCAGTGGGACAGTGACGGCATAATGTGGTGCTGCAGGTAGGGCAATATAATTGATAATTAATTAAAGTGGGCTGGTACCACGAATTAATGAACGAAAAGGGGCATTCTCCGTTCCAGTGACTGATATATCCTTCCCGCACTGCACACTTCATACAGACACGCGAGCCTTCAGTTCAATTATAATCCCGGGTCAATTGATTATCGAATATGTAATGAGCAACTGCAATGACGTGCACTGGATGTACCGAATGAGGACTTATGGAGGCTGTATAGCAGTATGGGGATATGGAGGAGAGAAAGATTGCCCACCAGTGGAAGCAGTCACTATAGCATGGTAGTTGCTTCCCGAGATAGCCACAACAAGAGCGGGAAATTCAATGAGGTACACTGATGACTGATAGGTATTTGATTCATACTCAGGTGAAGTTCATCACAGAAAGCTGGAACTTCAAAAATGAACCCGAGAAACAGACATGTTGTCTTGATTTGTCAATAGGCAGCAGCATGGCTGTCTAGACTGTGGAGTAGTACAGAGGATTCAGATCATGACTGCGAATGCTATAGTTGTCGGCCGTACCTTGCACAGGAGGGAACAAGCTGTCTTCCCAGCTACTGCAGCAGTGAGATCATGCGATGAGATGATAATTTAATTATATTCCGCAATGACTCCTGTTTAATTAAAATGCATGTCGTCGGTAGAGTGGGCTGCTCAGAACGTTGACAATTAGCTACATCTCGAGAAGGAGAGGGGGTCATATCCTGTCACAGCTTGGAACCGCGTTTACCAAGGGGGGGGGAGATCATCTTAGTAAGTAAACTGGAAGTGAGAACTCGTGAAAGCGCATTACTATATGATTATGACGTGTTGCCGTTATGCATGTCAAATATTTGGGATGACATGTTAGAAGTAGTTGACATGCAAACGGATAATGGAATAAAACTCCTCCAATCACCATCTTCGTCATTGTGTCACTGTCAATAGCCTGATGAAACCCAGCTATAAGTAGCAGACTCAGTGTAATTGGTCAATAGCACACCAGCTGTAGCATTCTTCTTCTGTTGGAAGGCACCATGAGATATTATCGGGGAATAATTATTGTTCTTGGTTGTTTTTGGAAAAAATGTTATTGATGTTGAATCAATTCCCCAACTATCTCGATAACGATAGGAGAAAGCCAGGAATTAGATCGCAGACGTTCACCCGGAAACAACAGAGCATCTATTTTCACTGCTGATCATTGTTCACATTTACCCGTCATATCTCATCGGAAATCGGCGTTTGTTTGTATTGTGTCACCTCAACTCTTGCGTTACCTCAACACTCGCCTTAATTGCAATCAGCGAAAACAAACAAACCGTAGTCAATTTAGTTCCCTTCGGACTGTACAAACAAACAAGTAGGTACCATCAAACAAGTAGACAGTTTTTCTTGCTGTGGTTCCATGTTTATCGGAATCAAGCGTCCATTGTAAATATTTCCCTATGAAACCGGAAGTTCCATTCTCAACGTTTCAAACGAATTACGCATTGTCGATATAGTTAAAGCCAGGTTTCCCCCCTTTCACTCACAACTATTCTGTTTCCAGTAGGTATTCACTATTCTGTTGTTATTTATCCAGTTTCATATCATGTCTCACTTCCTGCACTGGTTGGGTGTTCGTGACTTCCCCCGCGCAAACCGTAGCTCGTGACCCAGGCATATTAGCTGTCATGCTGCAGGGAAAAGCCACCCTCTACCGACGAGGCCCTCATATGAAGACTGAATTACCACAATGTCGTTTCCGAATAGCATACTATATAGCATGGCAGCTGATCCACCTGCCGAGACCCTCCATATTTTCCACATATCTTATTGGGATCCCTAGTTTACTTACACAATCTTATACTCGAATATAACGACTGACTATAGTCACGTATTTCCTCAATCATAGGACAAGAATCATGGTACTTCATCATCATCATCTGGTCGTATTGCTTGTCGCTGTTCTATTGGGAGTTGTATACACTACAGAAGTAGGAGAGACTCGCTCGTGCTACAATGGGTCCACTTTCGCTTTACACAGTGTGGCTCCCATGGCATGCAGTAAGGGGAATGCAGGCTGTAGTGGCCCTGTGTTTTTCCCATACAGAGGTTACATAGAGAGTGTGCCATTTCGGTGTGGGGCATGCGGAGTGGGGGACATCTATTGCCGTGAATGCATTTCAGGTAAATTAGATGCCTAGTAGTTACCTAGTAGATACCTATTACCTAGTAGTTACCTAGTAGATACCTAGTAGATACCTATTACCTAGTAGATACCTAGTAGATACTTAGTAGATACCTATTACCTAGTAGATACCTAGTAGATACCTAGTAAATACCTATTACCTAGAAGATACCTAGTAGATACCTACTAGATACCTATTACCTAGTAGATACCTAGCAGATACCTAGAAGATACCTAGATATGAAAATAGGAAGCACAGTTGGCCGGTTGCACGTGCAAAAAGTTGCAACCAGTATACTCCGATCGGCTCATGAAGCAGTTTTGATGACGTTGCTCTCTCGGCAAGTGGGAACGACAGCGCAAGGGTAAAATTGCGCCCAAATTGCAACATCTTGCGCATAAATTGTGCCCAATTGCACTCAACTTGCGCCCGAAAGGCCCTTTTTTGACTGAGAGCAATTTGGGTGCAAACACTGCACCCAATTGCGTCCAAATTGCGCTCAGGTGCAAAATAATATGGCCAAAAATGATACACACATTTGCTTAAAGGCTTTGAGGGCGCAATTTGGCGCAAGTTGAGCACAAAATTATGAAATTGCACTCAGTCAAAAGGGGCCATATGGGCGCAAATTGAGCGTGATTTAGAACATCTGGGCGCAAGTTGGATGCAATTTGAGCGCAATTAGGGGCAATCTTAGCCTTGAGCTGTCGTTCCCACGTGCCGCTCTCTCTGTTAATAGAAATTAGACAAGAGTTGCACGTGCAGTTTAATGCGCGCACATTGCACAATGACAGACAGATCTCGTACTTAATCATCGCACACACTGCATGACGTGTTGCCAGTTGCAGTGATCGTTCTGGATCCAGGATTAAATCATGACGATTCTTTTTTTAAGTTCAGCATATTTCACAAAATAGATTGAACGGTTGTCTGTTTATCACAACGGGCATAAGTCCGTTTGCCACTTTGGCCAGGCGCCGGTCTTACGCAGGTCTAACGCCGGTCTAATGCCGGTCTAACGCCGGTCTTGTGCAGGTTTGGCGCCGGTCTAATGCCGGTCTAATGCCAAACCTGCATTAGACCGGCATTAGACCGGCGTTAGACCTGCGTAAGACCGGCGCCTGGCCAAAGTGGCAAACGGACTTATGCCCATCACAACTTCTTAACGGGTTTTCCTGGTAACACAATAATTTGGCTCAACAGATGATTGCAACGCTCCAGTGCTGTCCATAACATACGAGTGTCCCGATTGGAAGCTCAAGCTGCCGGAGAATTCACCGACCTTGAATTACACCTGGGTCATGAATTCTGGGGAAGACCCAACAACTTGCTACTTACGCGATGTAGATCATATGATTTGCAATATGTAAGTGTTGATATGTGCTTTTGGAGCTCCATGGCCAATGTGTTGTGTGTACGCACTTTTGACAATTGAACGGGTTGCTACACAGTGCCTGACCCCGATTCATATTTCGGAACCCTACTGGTCATAATATTCCATAATTGATCGCTATAATAAGTATACGTAAGTCGTAAGTCTCCACCGCCTAAGCAATCCTAATATGACTCCCCCATAGGCCAGTTCCAGAGTATGCTGACATAAACTATTCCATGAGATATAGGGGGTGTGGTCCCTGTGAATCAGTCGAGAAGGAGAGGGGGACGTGTGACGAGTGCGCGCCTGATAAGTGTTCGGGTAGTGCGCGGCTACTCTACACTCCACTGGTGGTCGTATCCACACTCCTTAACATCGTGATCAGTAGACATGGGATGCATCTCTCGGATGTATATAATCATCTCTATGCATAGAGGAGTGTTACTCTACAGCAAACACAATTCAAACTTTATCGAAGGGACATTTATTTCAATTCTGTTCAGATGGATAAAGTTTATCGAATGTTGAATTCATATCCCCATAATTAAGCATGATCCTGATATACTAAAAATGACGAATGTGTTCTTATTGCAATACAATCATTGCTCGGCACCACATGAATTAGACAAATCAACGCTCCAGTACCTACCCTAGCAACTATGTGTTAACTATGCACGATATTACCTTGCACTCTGAGCAGTTCCTGCTGGTGTACGCCGCCTTGCACGGACACTGCCCTGTGAGGGGGTCACATGGTGTGTATCGGCGACCTGTCGGACTACACTCGCAACCTGAGAAACAGCAAGTGAGATAGTCGCGCCCCATGGACTGTGTATAACTACAATACAACTATTGAAAAGCAAGCGAGATATAGGAGCGGCCGTGAATGAAATTGCGAAAATATATGATTCATCCTCTAAACACTGCTCTTCTCAGATATTCTTATTCACGAAGTTTTTATTAGAGAGTTAGAGTTGAAATTGAATACTGAGAGCGAAGTTTTAGAGAGTTAGAGTTGAAATTGAATACGGAGAGCGACACTCACGTTGACAATTGAGTCCGGGGGTGGGCGACCAGAAATCATCGGCACACTTCTCACAGAACGTGCCTGTTGAGCCAACAGCACATCTGGAATATTTGGTTCAGATATTACTATCAGACGAAAAGAATTAACAGACTATTAAGGGGGCAAAAAGGGAGCACAAATGGGGTATTTTGGGGGCGAATTGGGGGCGTCGCTGGAGCAGTCAATGACCTTGCTGTTATCAGGCTGTTTGTGATATGTGCTTTGGGCGAACAGTGGCTAACATTTCACTTTTCGATGATAAGGCAAGATTCGCAAAATCACTACAATAAGATATTTTCGACTTTTGGTACAAACAAAATGAGAAGTAACAACAACTATCATAATTACCGAAGACATCTCCCGGTTGTCTGGTCACAGGGTGTGGGAAAGGAGAGATCGAGATTGCCATGACAACGGCACTTTTTACACCCCAATTCAGGAGTACCATAGTAACCCTTGATACATCTGAGTCGGGCAGTGAGAAAGGGATTATGAACTTGGTAAATGCAAAATCGGCGCGACATAACAGCGAAACATCACGATAGTACACCTGTTACAGAGGTTCCCTGTCACCCCATGCAAGCATTTNTTTTTTTGACACACCCTGTACAATGATCAATACTGCATCCTGTAGAAATCAAAGGTGGTGGAATATTGTGGTGGAACTATTGCTCCGAAATGATGAAAAATACTGATATCTCATGAATCATGGTCATTTCGGGGGTGACCATAACTATACAGAGTACACACCTATTGTTCGGGCAAGGGCACGGTGTGCAATCCAGAGGTTCAGTCTGATAGTATCCCGGCGAACAAATCTCACAGTGATCCCCACTATGTCCAGTTCGACAGTCCTATGGGAGTAGGAGTTGTCAAACACAAGGATATATTTTCAATATTCATGTCAATCAGGAAGAGGAAATCATCGTACTAACAAGGCATCTCCCTGCACTATCACACTTCCTCCCCAGCGAGTTACAGTGACACCTTTGACAGAGTTTGCCTACTTTGTAGTACCCGTCACTACACTCCTGTGATATTCATATTGGAATGGAGTTGACAGCAAGCAGCAAGACGGACAATGTGAGATATGAGGAGATTACTGCAACTATTTCCACACCTCACAGGATGAGCCAGTGTGACCAAGAGGACAAACACATTTCTCGACATGGACAGTAGGGGCCAGTTCCTTCACCTCCGCTCTGACCTGACTCAACAGTGACCTTGTTGTCATACTTGGCGACTGTAACCTGGGAAACATCGACATATTATAGCGGTACAGCAACTGCACACCCAGTTTCGGTCTCGATTTGGAATCCCATTTAATCTAACCAATTTTGAGTCTCATGAACAGTGTTGGTGAATAATTACACGACTTTGATGACGAAACCTTGTGTAAACTATTGGAGATACGAAGGAAGCTCCGATGAGGACAGCTCGCAAATCCACCAGGATGTCCATGAACATGCTCCGGTCCAACTGTCCCTCCCTCGCTTCCCATATTTCCTGAATAGAGTGAATATTATGTTGCATTAGAGAGTACCAGGAGAGAACCAGGGGGTCCTACTTGCAAAATACTTGTCAAGAGTCGAGAATGAGATTTCATCGAACCATTGTCTTCATCCTACCTTGGGTATCCAACCTTTTTGGATACCCAAGATGGGTGATATCTTACCTCTAGCAGCGGAATCCTGACTGTGTAAAGCTGGTGATTTGTCATCACACCCCGGAACAGGTACTTCACCGCATTGTTCCTCCCCTGTAACGTGTTATCAACATGATATCACGTGACAACAAACGTGACAGCAACATGATATCACGTGACAACAAACAAAATGATTCTCACCAGTGCACAGCAACTTACCACAAGCCACACGTGCAAACTGTCTCCTTGACGATGCTCCTGCACAAAGTTAGCAGCGTAGGAGAAGTTGAAGAATCCACCGTAACTGAGTGCCTTGTTGCCGAGGAACTTGGCAGGAGCGGAGAAGAAGACGGGGGAGGAGGTGAAGAATGACGAGAGGGAGTGAGTGAAGAGGGAGAATTGTCTGATCTGGAGACAGGAGGGGAGGGAGGAGGTGGTGGTCCCATCTGTCAGAACCCACCTAGGAAAGAATGGTGGAGTGGATGATATATGGGAACCATTCCACAACTAGTCCATAGGTGATATCATGAGGACAGTTGTTCTGACCTGTCACTTCACCGTGGTGAATGTTCTAATGATCATGATATTATTTCTAGCATCATACTTCGGATTCTACGACTACAGAATATAACAAGTTGTTATATTCTGTAGTCGTAGAATCCGAAGTATGATGTTGTTTTAAACAACTCCTTACCCATCGGTAGAAAAATCGAAGAGAGAGGATACAGTGGATTGTGCGGCGACAGCAGCAGAACACTGAGCAGTCACGTGGGAACAGTAACACTGCAGACACCCTGTCTGCCGATGTACGTGACTCAGCCCAAAGTGACCAGTTTTGCACGTGTCACAGCGGGTCCCTCTCACTGCACTCTGTAGGTTGCAGAGGGGGGGTAATGTGAGGTGAGATTTTGTGAATTAGATATGAGGTGAGCATGAAACACTTGATCAATGTTTCATGAACATCTTATGTCTCACGCAAGGGACATTCACGAATCGGAACTATACTCTATTAAGTATTACTCTATAGCTATCAAACAAGCTCTAGAGCTGTTTGAGCTCTTTAATTATAGGATGTCACCTCGCACCAAGGGATAATCAAACATACCTTGCATTGACAGTCATTGCACCCTGCGAGTGTACCCTCGTTGCTACAGGAACAGTTCTCACATTTGGGGTACTCCAGGAGGTCAGATGAGCAGGTGTGACACGTGACCCCGGAGAAACCCTCCTGACAGTCACATGACCCTGTGACAGCGTCACATGAGCTGTAGGACGAGCATTCACAATCTACACACCGCCCGTCTTTCTGCGATCGGTAGGAGAGTCAGAGATATCAAGAATAGTATAGATTAGTTCAGATAAAGAACCAGATTGGATAATACGATATTTCAACTGGCAAACTCACCATGTAAAATCCTGGCAAGCATGTCTCACAGCTGACACCAGCCCTGTTATCGAAGCATTTTTCGGCGCATTTGGGGAAAATGAACGCATCATCCGAACACTTGTCGCAGTTGTTGCCGGTGTAACCGACTCTACACTCACAAACACCAGTATCACTGCACGTGCTTGTGACTGAGCCGAGTGTGTTGCACGTGCACTGTTCACATTGCCCCGTCTCACTAGGATACCAACCAGGGGAACACTGGTCACAACGCCGGCCTGTCCACCCGTCCTTACAAAAACACTGTCCAGGGAGCATTTGCCGTCCTTGTATGTTCCGGAAAGTGTTGTCCTTCACACAGTCGCCGTCCGGCCAGCTCTCTATACGAATAACACCATCCATGTGGCAGTCGCAGGCTGCAAAACAGATGAGCAAGTGAACCATTTGAAGTGATAGAACAACCAATATGTATGGATAAATATCTATCGCAATTGGATTGAAATTCAATGTACAGAGAAGACAATCTCATATCAACTATCTCAATAACTCACGTATACAAGGGAAGGGTGCCCATGCAGTAAGGTTAGCTGGACGGTAGAACAGTGATTTGCACGTGTCACAGTTGAACCCCGTGGTATCCCCCGAGCAACTCTGACACACTCCACCCCCACCCCGCTGTGTGGTTGTCAAGTAGGATCGTTGTTGGGACGCAATCACACGGTCATACACACAGGAACTAGACTTTCCGTAACACAGGCATTCTGTAGGGGGACAGATTGATAGGAGACAATGCTGTTTCGCTATTTCACTGTTTTTGACACTCAACCTCGTCACAGGAGTTTCTTAAAGACATGTAAAAATGATTTAATTGGAGCAAAAGCTGGTGATTGCAAATGACCCCAAGTTCAAATGATTTTTAAAGAGTCTCGCCAGTTTTTCATAATTTCTATGTACCTGTACAAGGATTAGAATGCGTAGAATTTGCTCGTTGCCATGGAAACGCGTTGAATTTAGGGCAGCATCGCTCACAGTTACTCCCGCAGGTATTACCTCTACAATCGCAGTGGTACCTAAACAATATAATGTCCAAAAATCGGCCGCAAGTGGCACTTTATTTCTGGAGGTGGATCATTAAGTTTAACATGTTATGTATTGCGCGAGCAGCAAGCTACAATTACAGGTCAGGTAGAAACTTGAGGATCGTACTTTAGCAATCATGAAATATCAAGCCCAGAAAAGTGCAACCATGGTCAAACCTTTTACCAACCAACGTGCAGTCATCAGCATGCCCATTGCAGGAGCAGCGTCCAAACAACTTGAGATTTGAAAGTCGGTAAACCGTCTGAAAATTGTGATCATGAACGATGGTTGGCAGACTTTATATCTAAACCAGTCTAAATAAAGTCAAGCCTTATAGTCCTCAATTCGAACTATTTAGAGTCCCTTTCCTTTGGATTCGTTGAATTCATATACTGACCAGCTCGACTTCATTAGAGGGTGGAAGGAGGACTATCTCCAGTATCTTGGCATTCCTCCAGTCAGCTACCTCATCCAGCCACTGGTCCGAGCTGGATACGAGGGAGTTGGAATCACGGCTCGTGGACACTCCCTCTGACTCCAGGCTACCGAATGTCAGGGTACTCGTTCCCTGCGGGTCATAGCTGAACTCTGCTTCCTCCAGACACATCCGTCTATGAGGGGATACCATGATAGAGTCAGCGATTACCTCCGCGGTTATCGATCATGGAAATACTTGTTCCAATATTGGGAGATAAGATTTTGGGAGTGGACATTCTGCCAGTACCTTCTAACAAAAAACAAGGGACGTGACGAGTATAGATTTACCTGATTTCCTCACTATAATCAACTCCACACAAGATCCTTTTGTTCGAAATTTCGAACATTGTCTTCCGCGTTCCCCCGATTTTCTTTCTTACTTTGAAATGATACGCATTGCTGGATGATACAATGTTCATGTCAATCTTGTGAACTTCAAACATCTGCAATGTGAGAGAAGTGTCAATATCATCATTAGATAAGGGGATGAAGATGTATCCCATAACAATTTTAGGGGCGATACCATATCAATTTGAGTAGTGATCGTACGGAATTTTCAAATAATATATATTCGAGATGTGATCGTAGAAGACCCTGACCATAGTGTAAAAGGGTACACCAATGACACTTGTTTGACTACCTGGGACAGTGAGAGAGATATCACGACACTTTCTCTGCCGAACAGTGGTAGTGTCTGGTAGTAACCGTTTTCAGCTGTTACCATAGCAACACGGTCATCACACCCTCTACCGGAACACTGTACCTTCACTCGGGGTGAGGGTAGCTCTATCATACCGGGGTACACAGCACTGTCGCCACTCTATTAGGGAATGAGTTATTGCGTGAGAAAAGTATATATTGCCGGAAATTGATGAATAATCAATAAGTGCTATTGAACATGAATGAAAGAGTGCTGGAGTTCCAGAAAAAAATTAATAATAGTAGCAGATAATAATATTCTTTTGGAACTTAAATGTAATGATATTAGGTATAACATTCACACCTATTATGTTGGCATTTCCAGATAATTAAGAATGAATTTGAAGAACTCCAAATAAATGATCTACTTGATTCTTCCCATAGAAAGTTTAACCATAGACACATGTTTCAATAATCAATATCATGATATCACTGATATCAATAGTCACATGATCTATATCCGTGAGATCCTGTGTGATTGAACGAGCTGCTGACGGTCTAGAATCAGGGTTGATGGGGGGATCACTCCTGATGGGTTCCCATGACCGGTCAAATGTGGAGACAGGATTGTGATTGAGCTAACTAGATCTCACGTGATCACAGCATTGATTGGGTTGAGCACCCGGACATTGAGTCATGTGACCCTCACCACCAGATCCATGATTGAGCCGTGAGACAGGTCACGTGACAGGAACAAGCGTGAGAACCATGTGACCCAGGGGGAAACTCCTCCCACGGAATGTAGGAAATTGGATCCGGAATGTGTGTGATTGGAGGAAATGCAATCAAGCAATGAGGGAACTCCCATTGATTGGGAGGAGATGGGTATAAATACCCTGAGACAATTAGCACAATCATCCAATCCTTTCATCTGCTTTCATCCTGTACACATCTATCAACAACTCCTACACATCATGACTTCTGCCCACATCGGAGACGCCGGACAGTTCCTACAGAAGTACCAACTCCTCAAGAAGCTTGGGGAGGGCGGGTACGGGTCTGTCTACCTGTGTGAGGATCGGGCTACCGGGGAACTGCGGGCTGTCAAGAGCATGGACGACAGTCGGTGTCTGAACAGGACGTACATCCCTGATCTTGACGCCACCCTCCCTAACGAGATCGTGTTGTGGAAGCCCCTGTCCCACCCCAACATCGTGTCCCTCCTGGAGATCTACCTGGACTCCACCTCCATGAAGTGGTACCTGGTCATGGAGTACTGTCCCGACTTCGTGGACCTGTTCGACTACATGGATGAGAGGAGGAGTTTGTCCGACGAGGAGAGCTCCAACATCATCCGACAACTCGTCCGGGTCATCTACTACCTGACCCTCCACGATGTCGACCACAGAGATATCAAGGACGAGAACCTCCTCTACAACCCCCTCACCCGACAGATCAAACTCATCGACTTTGGGTCTGCCGAGCCCCTCTCCTACACTCCCTACCACTCGTACAGGGGAACTGACGTGTACATTCCCCCCGAGTACTACATCACGGGCCAGTACTTCGCTCTCCACGCTTCTGTCTGGACTGTCGGGTGTCTCTCCTGGATCCTCCTCAAGGGGGACTGTCCCTTCCAGAGCAAGACAGCTGTCACGGAGTTCAAGAGTGTGGAGCAGCTTGATCCACGACTCTGCGCTGACTCCTCACTCCGACTCGACTTCATGAGGATGTGCATGGAGCCCTGCCCTGAGAAGCGGGTCCTCCTGTCTGACCTCATCAGACATCCCTGGCTCAAGTGAACTTTGGGCTCGATATTTTGTGATATTGTGGATTTTGTGTTTTAGAATATTTGTAAATATTGGATTGTTATTGATAACTTTGATTTGAACTGATGATAAATACCGCCTATTGCTACTGTTTCAAATTCATCTGAATTCAACAATTCATGTTTTTTCAAAATTCATCTGAATTTTAAGGAATTGCCCAAGAATTTGCCAAACAGAATTTGCCAGACAGAATTTGCCAAACAGAATTTTCCAAACCAAATTTGCCTAACCTGTATGTTGTTGGCGTTGTCCCTGATAATTGCATCCACTACACTACTCCCAATTTCCCAACTGTCTGGGTTGAATACAATATCGGGAAGAGTGACATTCTCACCCTCATCAATAACAACCGATTCTGAGAGGGAGGAGGAATAACATGAGTAGGAATTGACCGACATCGGAAAAGTTCAGAATAAGAGGAACAACCATCTTAAGTGCAAAAGAGCGATTGACCAGAATGTGAACAGTGAGGAATCAAAAGAAATATAAAAATTATCATTGATGGAGAAGGAAAGTCGAAAAGTGATAGTAAAACACATACCGTCATGACCGTGTGAGAGTCTGTTGAAAAATTCCCGGTCATTGAAGTGAAAATCATCAAAAGGTACACCTGCGAAGTTCAGTAATATCCAACAAAATTCCAAATTTGTTCAACAAATGAGAATAATTTAGAGGTAGTTCAGAACAGTGGAAAAGGGACAAATTTCTGGGAGAGCGTATATGAGAGCAACAACAGCGAAACCAAGTTAACAAGAAATGTATACACGGCGTAGAACAGTTATATGCGCGCCGCGCACACGTGAGGAATACTTCGCGCTGATTGGCTCTTCCCCAAACCACGTGACTTGCTATAACTACACACATGCGGCGTGATATCAACAGAGACTGTGTAATGTATAACATACAATACATTGTACATTATACATCGGATTTGGTCCGAATCATTTGGAGTTCACTGTTTGTGAATGAAATGTGGTCACTGGTCAGAGCAGTGGAGTATCGTTGCCATTGATGTTCTGTGAATGAAATCCTGATCCCACCTGATTCAAAGAGGAGGTATAATATTAGGATAATGAGTTGAGTCCACCACTGTAGCATCAATCTCAGCTGGCGACAGCTATCTCAGGGTATGTAGCTATCGATACTCCGCATCTTCATATCTCCTTTCTTGAAGTTGACTGGACTTTACCTTGCTGAGTGATTTATCACTCTAGTGTGGACAAATAACCGACCCCAAATCAGAAATTTCTGATGAAACTCGGATTAAATTCAAAGCGATTTCATCGAAAATGGCCATCAGGCAATGCTAACAGTCGACAACGCAATAACGCATCGAAGATAAAGATACTGAAATATCAAGGACTGCACCCGGATATGAAACAGACACGAATTCCTCGACGGACCATGGCATGCAGAGTTCCCATGTCACAGTATAATATGAAGGTCAGCTATAATCTTACTAAACGCTGACAAGTATAAACGGTCTAGACACACAGTTATACGCGTAGTGTACAATAATAGCACAGTTATTTCAGGAGGAAAGGGACGAGCACCATTTTAATAGCAACACGTCACACGTGCCTTATACTGCATGTCCCGTGGTATCTGTGGAATGCGAACTGCAACACAGTGTGTTACACCAGCGAGCAGGCACGCTAACCTCTATCCGCTATGGACAGGGCGACTGCAGTAGCATAGTGACTTTACGCGATAATATGTTGCGATCCAAACAACGCCCTATCTTTGTCTCAGAATAGCAAGTAACCAGGATGTGTGTGTGTGTGCGTGTGTGTGTGTGTGCGGGAATTCCTATATTTGGACCATGATAAACCGCTCCTCTGGTCAGTCGGACAAAGGGAATTTGTGTTTTAATCACGTGACAATATGTGGCCAAACACAGGCTCCGGAGTCCTGCGATGAGGTTAGCTGACTGGACAACAATATTTGCTAAATTATGATTCATGGCATGATAGCAAGATTTATGCGATGACTGAAATATCGAGCAAGCCAGTGAACAAAACGGTGCTATTATCCCCCTATAGGAGCTTGGGCCCGTATCTAGAACACGCCTCTACAGATGGAACTTGTACTGGTCAGCTATAATACAACCCCTCCCCCTGGCCATACAGCGTGTATATATGTCTAGGGAAAGTACGGTCTAATTGGCAGACGTTTAGGTGCAGCACACACGTTCCCGTGCGATATCGAATGACTCACACAAGTGCTAGGATCATGCTTCTGTAATTACCAGAATTATAGGACTCATCTACTGAGTGCTGCCATGTAGAATGAGAATAGCGATTTGTTATGACACGATGATCATGTCATAGGTACTTGGATACAGAGAGGAAGAGTTGAGAGCTGCATGATCTTGAGAGAAGTTGGCGAGATGATCGACATAAATTTGGTACGAGTTGCCGAAAACTGAACAAACTGTACGCTTCAGCTGCAGCGAGAGGGAGAGTGGGAGAGTGAGAATCCCGCGAGTCCAACAGCTTGTGCCGTGAATATCGACATTGATTGCTGATCGACAATTATCAATTATCTCCTGCATTCATGTTTCAAATTCAAATATTACCAATCGATATGCTTGTTATGATAACCGTTTCATATTATCACCAAGAATACTGGAGCTGTGTTTCTTACTGCAGACATTCCTCTCACTAAGCACTCAACATTCTCGAGCAAAGTCTGGGAATATTTCTCCTCTCCTGCAAAAGCACAGAGACAAAATCCGTGAAATTATGGGAGAAAGGAGAACTAACTTGGAGAATACCCTGATCCTTGATCTATCAGTGTCAGTAATGAGCACGTCGAAATTTTCGATCTAATGGACATTGGACAAAGTAATCGGGGAATTTTCGAGAGTTGGCGGACGCAAAGTGAGCTTCGGAATAAATGAGTGCTGGGTAATACAACTCTCATCAATTTTACAAGAATCTGTAGTAACACAAGTAGTATAGAGTTTATACCGCTAGCCACATAGGAGAACAATGACTGAATAGAGATTCAATTAACAATTGATCGTAACATGTATCAGTCAATATTGCCTGCTGGAGGTCACTACTCTGCTTTACAAATGCTAGGGTGAGTGGGAGGTGCTTGCTAAACCAATTGGAGGTTTTAACAGCTCATTAGCAACGGATGTTGGGGCAAGCTGGGATCAGGGATCAATATACTGGAGGCCACGCCCCCAGTCTACGAATTCTGATCAACGCACCAACTTTAATCAGACCCAGCCACGATGGAAACATCCGATCAGCAAACCCTATGCAGTGACGACTTATCCAATAATAAGAATCTCCACAGCCTACCTAAAGTTAGGGATGCTGGATGGAGAGTAGTGAATAGATGAATAGAAAGTACCTACCTACGCTTGAAATAGAGTTTCACAACAATCATAGCTCACACACACAATCAATCTCGTATCCATGTGTGTCGCGAACTCTGCACATCTCACACGTCGGTCAGAAGATATGATCACACACACACAGTGATCTATCCTAAGCGAATATCACACGATCAGTCACACTCTCTCTCTCTCGTATCACGCTATCACACCATGATGTTGAACTTGATACAAGCTCTGCTTTGTATGGATCCTGAAATTCTGATTAACTCGAGAAATTTGGCACATAATGGTTGAAACTGAGATAAGATATAGCCGCCAAAATAATAAGTACCTAATCAATAATCATCGATAAAGTGAATACGGTTTCGCAAACTCAAGTGTATGAAAAAGCAGGTGACTCAAAAGCTTGGGTTTATGGATAACGGTTCAGATCCAAGAAATTTACTCGTCTAACCATCGCAATCGAAGATATCTATCAGAAAATAACATCCTAAAATTAAGCGAAACGATTTGATCGCACGGACAAAAGACTGAACAAAAACATGATGTCCACTATCATCAATGGCTCTTCGACGTGCAGAAATCAATCTATGTATGTAATTTAAACTGCTGCTATATATATTGCTGCGTTTAAATTAAGCCGAACCGTACAGTCCATATTATACTTTGAGCGAGGGGAAGAAAAGAATTATTTGCGGAAAGATTGCTTCCTATATTCACAGTTAGAACAGAACACCGAGTCTGATGTAGCCAGTAGCACAAGCCACTAAGTTGCCAGCTGGAATCTCTCCCTCTCAAAGGCACAAGACCGCGTGATCGTGACTGATCAAGCCATCATTTTCTATGTAGACTGTAGAGTGTAAACCAGTTCAAATTTGAGATCTTATCATGAAGATATCCAACCAAATTCGAAGGGCATGTATCAGTATGGACACTATGAGTACTATACATGCTTATTGCTTTCCCGAGTTATTTCACCAAATGATTAGGCCTTTCTGCCGTTCACTTCACATATAGGTGCAGCTTGTGGAGCATACATAGATGGCAGCTGCCTTGTCAACATATGAATCACACGGTGAACTGCAGAGAATAATAGGATTTGCAGTGGAGCTGGTGATCGTAATACGATTGCAATGTCTAGACACACACAAATACCACTGCTGTGAGGGAGAAGGGCATGTCCACCATGGTTTGTATCGTCTGATCACATCAACTTCATCATAAGAGATAAGTTTAGCTGCCAATCTACCAAAAATAGAATGAAAACAGACGTGATGGAGGGGTATGATCAATGTTTGGACGCCTGGATCTTCAGCTGAAGAGATCAGGCAGTGGACGGCTAATCCAATGTCCACTGTCCAGTTTCCAAGGGACAATGTGCAGCAACTGTGATGAGAATCAGGAATTTGAATTTGAAGTAGTAATCGAATCTAGAGACTGAAAGTATAGATTCTTCTTTATGACGTCATGACAATTCGTTGGCATGATTGATCAAAGGAAGTGCTGTAACTGTAAGCGAAGAAGCACAGCTACAAGTGCAATTATAATATGGTCTACCGAACCGAACCTAATAGTGTGGACTTCTGGAACTAAAATAATTGAAATACCAAATTCAATAGTCCCATCGGTTCCATGGCAATTGAATCAACTGTTTGAGCACTACAGAGGATTTTTCAGAATCAATCATGGTCATAGAAGTAAAATAGTTGCAAGAAGGGTGACGCTCAAATTAAATTTAATGACAATAGAATAGATAAAAGCAGTCATTGGATATTTGACATTAACTTTAATAAGGAGCTAATATAAACTGAACACGTGAATAACCTTGAAAGTTGAAGTCTACTTCTAGTGGTACGGTCATGGATTAAGCGATAGAAATGGGATGATTATAGACATAGCAGGCTCTGATCATGAACATCAGAATCACAGGTGGCCATTCCTCAAAGCCATTCCAATTCCATTGGTCATAGCAGCTAGAGGAATTGAACACCTCAAAACACATATACCATACGAACAAATAATGTCAAATCTATCGATATGATAAAGCGGCTAAGCTCGAGATCCTGGGCCGCTTGCCGCTTGCCGCACCACGATACTTATTATTGCACGCGGCCGATATCGGAACACACGTGTCTTTGTATTTATCAGTTTGTACTTGCTAACGTTTTGCTGCAACAGCTGCCCATCACAAATTGTTATCAATGTGGTTGTGGAATGCGCATTCTGACAAGCTGCAGCTCATGTCACGTGATGTACTAAATCGTCACGTGACAGTTGGAGCTACCAGACACGTGGTCAGAGAGCTATGTAGTGTGTAAAGCTGTCACAAAATACGTGAGTTGAGAGTGTGAGCAATTGTTAGTGACACCATAACTGATAACCTGGTCAAGGCCCTGGATCAAATTTTTTTACGCTGAAAATAATGGGGAAAAAGGTATGATACAAACGAAATAAGTTCCCTGAAGAAGCTATAGGAAGTGATACTGATAGTTCACGTGATATTCCAGGTTCAGCAACAGCCCGTCACATGCCGTGATTGGGAGACAATGTGGTCATGTGACAATATGTGGTCACATGACGACAATGTGGATCGTGGGAGGGATCTCTCTTTATCAGGACTACCGCATGTGTGTGCTCTTTGCACAGGTACAATATAATATAGCGTGCATGTAACAAACCAATATCAGTGGTTTCTCTTATTGTTTTCAGGAAACTATGCGATACATTGTAGCTATATGTGCGGTGTGTCAGGAATTGGTCTCAAGTATTGTCACAGGCCCCACCCCAGTGACCCCACTATAGGATACAACAACCACAACATGATGATTGGGCCGACGAATGACACCACAAATATAGTACGAGAATCGAGATCTGTTTTCTGTCCTTGAGAGGGGTTCAATAACAAATTACGAAAAAGAAGTGGGTGCAAAATAACAACCCAGTAGCAAAAAGTTGACGAAAAATCTTAAAAACAGTAAACATCTTCCAATAACCGTGACCACTTGATCCAAGATAAGCATGACTACCTATAGCTGAGTACTACTATCACTGAATGACGATATCATCACTATTATAATCACTACCTACTCTCTAGTGCTATACCCAGGGATTGTGCTATCTGCATTATGTTACCATGATGTAAGATATTGATCTCGGTAATCAGCATACCATACCACAGCGGCAAACACACTGTTCTGTCTATACTGTTTACACTGGGCACAGACACGATTGTCTATAGCAGTAGTGGCACACGCCACTTGTCTTACTCAAAACATATAGCTGTACAACACATACCAACGTCTCTCACAGGCCGGCCATCTGCAGACGAGCAAGGTATGAAACCCTACAATGCGAGATCGCTATAAAAGTGAGGAGGGGAGAGGAGAAAGTAGCTGGTGATCAAGAGCAGACGCTTGAATCCGCATCATGGGAGAGAAAGCTGAAACTACCTGCTCAATGTAATGCGATTAAAATATGTATCTGAAATATATAGCTCCGCAATGTAAGGAGACACCAGGCGATGGGTGGCTCAGCCGTCCAGTTCTAACATGGCGGCAAGGTTGTGCAGCGGCGCTACACAGACACACGCACACACACACACAAACACCCACACACACACACACACACACACACACACAGAGACACACACAGAGACACGCACGCACACACAGATACGCACACCGGTACACAGCACAGCTCATGGTTCATGCATTGAGTACAACATCCATCAACAAACTTTCCCACCACTCTACTAGCTATTAAATCAATCTTTTATATTTTGCCACAATATGTTAATTAACCCCAGGGCGTCCAATAGTGGCCAACATGGATCTCAGGAACCATAAATATATATCCTGCGGCTTTTTAAAGCAATTAACAGCTACAATCTCGATATATCCACTTCATATATCCCCGATGTGGTGGACCACCACTGGAAACCCACCGGAAACCTGATACCATATTCCACTAGAGTGGAAGTATATAGGTACTTTACTTTTGATGAAATTTCGATCCCCAGCAGACCTCAGATTGAGAATTCAAACAATGGGATCTAGAAACTGAAGCTAGTCAGATCATAGCAAAACAGTGCAGGTTAATGCTGTATATAAAAACGTGATGCAGCTCATGCAGCTTTTCGTGATTTTAGAAAAAAACGTGCGGAAATTTTATTCATTGGATATCTGTAAAACTGTCCACTGTACATTGTTCGGACTTGAAACACAACTACGAGTTGATAAACTGAAGTATTCTGAAAAGCTATGCTACTGAAGTTTGGGGGAGCAGAAAAGTCGGAGAGAACTGGAGTCAGACAGCAGACATTTAGGTCTATGCGTGCTGATCATTGTTTCTACAAGAACGTTATCTACATGGCCTCTATATAAAAGTTACCCATTGCTCTAAATGTCTAAATGTCCGAAGACTCTAACGGATCTAGGATAACTTTCTCCCTACCTGGCGGTTTAGGCACCATGTTGCTACTATAGTTTGCAGAATTGAAACCACTATCTAGAGTCACAGTTGGTTCACTATACACACTATCTGGGCTTGGAGTACCATGTTCAGCTGACCAATTTCGGGGCCGCTCTGGTCGTATTGGTTTCACCTCTACAGTCGGCCTAGGTGGTCGGCTGGGCCGAGTGGGACTGTCCAGACGTGAGGGACTATCCAGACTTTTGGGAGGGGTCGGTGCAGGTCGTTTGGAGGCAGAGGATGTTTGAGGGGGCAGAGGTCGGGGAGGGGGAGCAGACTTCCTGGTGTTGTCAGAGAAGTCGAATGAAGGATTGTTGTAGACTGCATCACCCCCGTTCCGTGGCTTGGTGACGTAGCTGGCCGCAGTTCGGGCAGTAGGACCCGTGTCAAGTGTGAGTTTACTGGGNGGTCGGCTGGGCCGAGTGGGACTGTCCAGACGTGAGAGACTATCCAGACTTTTGGGAGGGGTCGGTGCAGGTCGTACTTTGGAGGCGGAGGATGTTTGAGGGGGCAGAGGTCGGGGAGGGGGAGCAGATTTCCTGGTATTGTCAGAGAAGTCGAATGAAGGATTGTTGTAGACTGCATCACCCCCGTTCCGTGGCTTCGTGACGTAGCTGGCCGCAGTTCGGGTAGTAGGACCCGTGTCAAGTGTGAGTTTACTGGGTCGAGACCTCAGGTCAGCAGTCCTGCTACTCTGGTTGTGGTAGACCAGGGATGCAGGGTGGTTGTATGGAGTGGGGTGTGGTGTCTTGTACGATGTTTTCCTCATCCTTATCTTCTTCACGTAGCACAGGAAGAATATGATTAGCACGCCGCACAACACTATCACGGGAACTGATACCCCGATAGCAATTGCCAGCTGCTTACCCGACTTGCTGTCTGGATCCACTGGCTCCACTGGGTCTATAGGCTCCACTGGGTCTACGGGCTCGACAGCTCCCTGAGTCACTGTTACTGTGTTGGAGAACTCAGTATCCGCAAACTCCACCACACACCGATATCTACCCGGCTCAGTTACATTGAATAGAGTGGTGGTAACGGCCTCGGGCCAACCACCATTACTGAGATCTTGTATCAGCATCTGTGTCTTCCCTAGGATAACGGGTGGTAAATACTTCAAACCGAAATAATAGCAAATGACAGCAAATTTTAAACAATGAGTTGTCCAGGATTAGCATCATTCATTGCACCGCTGATGGAGAAAATATACCTCTGAACCAAATGGCTGCTTTTGGACCCGTGTTTTGTGAACCACTGATAGTACATTCCAGACTGTTGATTGAGTCATCTTTCAATTCCATATCTTCCGAACACTGGATATCTGAGAAATGTGAGGGGAAATGATAACCATGATTGAAGACGGAAATTGGACAGAAATAATTTCCGATCGGGATCACGAAATTTTGCAAAGATACTTACCGACAATGTCTAATCGGGCCTGACTGTGGAATAAGTGCTCGTTCTTGTATGAGAATCCACAAGGTACAAGCATGTCTGTCGTTTCGCTGCTCACTTCATATTCCATTTCGGAAAATGCAACCATGTCTGAGAAATATTCTACACTGAGAAACTAAGAGCTCAATCTATTCAATTGCAAGTTACTCACGCGGTTACTCACATTAACGCACTATCCATGATACACCAATCCTGATTGAAATTTCAATTCACACGCGTTCCCAACATCATGATAATATCTACTCACCAGTAAATTGAATAGCGTGTTCGATCCTAGCCCCATCTCCGGATACCCAGAATGCCCCAATCTCACCCCTAACATCAGCAGGAATGGTGTCAATGCTCATGACACATCTGAGATGCACAGGTTCCTTTCCATCGCTCAGATACACTTGCGAGTTGTCAAGCTCTGAGAAAGGAATAATAATGCAGGGTATTGTTCATTATCAGCATAATGAATGTGAGCAATCAACATACGTCATGGCCAAAAAATAATCAAAAAGTGTTTTAATATTGTCATGGTGAAGTGATAATTGAGGAAGAAGTGTGGGAAAGTATGAGATGGTTCAAATCTCGAAGCCTATCTTGCTAACTGACGATTGTTAACTTACGGATTGCGTAAACTGCCGTTGAAAGAGACCGCATGATAGAGTTTGTATCAGAGAAGGTGTAGGTTACCACCATGGAGTCTTCTATTGATGGGTAGACTACACTTAGACCAGAAACCTGACCTTGGCCGTTCACTGTACTATCCTCAGAGACAGTCAGGTCACTGAAACAGTTCAACTGTTGACTGGACGTGATATTCATATTGTACCTCATAGGGCATGTTATAATAGGGGACAACATATCAGACGCCATGAGGACCATAATAACGGAAGTGATAAGGGACGCGTGATAAGAGACGCGTGATAAGGGATACGTGATAAGGGACGCGTGATAAGGGATGTGTGATCAGTACCGAACAGCAGGGGTGGGGTCTATATCTTCCGGTATCAGCTGCAAATGCAGAGTTAGAGATTCTCCAGCCTCAACTAGCTGAGGTCCGGGGGCGGTAACTTCATACGTTGTAACCTGCGGAAATAAACTTGCAGACTTCGAGAAATCGGAAGATGTGAAACAAACTCGGCTTTTCAATGACATGCTTAATCAAGACATGGTTTTAGAAAAATGGACGTTCTAGGGTCCACTTATCCGTTTTTAAACTAAGCACCTGCACTGTCTTAGAGAATCCCTCCCCACCGTCCAGTATAAATGTACACGTCATTGTGACGTCACTATCAACACCGGATAGAGCAAGTTGTGACGTCATAGTGCCTTCCTGAGCGTCGGTCACATCACCAGGGCCGTAACTATCGCTACCAGCTGTCCATGCCACGGTTACAATTGATGATAGGGGGAGGTTGACAATGCGACACTGAACTGTAGTGTCGGAGCCAGTGTAGGTGAGGGAGGGCGTGGTCTCAATCTCGAGAACCGTCACACTCACACTCCTGAGAGTTGGGCTGGAGTCACATACAGTGTGGAATGTCCAACTTCCTTTCTCCTACTATCATTTAACTAAAAGAGTAAAGCAAGTGGGTACAAAAGGAGAGAAATACAGTTAAGAGAATCGTCACAGAAATCTGTTATGACGTAGGTATCACATCTGTTATGAGGAACTGCAAAATGGTGTCAAGGCACTCCTACGTCAGAGTTATGAAGTGGTGTCAGCAAGTTATGACGAATGAGTGGTCCGTTCGTCACAGAGACTGTTATGACGTACTACATACTGGTGTCAACGCATTCGCCAGAAAAAATTATGCAGTGGTGTCAGCAAGTTATGACGAATGAGCCCCCCATTCATCACATAGACCTGTTATGACGCATTGCATTCTGGTGTCAACGCATTTCATTATTTCAACGTCAGAGCTTAGCAGTGATGTCAGCAAGCTATGACGAATGAGTCCTCATTCCTCACAGAGGTCTGTTATGACGCACTGCATACTGGTGTCAACGCATTCCTACGTCAGAGTTATGCAGTGATGTCAGCAAGTTATGACGAATGAGTGGCCCATTCGTCACAGATGTCTGTTATGACGTACTGCATACTGGTGTCAACGCATTCCTACGTCAGAGTTATGCAGTGGTGTCAGCAAGTTATGACAAATGAGTCCCCCATTCGTCACATAGACCTGTCATGACACATTGCATACTGGTGTCAACGCATTCCTACGTCAGAGTTATGCAGTGGTGTCAGCAAGTTATGACGAATGAGTGGCCTATTCGTCACAGAGGTCTGTTATGACGCACTGCATACTGGTGTCAACGCATTCTTACGTCACAGTTATGCAGTGGTGTCAGCAGGTTATGAAGAATGAGCCCCCCATTCGTCACATAGACCTGTTATGACGTATTGCATACTGGTGTCAACGCATTCCTACATCATAGTCATGTAGTTATGGGGTCAGGAAGAGGTGAATGCTTGGCGATGGAGCAATTTGACGGTGTGCTGTAGTTTCCTGAAGCACGGTGACACCGATCCACGCAGAGAAATCCCAGGAGCTATTTAAGAATTTAGCAGCAGCTGCAGCCTCACCTCTTGTTGGTATGATGGTCCACATCAAAGTAACACGAGTAAGCAGCCCCGTTGTTGACCACGCCCTCTATCTGTAGCGTGGTCCGCTGTGTCGCATCCTGGGCGTTGTATGGGAATAGTGTGAACACGGCCGCGCCATCCGAGTTGGTCGTATCATCATAAACATTACCATCTTCATCTGAAATTTGATGCAGTGACTGTTCTCTGGGGTTCATGAGTAGTAGCCTTCAATGTGGCTGAGTGTTTTTATCACGATATTCATTACTCCTGGCTACCTTTCCAGTGAACTCTTGTCGGTTGTGATGATATCTCAGAAACAGTACATCCTACTGTTGCAGTCTCTCCTCTCAGTATGATGTCCTCTTCAATTGTAATTTCTGTGGGGAATTGGGATATAACAGGAATATCGGTTATACAAGTTTATCTTGGAACAAGGCTTTCCCGATATTCTGAAAGTTTGTGTCAAAACTATTGCATTAAACTACAATCTCCCTGCAAATTCAATAAGCGGCGCATATTTTAACCGACATTGAAACATTGAAGCTGACATTGACGCTTGTGCTTTTGCGGCCATGGCTGTGAATAGAATTCGCCATTATCATACGTTTCGTCATGAGAAGACAAAAAATGGCGCGATTTTTTCCCCGAAAATCTATAGCAAATATTATGTTCACATATACAGCAAGTTCATTGAACTTGCCTGGCTTGAACCACTGAGCTGAAGGTGTTGGGTTTAGGTTTGGGTCACACTACAATTATAGTAGTGGGAAATATATCAAGTCAGATTGTCCATAATAAGAATCTCACCTGACGCTCCAACAGTGACTGAAGACAGAGACCTGAATTCACCAATACCACATCTGTATTCCCCTAGATTCTCTATCTGAAGCACAAAGTGATCAATGAGCAATTATCAGATAATTGACATTAATTGGGGTACACTTCAATCAAAGTTCCCGTCATGATATTGGTAATTACAAGCTGCGCAGTGCGCGCATGTACAGAGTACAATGTGCACTCAGCTGTACGGTGTATAATGTGTATAATGTATTATATACACTGTATCGAGGAAGCCAAGACAACAGGTAGGCACGTGATCAGAAAAAGCTGTAAACCCATGTGATCAACTCACCTGCATGCTATCGATAGAGAGTACACTGGTGAGGACGGGTGAGGACCGGCTAGGGGTTACATCGTCAGTGACCAGGGTACCATCACGGTACCATGCGATAGCATCCTCCTCAGAGAAGTAGTGCACACTACAGGAGAGGGTGAGAGTGTCTCCCTCCTTCACTGTGATGTACTCTTCACTCAACATCTCGATATCTGGCGGTGGATGAATGTGGATTAGGGGCCAGGGGGGATGATGCGGTGGATTAGGGAAGGGAGAGGGTATGTAGGTGAGGATTAGGGAAGGGGAGGGAGTGTAGGTGTGGATTAGGGAAGAGGGAGGGAGTGTAGGTGAGGATTAGGGAAGGGGTTGGGAGTATAGGTGAGGATTAGGGAAGAGGGAG
>CAMPET010000078.1:80796-95569 GCA_946803715.1 Beroe ovata | reverse complement strand
GGGAGTGTAGGTGAGGATTAGGGAAGGGGAGAGAGTGTAGGTGTGGATTAGGGAAGGGGGAGGGAGTGTAGGTGATGATTAGGGAAGGGAGAGGGAGTTTAGGGATAAACTGATGAGATTCTCTCGAGTTTACAGCAGGGTCATGGCATATTTGAGGAGCTTGGGGCAATCTGAATATTTTTGTGAATCAAAAGGAGTCTATAACTCTCGAAACGAAAATTGCAATGAAGTGAAAAGTGAATCAAACCCCTGATCTCGATAGATTTGGTTGCCTCTAGAGTATCATCTGCCACCGATAACCTACAAGTGTAAGCACCACTGTTTTCTTCTTTCACCTGAGTAGTATACCCCGATAAGAGGGCTACAAGCTTAGTTGTTATGAACGGTCGATTTTGACGAAAAAAACGTTTTTAACGTCATTTTGAAAAAAACGATAGAAAACGATAGAAAACGACACACGCTTATTTGATATAAATTTTTTGTCAAAAATTTCTGTCAGATGTACAGGTTTGAAAGTATGTTTGTACTTGTAGTTAGATTAGTGTTTTATCATGTTGTTGAACTTAGAAATAAGTGACATTGAGCTGAAGACGGGTGAAGATTAAAACATAAAATGTAAACTACAATTTACTAACAAATCTTAAGTTAGCATTTAATTTTACATATACTAAATTTTTCTGTTTTTCAACACTGAGACGGTTCCTCCTCTTATTTACAATCCACTCATACAAAGACCAATTAGTTTTGCAAGGCGATGCGAATGCCTGCAATGCCTGCAATTGAGGCACTTCGCATCCAAAGTTTGACCACCATGCTATGGGATCGTCAGTGCTTACATCAAATCCTAACGCAACATCTCTACTGAAAATACCACGTTAAGTGTGATGCGAGCGGCGTGTACAAAATTGCATAATGTATATTATTGTATAGTGGCCGCGTTCCAAAAAAATTGTAATTAGCATCGGTTATTCATGATTATCGTTTTAAGCGTTTTTATCGTTTAAAACGGAGAAATATGAAAAAGACGTTTTTAACGCCGATTTGAAAAAAAACGTTTTTTACGTTCATAACAACTAAGGCTACAAGACTAGATAGGTACAACTCTATACTGCACATATTGACGTTTTACTAGGAATTTGATATCGAGATTTTACATATATTGCACAATAGCAAACATAATGCACAAACCTGTCTAATTGTGAGAGTTACGACACCCGCGTCCACCATGTCCCCCCTGAAGTCAGGTTCAGTGAGAGTAGTATCCCCTCTGACCCACTCCACCCCACTCACAACCACGCCCTGGCTGTCCAACACACATGAGAGAGTCAGAGAGGGCGAGTTGTAGAACTCAGATTC
Source organism: Beroe ovata (assembly GCA_946803715.1). NCBI lineage: Eukaryota > Metazoa > Ctenophora > Nuda > Beroida > Beroidae > Beroe > Beroe ovata. The sequence continues at coordinate 94,213 of CAMPET010000078.1, read as the reverse complement.
ATCCGGTTCCGTGGACAGTGCTGGAGAGAAGGGATGATTTACGAGTCGAAGTCATTCCTAAAATCTAAATTTTAAATTTAGTGAGGATGATATCATCACGAAGGGNTGTGTGTGTGTGTGTGTGTGTGATTTATAGTTCCCTGGCTATTGCGATAGGTTGATGCCTAGCTTGGCATGACCTTGGTAAACTTACTTAATAAGTAGTTTTATAGTTTTATGCAGCACCATGAGGTCACCAAAGTTGCACATAATTCTATCCATTTAAACTCGTGTAGATTTGTACGTCCTCAACAAAGCGATATAGTGCACGTATTCTGGAATATTCCCATCCTCACAATTATCAAATGAATACAAAGGTCCTTAATCAATTCCCGTTTCCATGTGTGTGTGTTTGCATATATTGTACCAGTTTCCAGCATTGCTGTTGTTGTTCGAATCTACTGCATAGCTCCTCGGTGACGCAAAAATTGATGAAGGAACATATTTGGAATTAAGGTCCACCCTCTTCAAATATACAGGGTGAGTCAAAAATAAGTGGACATCCATTTTTGATCGTGCCTTGTCGATAAAAAGTTGAAAAAAGCAGTTCTGTCTTTTTTGCTTATTCGTCCTGCGTCATTTTTTGAGGTAGGTAGATACTTGAAATCTAATGAGCAAGTAGGTGTTAGTAATGTCCATTGACGCTGCAAATTTTATTGTTGAACTCAAAACACGACCGGAGTTATAGACAGCGTTAGAAATGAAGAAAATCTGAAAAGTCAGTTTTTTGCTGATAAGTAGGGCAGTTCAAGCTAGGTTCTTAAAATTTTGGTGGGAAAAACTTATAGCCTATACCTACCACACATCCAAATTTCGTCAAGAAAATCTAAACAGAAGAAAATCTAAACAGAAGCTGAGATATGGAGGTTTACTTTTGTCTACTTTTTTGACACACCCTGTATTTCGTTGATATTGAGAGGTTTCTCATTTCCACACTTCCCTAAGTCCAGCTAGATATTATGATGATACATAATATGGAGCTAGAGCTGCATCTAGAATCTCAGGAGGAGTTGTCTGTTCTACAGCCTATATAAATACGGCTATGATGTCAATCTACACAGTATCATGTACTCTACTATAATGATAGGAACGTGCGCAGCGTTTCTCATTTGCTGTCACTTTTCAAATCACATCATCCTCAGCTTGTCTACTCCACCCTAATTAAACATAAGACACGTTGCACTCTCGCCTGCATTGAGTCACCATATCAATCAGGGTGATCTATTGGGTCACGTGACACTTACACATATTGGGTCACGTGATAACGCATGATAATATGACAGATTCATGCAACCCGGCCAGAGAGAGGTGGGGCCATTGATCGGACAGCCAGAGTATTAGTAGTAGTAGTAGTAGTCGCTAATCACATATCAAGCTACAAGCTCTGATTTGTCACTCTCTCTCATCGTCTCAAAGTTCGGTTAACTGACACGTGTCTAGGATCACGTGACTCCGAAACATGGACTGGTGCTACGTCACCATATCGTGATATCACGCGTTTTATTCAGTTACGTGATGGTCCGGCATGTCCTACATTCTGTTTTTAGTGAGCTTGTAGAATTTTTGAGTGCTCTCTGTAGGAAGATACCTAATTTCAGTTTACCTTATAATTAGTTTACTGATAGTTACCTATCGTGATATCCCTTCAGTAATGCATTATGTATTCTCATAGGTACCTCATTCCTCAGCGTCAGAAAAATTATAAGCCGGTACGTGTTCTCAACTAGAGTTGCTGCCCGAGCCAGCTGTTATAGCCGATCCCTTTTCGCAAGCGCCCATCCCTAAGCTAGTGCTTGTGCAAGAATTGTGTTCTAGAATGATATTCAGTTATAACGGTAACATAACTTCCTAATTTAATTTACTGGCCGTACTGGTTGTTCTATTTCAGGAAATATGTCGGAAGAATATTGTCGCTTAGGATTGAGGAATAAATTTTCCGCACAATTCGTTGCACTAACGCGTCTATAGTACCTACTCACCTGTTCAGTTCGTATCTTATAATTGCTTTTCTGTACTCAGTATTTGACAACAGAATCGGCTTGTCGTTTGATGGTAACCACTGTCCACTGTACTTGACAGCTGACGTAGGTATGCCATATATTGGTGTCGCTATACAGTTCCCAGAGTACAAAACGATCATATCATATCGGTTAGATTTCCTCTCAGATTATATGCAAGACGTAATGCCAATCAAGATTGAACTGAGAACACGAATGACCATAATATAGGTCATCCTTTCATTATATCCCTGTCATATATATGAACTCGTCATTCGAGAAATTTACAGTCATTTATAGCTTACCGGTCAATCAGGTTTTATTAATGGCCAATCTCAGCTGAGCTCACTAGGTCGTGTGCGTCAGCTGAAATGCACCAATCTCTATCCTCTCTTCGGCATATGCCACACCATGTGACAAGAGCATGTGATCGCGTGAAATGATCCCATAGCCGCTTTGAAGTGTCACGCACACTTCATGCACTCATACCTATTCTGTAGTTATGCGGTGACTTGCATTTGAGACGTATAGCTGTACGCTGACAATTCATATTTTGTAGTTTCTTGGACCATATTCTTCTGCTAGAATTGACAACAGTGGTACTTATTATTTTGCAAGTACAGCTACTTCTTTACAATGAATCTAGTGAACATACGCGCCCACTGCAGGTGGTATATTGACTGGTACATGATATACGACTGCTGCAGCTGGACAATGAGATCAGAGCTAAAATTACATCATTTCTTGCAGTATAACATCTGCGCCGAGCGTGGTTTTACTGCAAAACCTGTTTATCTAGTTTGGCAGGGTATTTTTCAGTGCTACATCATACACCTAGTACGTGGGTGTGTCAGCTAAATAAGAAGTCATCCGAAACTGCCAATTTCATCCGAAACTGCACATTTATATCTAACCGTTATTTTGCCCACTCAGTTACGTTTCACTATTCTAGTATTCTGTATCAGACATAAATCATGCTTTTTCATGTTTTTCATGATTTCCAGCGTGTCCTTCTTTCTATTTTTCATGAAGTCCGTATTGGGTGCGTGGTACCTGCTCCCTGGCTCCCAGTGCAATCATTTGTCTCGGCCGAGGCGTGTTTCATGATCACTACTAGCGCGTCAATGACAGTGACGCTTGATTGACATTGACGTCTTATATAATTGCTTGTCCGTGACGATCAATCACTTTGGTTTGGGGAGAAGATGCAGAAGTCGTTCAGAACAGTATAATAAGAGAACGGGTGAGGCTGTTGCACAATATATAGACCTTCATTGCAACAGACGTATGTCGCACAATCACAATGAACGCCGTTTCATTCACGTCACGCAATATATAATATATTACACCTGGGGCCTTGGCAATACTTTGAGAATGAAGCACTATAGCTTGTGTGCAAAGACAATGGGCAGAGCTTTGCAAGCTAGAAAACAGTATACGCGTGATGATATATAATGGTGCAATGCTACTGGTTAGCTATTGTTAGTGCTATTGGTTAGCGCGCGGGTCATGTGATCAGTAGGACGTGAGCACACACGCGTGTGTAACAGTAGCGCGCGGTACAGTACGATCAATGCAGCGAATATATTTCCGTTACAAAACCATTTCTGTAGCAAGTCTCGACCAAAGCCCTGCCCACGTGATATGAAGAAAAGTTTTTCGACTAAAAGGCATAGTTTTGTTACCCTTCTGTCAGGAATCGTTCTCAACAAACGCTCCTTGGCATACCCTCTCTCAAACCTTGAGCCTTGTAAGTATTAGCTCATTTCCCTACACTCTACTGATTTTACAAATTTCACCCTTGAAATATTGGATTAGCTCCCTTTTATTAGGGGGAGTGGGTCACTGAAAATAAGGGGTAGTGGGTCACTGAAACTTTAATGTCCTTATACTCCTCATACTTTCAGAAACGTAACGTGCACACTAGAGCCGACTAAACATGCAGAGAAACGAGACCATGGAAACTTTCCCGTCAGTGGATCTTGATAGCGAAGCAAACCTCCTGTCCGAGACCTCAACAGAAACCCTCCTGGATAGGGACGAAGGTGGGAACTCAGACACACTGCTAGTACCCCTCCCACCCACCCCTTACTTCAAAATAGAGGACAACTTCCGGTTTGATGAGGTTGATGTAGCAGTGAAGGGGGAAATGCCTGCAAACCCCAAAGATTGGTACAATCTCCATTTCATAGCGTTCATGGTGCTGGGAGCAGGGTTCCACCTGCCGTTCAACAGCTTCGTGGCGGCAGTGGATTACTTCATGCTGACATACAACAGGAGCAACATGGCATTCCTGGTGGCATCTACCAACTCCTACACTGTCTGTGTGGCTGTGGTCATCAATGTGATTCTCGTGAATAGGGTTTCCACTCACATACGTATCTCATTTGGTTACCTTGCCTTCATGATATCGCTCATCTCCATGGCAACGCTAGTCATCATGACCATATTTGGACTGGCTGATTCCCGCATTGGATTCCTGGTTACCATTGGAGCCACCATATTCACAGGGATAGGGTGTGGCGTACAGGAGGCCAGCTACTACGGGTATGCTGGGATGCTTCCAAGTAGGTACACCCGGGCAATCATGCTGGGCGAGAGTTTCGCTGGTCTCGTGGTCTCTGTCAACAGAATCATCACCAAACTCACAATAGAGGATCCCCTGACCAATACCGTCATATTCTTCACTTTGTCAATAGTCGGCGAAATAGTGTGCATCGTTCTATATAGATACATCAGACGCAGCCAGTTTGTACAGTTCTACAAGCTACAGTCTGCTTCCTTGAAGAATCCTAGCCTATCCTTCTCCCCTCTTCCTTCCTTCAGAGAGAAGAGTTCGTCCTGGGAGGTTGTCAAAGAGGGCATCAGTTCCAGGCTGGTGATCAGTAAGAAAATCTGGAAGTTGATGTTCGGCATCCTGAACGTGTACTTTGTCACCAATCTGCTCTACCCTGGATTCTCCTCCATCATAGGGTCATCGTGGCCACATGGCTGGTTCCCAGTGGTCCTCATCACAGCATTCAACCTGTCTGACATGGTGGGTACCATGGCAACGGGATGCTCCTGGAAGATGCCCGACAACATGCTGCTGGTAGTTGGGATGATCAGGTGGGCGTTCATTCCCCTCCTCCTCATGTCAGTCCTGCCCCTCTCCTCACCTATCATCACGGGTGAGTACAGCCCCCTCCTCATTATCCTCATCATCGGTTTCACCACCGGGTACATGGGCTCCACACCCATGTGTGCTGCCACAGAGCAGGTACCCCCTGAGGAGAGGGAGCTGGCTGGTAACCTCATGACCATGATGATGCTCCTCGGGCTGACTACCGGATCTACTGCTGCTCTCCTGGTCAACCAAGCCATGGGTATTGGGGGACAGGCGGAGTTCTGAGTGCAGGGGAGGGAGGGAGGGAGGGAGAACTAAAGAATATATACCACGAGGTTCAGCTACGAGTGCTGCACTCACGAGCCTTATGAGGGACTATTATATTCCAAAACGAACTGATCGAAATAGCAGATATTGGGTCATAAATGCGTTCAGGACAGTCACAAGTCGGTTTTCATTATGGCCAGGGAATATGATTACTCCTCTTTGGTGTTGGTTTATCTAGGTCAAACGTAGTAATGATTTAATTACCATAGACTTTATCAGTGTAATCATTATCAAATCCGTTAATCTTATCTAAGAGCTATTTTTTCTTGACTGATCTGAGATCATAGGTTACAATTTTAGGTTACAATTTTGAAAAAATAGGGTATTTCAATAAAACTTTATTATCTGTGTATCAAAGTATGTCTATGACTGATTTTTCAAACAGGACGCATGACAGTGAAATTTCTTGATTGTCGTAGGTATGATCAGCTGATAAATCTTTCCTCAATAACTATGTCTTCTCACTTCCATCTCTAATTGATAATGACTCCTATTCTAAAACTTCATACTAAACTCAACAAAATGAAATTGCCGTATAACTACCCTGTCTAAATAGGGGAGAGGACTTTTCCATGCTCAATGAACTGGTGATCCATATCAAGAAAGGGGAAGTTTGAATTGCCCAGTGATATGATTAATGAGTTAATGAACCATGGAACCTCTACATGTGCCCAATGCTCGCACGTCAGCTGGTATCTGTTGGATAATGAATATGCTCAGGAGGAACATCCAATGAATAACCAGCATACTAAAGAACCTCCTATCTATCTTGGAGCTGCTCTCCCATTGGCTATCTCTGAGGCAAGGAAACTGTGTATCACGACGATCCAATTACATAATTGTCATAGTATTTGAGTTAAAAGCTTGACTACCACATGGCAACGAGCGGCTATAGTATGTACAAACATAGCCTTTTCACTCGGTCGCTTGTTTGTTTCCTCCTCTCAAATACTCAAATACCACACGTTTACTCGATACCACAAGTTTAGTGATCGCCCCTCTTTAGCCCTTTCCCTTTAGATCGTATATGTAGCCTGGAAAATCTTCACACAGACAGAGACTCCAGAAAACCGACGATTTAGGGATAACACCAGAAACACGGCCCCAAGTATCAGTTACACATATTACTCCTCGTCCCATCTTACATCTGGCGGGGAAATTGGAAATCTGAGATCCGTGTGTGTGTGCCCCTGGATTATTAGATGACAACACACAATTACCATCCTCGATTCCATTAGCTTCTTCTCCTCCTTCAGTTACTATACACACACGAGTTGTATACACGATTGTTTTTGTCTCTTGTATACCTCTCGTCCTTCATCAACGTGACGCGTGGCGTCACGACTAGTTGGGGTCTTGCGCTGTGATAAACCGTTAGATAGGTACTGGACGATCGTCGGTCTTGTATAGCAGATGCCAGAAGTGGGAATGCCTCATCCCAAGGTCGTACTGGACTGTGGGAGTGGGTCAGTGAAAGCTGGGTTTGCTGGGGATGAAGCTCCCTCCACAGTGTTCACATCTGTGGTGGGTCACCCCAAGTACGCCGTAGCAATGGTGGACGCAGGACACAGAGATTGTTATGTGGGGTGGGAAGCTCAATCGAAGAGAGGTGTCCTAGATTTGAACTATCCGGTGAAGAGGGGTGTTATCAAGGACTGGGAAGACATGGAGCGAGTGTGGGACCACACATTCAGGGTGGAGCTGAGAGTGGACCCGGGTGAGCGTGACATCATGCTGACCGAACCACCCCACACCCCTCACCTCACAAGTGAGAGAACAGCTGAGATCATGTTTGAGAGGTTTTCCACGCCCTCCCTCCACCTGGCAGCCCAGTCAGAGCTGGCCCTCTACTCGAGTGGGCGGGTGTCAGGTGTGGTGGTGGACAGTGGGGAGGGTGTCACCCACGTCACCGCGGTGTACCAGGGCTATCACCTACCCCAGAGTGTCGTGAAGATGGACACAGCCGGACAGGACGTGACGCGCTATCTGGAGGTGCTGCTCAACAGAGCGGGCTGCACTGAGTTTAACACCTCCTCAGAGCGGGAAATTGTGCGGGATATCAAGGAGAGGATGGCATTCACTGCCCTCAATCCCGACACGGCTGCGTCAGACCGGCGACTCGAGAAGACATACAGACTCCCTGACGGACAGACAGTCTCGCTGGGTGTGGAGAGGTTCCAGTGTGTGGAAGTGATGTTCAAACCCGCCCTCCTGGGTCAGGACGAGTCCCCAGGGATGCACACTGCCACCCACTCATCCCTAATGAGGTGTGACATTGACACCAGGTCGGAACTGTCCCGGAACATATACCTGGTCGGGGGTAACACCAAGTTGCCCGGCATGGATCTCAGACTGAAGAATGAAATGCGGAATCTACTGCCGAGAAGTGCGAGATTGGGCGTGAATGCGCCCCTTGAGCGGAAATATTCCGTGTGGATCGGAGGATCGGTGCTCGCTTCCCTCATCACATTCGGTCACAAGATGTGGATTCAGAGGCATGATTACGAGGAGTATGGACCCAGTGTCGTGCACGTGTGGAAGTCGAGATGACGCGTCACAATAATGTGACGTGTATTGGGCGTGTACTTAGTATTGTGTTTGAGTGTCCGTGATTTCTAGCACCCAGCAGTGCTCTTCTATTGTGTATTATTATGGTTTTCAACATTCAAGTATCGTTTGATGTGTTAAAAATGCCATCCTATATACAGCGTTTCACTTGTGTACTATAACAAAAGATCCTCGGTCACTCACTGCTCCACCGACTACCCCTTTTCGCCCCCTAAGTCCCCTCTTCACCCCCAAAATGTTCCCTTTTCGACCCCAAAGTGTCCCCTCTTCGCCCCCAAAATGCCCCCTTTTCGCCACCAAAGTGTTCCCTGTTCACCCCAAAATGCCCCTTTTTGCCCGGCTTCCCTCCCTTTCTGACACTACCAAGTTCATCAGAATAATTACAGCTACCTATGATGTTAGAATGAGATGCGTGTTCATGGGACTACTCACTGTAGAAGTGGATGTTGGCAGTTTTCTCGTAAGTTTCCTCCTCACTGAAAATGAATCTGCAGGTGTAAGCGCCACTGTCCGCTATTGTTCCACCGCCACTCCCAGGCCCATCCCCTGCTATCCGTAGTGACATCTCCCAGTTACCGGTCTGTTTGTGAATGTTCTCCTCAAACCTGCAATATGTATAGTAAACTGTACACACGTAACAATATACTGTTCATTGCACTGCTATGCATAGGTACTATAGAATGAAAAATAACAGGAGCCACATGATCAAACTTAGTGTCCAAGCCTCAGAATCATTCATCTGTAATTTATGGTTATATCAAATATCTGTAATTTATAATATGGGTTGGCGGCTATGATCACATACCTCGCATCACCGGCAATATCAGCGCCGTTTTTCAGCCACTGTGCTGACGTTGGTGGGCTGAGATTGTACGTGAATCCGAAGGAGCAATAGAGCACCTTCACAGACGGGTTATAATAGGCGTTAGAACGAGGTGATCCAGTGAAACCTAGGGGCAGGGAGGAGTGAGTTGGGATTCTAGCTGCAATGCAAGAGCAGAGTCCAATAGCTTTTCCAGGTATATATAGAAAGGTTTCCCTGGTATTGATAGGTTTCCCTGGTGGATATTGATAGGTAATCTTAACATGAGCAAATTTAGAATAAGTACCCTTGTAGATGAGGTTTGTCGATGAAGACTGTTCATTCTTGGTTGTCTCGTAGGTGTGTAGACAGGTAATGGCAGTGACCTCGTTGGAACTTGACCAGCCTTTAACGACCAGTGTGTTGGTTTGGATATAATCATCTATCACACCTAACAATGGGAGATATAATCCATTCTATCAAATGTGGAGGAACGAGTTGAATTCAAATGGGAACTGAAACTTAAAACTGGATCAAATAATGGTGAGATTGCCCATGATAATTTCACTGATTCTCACTTTGCTGTATTTCAAAGTTGGCGTCATTGATGAGAATCTTGACTCCATCCTTTTTCCATGTGACTGTTGCCGGTTCATTGGACCGTGTAGAACACGTGATGGTGTAGGTACTGGAGGCAGTGAGTGTCTCTGCTGGCATGGCAACAGCTCGGTGTACGTACAAATGTGTCTCACCTGCGAGGAAAAACCATAGTAATTCATATTCACTATGTATTCAGCTTGATACCATATCAACATGGCAATGATAATGAAAATGATTCTGGAGACAGGTTCCAGTGAAGCCGTTGGACAAAAGGCGCGCCGCGCATTCTATCACTTCAATAGTATTAGTAAAGCGGATATGTAAGGTTCCTGTTTTTGTTTCATATCCCTCGCGCTGCTGAGCACACTCACTCACCTGCAATGTATCCCCCAAGCCCGCACTGGTATCTGCACTCTACCACACCCGCCAAACTGGGAGATATATTACTGATGGTTAGATCTGTCTTCCAGCTTGTCTCCTTCGTAAATAGCTCGTTATTCACCGTGAAATTTTCCATGTCTGTTACATCTTGCCCGTTAGCCCACCACGATACTGCGGAGCAATCATGAGATTGTTGGCTCGCATGGTATTATCAACAAGCTGTGTGGCCAATTTTTTCAAAAAGTACTAAAAGATGAAGAACTTTCTCTATCAAAAAGCGTTGGAAATACAAGGAACACCCTGTTTTCACAGAATTATCAGCCGCTATACCTGATTCAACACCGATGCCGGGCTCTGAATCGCCAGTGTAGAAACAGTAGAAGTACTTGACATCAGCTTCACTGTCGCTTACCAAGTGCTGAACGGAAGGGAAGAACAACGCATCTGTGAAGATGGTGGTCAAAATTCGATATGAGATAGGGTTTGGGATGGACAGTGCACAGTGAAAATGGAGTCACAATATTTCAGTATCAAACTCTTTCTCTCTCTCTCTCTCTCTCTCTCTCCCATGTATCACGTGTTCGTATACGTGTCGGTGTACGCGGTACGGCGGGTCGGTGATTACAGAATGATAGGGATCGGCACACTCTAGTACCACCACCTCTATGAGAAACCGTCAGATACACTCACTCCTAACGTAGACAGGCACGGAGTCTGTTACCATGGCAATGGTCCCGGTGTCCATGAAGAACTGAGCCCGACAAAAGTACTCCCCGGCATCACTAGCCCTCACAGAGGAGAAGTAGAGACGGTTCGTGTATTCTGTACCCGCTTCATTCATCTCGCCCGAGTACTGCGGAATGACAGAATGACGGGATGGGTTAACATCTCCCCCTCTTTTACTAATGTCATACCGATAATTTTGACCACGCTGGAAGTGTAACTGAAATAATTCCAGGTTTCCACTCCCGGCAGATTCGCGGTTTGATTGATTTACTTATTTTGCAATTGAGGATGATAGTAACCTTGTTCCCGGCAATGAGTTTGTTATCCTTGTACCACGTGACTGTCGGAGTTGTATTCCCCGATTCTGTCCTCAGGGCACACGTCATCTCGTACGACTCCCCTTGCCGGAAAACACGTGTTTCCGGTGACGTCATGAACCCAATATCTGCAGTGTTTGAAGCACGTTATTGTCGCACGTGCAAATCGACCTCCTCGTACATTTTGTATCTCCATAGCAACAAGAGACTCACCGAAAACACTGAGAGTAGCGGGATCCGAAGAGAGAGTCTGATCTCCGTACGTCATGGTGCACACCACCTGAGTTGTCTGTCTTGTCACAGACAACAAGTTGAGTACTGTCTTGGTGGTACGGTATTGTGCGGTGTAGGTGGATGTTGCTGTCTCTGTCTCAGTGCCAACCACCCAGCTGTACTCAGCTCTCCCCTCTCCCATCGCTTCACAGGTGAACACGGCGGTGTCACCAACACCTGTAGGTGTGGGGAGATATGTGATATTTGTCACCTGCAGGTGTCATATTCGGTCATCTGCAAAAGAACCTATAGGCAGGTTTTTTGCAAATTGCAATCTGCGTGAAAGTTAAATACCGCTCTTCATGATAGTTGAGGTTATCAGATGCAGAACAGTCCCTAAATAACGCATCAACTCAAATATCAAACTCACTCTGACTTAGCGATGTTGGTTGGACGGTGAAATCCCTCACGATAACCAGTCGGGAGTCAGATACCACAATTTCTGCACCCGTCTGAATGTTCCTGTACAGTCCTCGACAAATGTAGTTGGTATTGCTGGAAATAACAAACTTATCAACAAGGGAAAGTGGTGTCAAGGGAAAGTGCTGTCAAGGATAAGGTGGTGTCAAGGAAAGTGCCGTCAAGGGAAAGTGCTGTCAAGGGAAAGTGTTGTCAATGAAAAGTGCTGTCTAGGGAAGAGGTGGTGTCAAGGAGAAGTTTCGTCAAGGGAAAGTGGTGTCAAGAAAGAGGTGGTGTCATGAAGTAGGTGGTTTCAAGGAAAAGCGCTGTCAATGAAAGTGATGTCAAGGGAAAGTGCTGTCAAGGGAAAGTGCTGTCAAGAGAAAGACGGTGTCAAGGTAAAAGGTGGTGTCAAGGAAAACCATGGCGATATATTTGTTTTTTTGGAGCGAACCAAAAAAATCTGTAGTTTGCTTTTGAACGAGCAGCGAGGGAAGCGAGCAAGCTACGGCAGGGGTAAAGGGGCGCAGGAATAGAGTGCTGTAGAATGCATCTGGTGCAGTGGTGCACTAGAAATTATCACAGCAAGAGTATTATGAGGTTAGCCAACTATGAGAAATCATGAAGACTTATCGGAAATTTGACAGATAGTTGATTTGACAAGAAAACAAGCTTATATCGAACAAAACCACAACCAACCAGTTGCATACCCCTACCTTGAATGATATGTAGTATTTACTTATCTAGTAAGAGTTTACAGTTGAGATATAATATCGCTAGTAGACACTAGAGTATCAAAGAATAAGCTTAGCCGACTATTCGACAAAGAATGTATTCAGATAAACTACCTACAGGCTACACTAACATTCACCTTATTCATTGGACCATTGAAACAAACTCCTATTATGTTATGGGATTCTGGGCACATTTCGACCATTCAAACTTGGTCCAAGCAAACTCCAAATTTTCATTTCCAAGTTACTCAGATATGAAAATCTGGAGTCTGCTCAGCTATTTTGGAGCCAGTTTGGTTACTGCCGATTGCATGTATTTTTCTCCATGAGGAAAACGTGGTGTCAAGGAAAAGTGGTGTCAAGGAAAAGTGGTGTCAAGGGAAAGTGGTGTCAGGGGAAAGTGGTGTCAAGAAAATGGTGGTGTCAAGGGTGTTAACTGCTGTCAAGGGAGAATGTGCTGNGTGCTGTCAACTAAAGTGCTGTCAAGGGAAAGTGCTGAGAATGGAAAGTGCTGTCAATGGGAAGTGCTGTCAAGGGAAGGTGTTGTCAAGGGGAAAAGTGCTGTCAAGGAAAAGTGCTGTCATGGAATAGTGCTGTCAATGAAAGGTGCTGTCAAGCAAAGTGATATCAAGCAAAGTGCTGTCAGGGAAAAGGTGGTGTCAAGGGAAAGTACTGTCAAGGGAAATTGCTGGCACCGGAAAAGGTGCTGTCAGGGGAAATACTGTCAGGGACAAAGTGGTGCCAAGGGAAATTGGTGTCAGGGAAAGTGGCGTCAAGAAAAAGGTGGTGTCAAGGGGAAAGTGGTGTCAAGAAAATGGTGGTGTCAAGGAAAAGTGCTGTCAAGGGAAAGCACTGTCAAGGGGAAGTGCTGGCACGGGAAAAGGTGCTGTCAGGGGAAATGCTGTCAGGGGAAAAGTGATGTAAAGGGAAGTGGTGTCAAGAAAAAGGTGGTGTCAAGGAGGAGTGCTGTCAATGGGAAATGCTGTCAAGGGAAAGTGCTGTTAAGGCAAAAGGTGCTGTCATGGGAAAAGGTGCTGCCAGGGGAAAGTGCTGTCAAGGGGAAAGGTGCGGTCAAGAGAAAGTGTGGTGTAAAGGAAAAGTGCTGTCAGGGAAAAGTGCTTTCATGGAAGAGTGCTGTCAAGGGAAAG
>CAMPET010000078.1:61492-76686 GCA_946803715.1 Beroe ovata | reverse complement strand
ACTAAAGTACGCGTATTTGAAGTTGGCCGGTCATATTGGACATTCGCGCGCGATTAAAAGTCGGTTTTGAGAATGTTCCACTGGAGTCACAGAATTATACTGTGCGCGCGGACAATTTCCGCGATAGATGGATCAAAAGACAGATTCGTTTATAGAATCTCATGTTTGGAGAATTTAGCCAAGATTGAACCTGAATCAGGTCAGGAATCTCATATCCACGCCTCAGATATATTTCCTTGTGTTTGAGGTTCACTGTGTGGTAAGAAATGATACAAATTTTGGGTTATGTTGCACTAATAGATGTTGGAGCAATAGTACTAAGTTATCACGATGTGTCAAAATAGGTGAAGTGCTTTATGCAAAAAAACATTTCCTTGTGTTCAGGAATCAACAAGGCCCTACAGAGCATCATGTAATGGGGGTAATTATCTAATTACAGAGTGACTCAGCGTTTTGTGCTATAATAGAAAGATGCATTCGTCGAGATGGATTCCAGTATGATGTTGTTTCGAGAATGTGAAATTCAGGGACTCCCTATTCACCCCACCAGGATCACCATCCGGAATAAATCTGGAAAGCACTCTATAATTAGGTAATTACTCCCATGTGACTCTCAGGACCGAAGCCATGGTGAACTATCTTATTGCTTGATAACTTCAAGTCATTCGTTCATGCAAGATGTATCTGCAAGCGGTGCTGATGCAGTATATCGTTGGATGATTGGCCTCATTTGTTTATGCTCTCGCATAGTGCCTTCCCATTTTTCATTTTTTGAAACACAAGAAAATAGTCTATTGTATCATAGAGTCATGAACAAAGAAATCCCCTGTTGTATGTTGATAAAGCATGATATATTGTTTGGACAATAGTCCATGTGCGTATTTTCAGAGGCTGACATGGTTCTGAGTGATGAGATAGATAGTNCATGTTATCACAGCCTGATAACTTTTTATCGAGGAATAGGTATCTCAGTCGATGGTTTATCCATGCCGTGGGTTTACACTGTTCAGTCATGAATCAACATCATTGTAACTGTTTCAACTGGTTAAGTGAATTGTGGTGTGATAGTGGGCTTACATTCAAGTGTGAAAAAAATGGAAAAACCACCGATGGGAATCGAACCAATGTCATTGGTAACAGTGGCAAGGGCCTACACCACCAGGCCACCCAGCTGTTAACCAAATGAATTCATGCCGGCTATAATATCGCTCCAAACAATATAGCCGCTATATTGTTTGGAGCAGTACCTATGCCATATTCTTGATGAGTAAATGGAATTGCACACAGCTGTCACCATCGGTTGCTTGATCCTTTCAGTGAGATGCTGGGAATTAGCTATTAAGATTGATGTTAATCACTGCCCGAGCGTTCCATTTCCCTGATAATATCTTAGTCAGAGTGGTCTGTAACTTGTGATTGGTGAGGTTAAAACCATAGGCAATCGATTGAGAGGTGATATGAAGAATCTTATTAACTATCGAAACATATTTAGACCGTTTTCGTTTTTCTATTTAATTTGTTCCTGCTAGAATTTTAGGTTATCAGTATTTTACACTGCAGAGTATAAGCTTAATAGCGGTGTCTACATTACACTTATTATTATTATTACTATTATTATTATTATTATTATTCTGTGTGAAAAGTGAGCTTCCTGTTTTATCGAGAAACATCTCATTCCATAGTCAAGGGTTTTTCATGCCGTGAGTGTACTGTGTACACTGTATCAATATCGTACACTTTACACTAACCAGTGTTGATTGTGGTATCTGTAAACTGTACAATGTACAGTGACATGTGGTGTGATAACAGGTTTACATTGAGTGAAAATATTCACAATAAAAAGTTTCCCATGGTGGGAATCGAACCCTGCTCACTTGTTGAATGTTCTTAGCATGATACCACTAAGCCACACAGTGATGTGACAAATGCAATCACATAGGCAATAATCAGTAAAAGCAGTATGTCATATTCTTGATGAGAAATGGTATTTTACACAGTTGTCACCATCTGTGTTCGAATATGATATCTCGTCGGTGAGATGCAGAGATGTAGCTATGGAGATTGACGTTTATCGCTGCCTGAGCCCTGAGTGCCCCCTTCTCTAGATTTATAGGCATAAACAGAAAGTATAAATGATATGTAACTGGAGATCGGTGAGTTTTGGAATCATAGGTAAATGGAATCTGATAAACTATCGAGACATTGGTCAAATGAGTGATAAGGAGTGAACAGGCAATGTACCTATATTTTTCCTGTCGTGAAGTTACTTATTCTTCAATATTCAGTCATGAGATCAAATGTATATCTATGGACTGTGAGTGTGTATCATGTATAATGTATACTTGACAGTGAAGACTTGACAGAAATAAGTGTATGATAGTCAGTATACACCGAGGACAACAAAGTAGAGTAAAAAATAACCAATAGTGGACTCGAACACGATTCAATTGATAGTTAAACCACAAGGCATACCACTGCACCAGCTGGCCGGTGATGTGTTTAAATTAATGTAGACCACATTCGAAAAAAAGTAGAGGAAAATTTTCTATTCCTCATTCTTGCTCCCTATATTTTCTCAAGTGCTCGAAGTTTAACGAAACAAACAGCAGCTAGCGCGCGTGCTGCTTTGGTATTCCCCTGTTTGCTGCGACGCTTGTGATTGGCCAAATTAACCCATGTGACTTGTCACGTGCGCGATCGCAGAGAGCGACATAGCGACCGCCCAACTTCAAATACTGGAACTGTAGAATACATTATCAGAGTATTGACGATTACTGGTCTTGATGTATATTAGAAGCCTTTCAGCACTGGATAAGAGCTCTAATTTGATTTTTATATGTACACAATGTACCTTAAACCTCAGTCTATAGCTGACTGTGAGAAGAAATGTAAGACCGTCCAACCTCACATTCAATCAAGATCTTGGAATTTTTCTCTAACAATTATGGCTTAAACACAATCAAACTATAAATATTATCAAATATTAGAAAACCTGTCAAGATAACGTGATACATCACCTATTGGATACAACAACATGACGTAAATTGAGACATGAAGTGTATTTGAAACGACAATACTGAGCATAGGCTTTAGTTGACTTCGAACAAAAATTTTATGAAGGNAGGAGCACTCCAAAGGGAAGTTCTCACCGAGTCTCAAATATACAGTTTCCTCAGCCGGTTTCATATCCACATCTGATACAAGAATCTCATAGATTATGACACGATACACGCCACTAAGTACAAGAATTGTCCAGTTTATGAAGTTGCTTACTACCAGTGAACAATTCTGTGAAGATAGATAAGGGAACCCAGTATGAGGAATTGGGGAGTCTATAAATCACCTAGAATAGTCAGAGTGGGTCGAGAGAGGGATTCTTCCTGGTCATAGGGAGGGTCAGCATCCATCGTAGCTTCACAGCTGTATCTATTATAGATGATATATGAACAATTATTGGACATGGTGCTATCAGTTGGACTGCTGTGAAAATTTGAAATAACTGACAACTGTGGAAATCAGACGTATTTGCCTCCTCATAAAATACTAATCAAGTATTCAACCGCAAAAGTTGATACTTATTTGGAAACCAGAAATTCCGGTCAAGAATTTGACTCACATTCCCGAATCCTGGGCTGTGGAAGTGAATGTTAGAACACTCCGGAATGGTGAGCTTTGTTCAGCACCAAACTCCCCCTGTTCCCTAAATTCGGTGTCATCTTTCAGCCACCGGATCCCTGTCACCTGTAGAAAGGAATGAAGTCAAAACGGAGTGGTGTCAAGGCAGACTGTTATATGTTGTCAAGGCGCATTGGTGTCGGAGCAGAGTGGTGTCAAAGCAGAGTGGTGTCGGAGCTGAGTGGTGCCAATGCAANAAGGGAAAGTAGTGTCAAGGGAAAGTGGTGTCAAGTGAAAGTGGTATCAAGAAAAAGATGGAGGCAAGGGAAAGTGCTGTCAAGGAAAGCGCTGTCAATGGAAAGTGCTGTCAAGGACAAGGTGTTGTCAAAGGAGAGTGCTGTCAAGGGAAAGTACTGTCAAGGCAAAAGGTGCTGTCAAGGGAAAGTGCTGTCAGTGGAAAAGTGGTGTCAGGGGAAGGGAAAATCGTGGCAGAGAAAACAGAAAGGAAAAGGCATCTCAACGTTTGTTTCGTGCAAATTTAGAACCTCGCGGCCGGGTCAGTCGTTGCTTTCACGGTAGGATGAGACACTAAACTACCGTCCCCTGATTCAGAATCGTACATCGGGACAGTCTGCAATGAATCAAGTGTTGGGAGTATGAGAACTGAGATTGATGATAAGTATCATGACCAATGGTTATGAAAACACACTGTCATCGACTAGTAAAGTATTACCTCGCCATCTGTCCGAGTCCACGATACGGTGAGCATGTAATTGGCAATCTTTCTAAAGGAGCACTCCAAAGGGAAGTTCTCACCGAGTTTTAAATGGACAGTTTCCTCAGCCGGTTTCATATCCACATCTGATACAAGAATCTCATAGATTATGACACGATACACGCCACTAAGTACAAGAATTTTCCAGTTTAAGAAGTTGTTCACTACCAGTGAACAATTCTGTGAAGATAGATAAGGGAACCCAGTATGAGGAATTGGGGAGTCTATCATGAAATCACCTAGAATAGTGAGAGTAGGTCGAGAGAGGGATTCTTCCTGGTCATAGGGAGGGTCAGCATCCATCGTAGCTTCACAGCTGTATCTACTATAGATGATATATGAACAATTGGATATGGTGCTATCAGTTGGACTGCTGTGAAAATTTGAAATAACTGTCAACTGTGAAAATTAGACGTATTTGCCTCCTCATAAGATACTAATCAAGTATTCAACCGCAAAAGTTGATACTTATTTCGAAACCAAAAATTTCGGTCAAGAATTTGACTCACATTCCCGAATCCTGGGCTGTGGAAGTGAAGGTTAGAACACTCCGGAATGGTGAGCTTTGTTCAGCACCAAACTCCCCCTGTTCCCTAAATTCGGTGTCATCTTTCAGCCACCGGATCCCTGTCACCTGTAGAAAGGAATGAAACGGAGTGGTGTCAAGGCATATTGTTTTTTGTTGTCTAGGCGCATTGGTGTCGGAGCGGAGTGGTGTCAAAGCAGAGTGGTGTCGGAGCTGAGTGGTGCCAATGCAAAGTGGTGTCAAAGCAGAGTTCTATCAAAGCAGAATGGTGTCAAGGCAGATTGGTGTCAAGGCAGATTGGTGTCAAGGCAGATTGGTGCCAGAGCAAAGTCACTTATGAAAGCAAAGTGGCGCCAAGACTAAGTGGTGTCAAAATATCTTACCGTGTCATCAGCAGTGACAGTACAAGTCAATGTCACCTCATTTCCGACAGAATACTCTGTTACCACTGTGGAGATCACGATTTCTGAAAATAACGGCATGATGTCACTCCCCACTAAGTTAGCTCTCTTTCAGATAAAGATATGATTAGGGAATAGGGAACGTAACCGAACGTAACACTTTCAAAGGGAGAGGAATCAACTAATGATTCATTAATGAAAATGCTGGATTTAAGCTGCTCAACCTGTCTCATTTCGATTTGATTCTTGTGCCGAGGAATTTCCTTCTACGGCAAGGAGACACAAAACAAACAATAGCATGACAACGTCAAAACTGACAATTGGTATCACGTCCCGTGTTATGACAACAGAAAAGATAATTCGATCACCTACAGTTCACGGAGACTGCCAAGGGTAAAAAAGCTAAAGCAAACTATTATGGAGGGTTCATCAGGATAAGAGAAACGTATATTCCAGTGTACTGAAAGATTATGAAACCCATTATGATGTAAGATTTCTCGATTCCATAATATCAATTGGTATGAATGAAATTCAACTTCCTAGAGGTATAATATCAGTGTTCTATATAACGTAAAATCTAATAAACACGTCTCATGAATCATGACATATAGGTACCCTGGTAAATAATCATTTGGATATGGCTAACAACTACAGGTAGTGGTAGACTACCACTACCAGTTGTAGGTGCTGGTAGAAAGGTATGTCTGAGGTCTGAGAAGCGATACCATGACAATCATGAACGATACGTCATGGTCCAAACAATTTAAATTATCCGAGGTTTGGGCATGTCCCTGAGCTCATGGGCTTGAGGTATTAATATTGATACCATGAAAAATCTGTCCGATGAATTCCATGTGCACTTACTTCTACAAGATGATGGAATCTCATCAGTTTCACAGAGTATCTCAGCCACCGGACTGTTTCTCAGCTGAAACCTGCAAGAATAGTTGGTAAAAACAACCGCTACATAAGCCACTTCACTTCCTGCCAGGATGGGAAGTTCCTGGGATCATATAATCATATTCAGAGACCATCTTAACCAATCATTCATCATTCATCCCTCCCTAATCCATGGTAATTAATTAGCGCTCCGCCAAATCAATATTTCGTAGACGGAACGCGCGATACACTGTTATATGCGCTCCGTGATCCAAAAGATCCATGTTAATTCATTCTCAATCCTATCCCATCCAACTTACTCAGAGTTACAGTAGACAGCGAACAGTGTCCCTGCTTCCACTCCCTCTCCCTCACTGTACGCTGTATCGAGAGTGCTGTAGTTGGGTGTGGTGATGTTGCAGAGGTTCGTGATGACAGTCTCACCCTCCTCCACACCATGTACTGTGGACAGGAACACAACAACAGATCTGCAGGGACAGGAATAAGGATGGGTTATGCGATACTCATTGTGTAACAGAGAAGTAACCTGTCTTTAAGTGGACACTGCTTATGGTAGGAGCCGAAGTGAGAGCAAGTTTTGAACATTAATAAGACTCACATGATAATGATAAACACCCAAGTCAAGTTCATCACAAGAGCAAATGTCGTGGGGTACGATTTATAAGTTTGGTGATTGTGGTATGCCCCAGGCTATATGACCTCGTGAGGGCTCATATTGTGTGGGTTCGCTAGTGTAGGATTTCCCAGTCATGGGTCTCTGTTACAGGAGAAACTACCATGGGTGTACCAGCTGAGGATAGCGGATAGAATGAAAAGTCCCAACCGACAATAAGAAGTCACTCGAGTAAGTAAGTTCCATAGGCGGATTTTTAGCAGCTGAATAGTAACCTTCTATGAATGAATTAGGCTCAATATCAAATAGAGATGCGATCGATTGCTTCAATATCCGATTGAATAAGTAAATGATACGTTCATGAGAAATCAAGGTATCGATGTTATCAGCAAACAGACGCAGGGTCGAGTGAGAAGACTACCCCGTGTCCATCGTGATGTCTTGACATATGAAATACGGTGGAGGATTGAAAAATGACCTGAACTGAGTGAACTATTGGACTATGGACACGTGATTCTAGGAAAATATCATGACGTGTAAGACTATATTTTGTATGTCTTCGCAAATCACATACCTACTTTTCATATGACGTCTAACACAACCTTAAATAACAGTTGGATGAGAGAAAATAAATACAGAAAATGATCTTGATAATGGGATCTGGGTTTGTCGATTTCCTCATCTCTTGACCTGCCCTCTTGAGCTGCCAATTAAACGAGGTGTTGGACAAGGTCCTGGGAATTGATAACTGAACCCCACAATCAACGCGTATGTATCACTCAAAGATACACAGCTGATAGTCAGACACACAGACAGTCAAGTACCATTCCATCATGGGACTTGGAATGAAATGGACCTCGAGACTATTTTAGTAGTTGATACACGAAACTAAAAATAAAGTCACCATTAATGTCTAACACGCTGTTCGGAAGAATACGAGTAAACGCCCTCTGTACATTTCCTCAAAAAACAGGACTCATATCAAGCGTTTTTTTACAAAAAATCTGATGAAAACGGATCATGGCTAAGAATACTATAGCAGGAAACGTTATCGAGTCCGAATATATTCAGTACTGTGGAGCCAAGCTCATGTAGTTGCCTAGGAATGTTCAATAATTGGTGATCCTAACTGGGCGCTAGCACATACAATGCTTGTTATGGGATATATAATTAACATTTTCAGCATGAAATATGGAATATCCAGCGACGTGGTGTCAAACATGGGTTTTGTAACAGATGAGTATTGAGTAACACAGTGATGGCAAACACTAAACATACGTCATACCCAGCTAGGTGCAACAGCATTGTTTTGTGGGGGATCTGGGCGGTATACATATCATTCAGAAAATTGGTACATCCTGATTCCTGAATTGATATCCCTGGGACCTGGATTGTGGCAAATGCAGCAAGTCAATAGAGATAACATTCCCGTTGTCAAATGGGAAAGTCGTACCAATAATTTCATCAAATCTGTAGGTCAGGAACTCAGCTGAGTCCTACCGCAAATCAATTGAGAAATGGGATACGTAATGCTCACGTCAGAAGAGTAACGACCTTATTATGATAGCTGATGCAGCAATACCCACAACATCACAGTGAGATAGTGATGCTATTCTTGTCGAATTGACATTCCTGGGCCAGATTTATTACCTACCTACCTCTATCAATGGACCCAGAGTTCATATTATGGTGGATCAGGAGGGTCACACACAACTTAATTTCTGAAAAATATAATTTTATCCTTCTGATCCATACAAGTGGATCACAGTGTACACCTTAAGTGACCCTCGGTCTCCTGATCCACGTGCGCTTCTCTGGGGTCAAGTCGAAATTCGATGACTCTCCTGATCCACCTAGCGTGGATCAGGAGGGTCACTCAAATCCGACTTGATCCCAGGGAAGCGCAACGTGGATCAGATAGGTCAAATTCTATTTTTCCGTGTGCCCCTTCTGATCCACCATAGTTCATATTTATAATAATACAGGGTGTGTCAAAAAAAAGTGGACAAAAGTAGACGTCCATATCTCAGCTTCTGTTTGGAGATTCCGGATGAAATTTGGAGGTGTGGTAGGTATCGGTAATAAGTTTTTGCAAAAAAATTTTCAAGTCCCTAGCTCGAAAAATGTGGATTTTCCGTTTCTGAGCCTCAAAAACGTTAGCTCTCAACGGGGTCATAAAGGCCTAATATTGCCCGTAATATCCTGAAAATTTCATCGAGTTTGCTCAAAAAACGGCAGAGATATACGCATTTATGTAACACAAAATAGCGTTCCTATAGTACACAGTAGTACACAGTGACACGCAACACCGTGCGTGTGTGTAAGTGTAAACAATATCCCATATTCAAATTGATGTTCTCAAATAATGTAGGCTGATCACCCAAATGCGTGTAGCAATTGATAATGTACCGAATGTGTGGTCAATCAATAACTGGCGTCACTGAGGCGGGTGTGTATATCAATTTGAATGTGTGCTCCATATGTAGCGATACTGTTTACACTTACACACACGCACGGTGTTGCGTGTCACTGTGTACTACTGCGTATAGGAACTCTGCTGCTGCTTGTTTTTTCGCTATTTTGTGTTACATAAATGCGTATATCTCTGCCGTTTTTTGAGCAAACTCGATGAAATTTTCAGGATATTACGGGCAATATTAGGCCTTTATGACCCCGTTGAGAGCTAACGTTTTTGAGGCTCAGAAACGGAAAATCCGCATTTTTCGAGCTAGGGACTTGACAATTTTTTTGCAAAAACTTATAACCGATACCTACCACACCTCCAAATTTCATCCGGAAACTCCAAACAGAAGCTGAGATATGGACGTCTACTTTTGTCCACTTTTTTTTGACACACCCTGTAATATCCAACTTTGACATGCTCATGATAAGAAGACCTGTAAACTAAAGTTATCGTACACTCCTTCAAAAAATATAAACTTTAACGAAAAGAAGGCTTTAATTAAGTCTAATATAGGTATCCTGATTAAAGAAGAGCGATGAAAAACGACAACACTGCATGAGTCTGGAGTTGTAATTCCGAGGACTGTGTTATACATGTCAAGTTGCACTGTCATGCATGACCGTGGAACGACTCAAGAGGAAGGGGAGGAGGAGGAGAAAATGATTGCTGAGAAAATGAGGATAAAAAATGAGTGCCGTAGCAGTTTCTACTAATGTTACATCACATGATGCCAAGCTGGGTGTTGCTATTGTTACAAGAGATCTATTCAGTATTCATGTTGCACATGTTTCAGTCGGTACCTACATTTCGTGACTTGTAGTTAGTTAATAACAACAAACCTATATGGGCAATAAAACAAGCGGACTATTTATGAAATAAAAAGTTACAAAGAAATATTGAATTTGTTTTAAAAACGAAGGGAAGGAGGTAACGAAGAGATTATAGTATCAGTTACAGTGGCCAGTGGAAAGAGACACGTTACGCACCATTGCCTGGAGGCGTATGGTAGGTTGTAAGGTAGGTACATGAGAGTGGTATACATTCTAAATAAGTACATTGTTAAGTAAACTTTTAGTGCTGCAAAATGAGGAGGGGATGGGGAGAGAAATTGGTGAGAGTGGTAGGAAAACCATAAATATAACAACGTGATCTAGTGTTCTAGGTACCTATCGAAGTAAGTATGAGTATGATGGATGAGACAGGCCATATTGCGCTTTTATAAACCGTGAAAAAATCGAAAGCGTCGAGTCTTTTTCTTCCTTTGGGAGGAAGGTAAGGAGAGAGCTTTCGCATAATATGTGAATGTGATTATCACCCTTGTACATACACAACCACAGAGAGTGCATGCTCAACTATCTGCCCCTTCCCTATTGTAGTATTGTCCATGCCTCGCAAGAAGTGAGCAGCATTGACTAGCGATGACTGGCGATAAGGGGAGAAGAGAGAGAGTGTGGGAGAGTTCACGGAATTCTTCGGTAAGATCTATATTTTTTTTAATCCAAAATCTAAACTAAAACTGAAAAACTCTTCATATCGTAGGTAAGTAGGTAAAACAAGATACTAGATAGTGGAAAAGTTTTTCCGGTTGCTATGACAACATGGAATATTGTGTACTTCACGTAGAGGTCCAAGATCTCACCGCAATCGGCAACTCATAAGCTCCCACGCAATCGTTACCACGGAAATTACACAGGGCAATATCATAGAGCAACTACTAATACTATTGAGAAATTGGCCGTTGGCGGATCTTGGGGGAGCAGATTAAGATAGGACTTGTTTTTTGAAGGGGAGATAGCAGATGCACATGACGTCTTTAATAATTTGAGTCGAATCTGGCTCAGGCTACGAATGACTAGGTATTAGGTACTTCTGACAAGAAAAATAAATCGATGGTTTTCGTTTCAAATACTCATTACTCAATCATGCATATTTTATTCTGAATAATATGTCACGGCCAAAGCTCATATATTCGCCCATAGAGCGTTACATTTAGATTGAAGCATAGTCAAAACACGCCCGTCAATCTGCGTATTCTCACGATGCGGAAATAGAGTGGGTACTTAATTTCAGAGCGGTTTATGCAGAGCAGTAATCACCGAGCCTACCTGGAGGTGGTTCAATTTTCTTCAGACAAAATACCAATAAGACCACTCGGTAATTTACCCTTCAAAGATCTAAGCCCAGGTTATGCTTGGTATATTACTTTGGAGCTGTTCTCAGATAATCATGATACCAAGCTAACTGAATTCTTCAAATGGGGGAATTTAGCGGCAAAAATCTTGCATTATAAAGGAGAAGTGAGCAAACAAGACAGTCAAGGTACAAAGCAAACAGTAAACGTATAACTCTCGACCACGCACGATGTCCTATTGCATTCGTCTATTAATGAACTGCAGGTATTGTACAGCTATATTTACACGTTACTATTAACCCCATTATGAACGAGGGTGACATCATCACACTACAATATAGTGAGCTTAGGGTTACGAAGATCAACACACCATTATAGTAGCCTATGTAAATCCACCTGTTGTACAGATCCACCAATAATATTTCAGCTATTATATTCAAGCGAATAGGCTGCACTGAGAGGGGGTACTATCCATTGTGGATCCATGATTCTGGAAGAGAGATCGCTATTCTCATTGCACATTGACAATTGAATATGTACAACAGACAGGTTATTGAAGGAAAAAGATTTCCGGAGGATAGTACACGTTGTGAATGCAGAAATGATTGCAAGTGTGAAGGGCTATTAATTGAATCTGAATGTATGTCCTATGTTTATAAGGCTAAAATTAGGCTCAACTTGCGCCCAAATGCGCCCAAATGCGCCCAATTGGCCTTTTTGTCGACTGAGTGCAAATTGAGCGCAATTTCAAATACAAATTGAGCCCCGAAATGCGTCCCGGGAGAATTTGGGTGCAAAAAAAATTGGACGAAATCACTGCGATTTTGGGCGAAATGGGGTATTGAGTGGAATTGAGCTCTATTGAGCGCAATAAGACGCAATTTGGGCGAGTTTTGATCGCAATTTGATACTCTAGCTATGGAAGAGCAAATTTCTGAAAGTTTCTAAGAAATTCAAGATGCCACCCCTTGGCTCATAGGTCACAAAGGAATTTAGATTTACCTATGTCCAATGTGTCATTGTGCTTGAGTTTCACCCACAGCGGATGATCCACTGATGATGATTGATGACATCTCTGATCCTCTGAATTATCTCAAAGACTTCCGAAGTCTGTCATAGCTTCATCACCTGTAAGTGTGATAAACATAGTGAGAACTTTACTAATGATATTGATATGCGAATATATGAGCATTCAAGATGGTTTTGTAAAACAGCATTCTCCAACTCAATAACATTTTCAAAGCTGTATTTTTAGTCATCTGAACTCACTTATTCTATGGGTCACTGGGCCATATGATTTGCATGAATCAATATTTTGGCTGTGATATTTTATGGATATCTGCAGGTAAGGCTATATCATACATGTCTATGACAAACACAACATAAATACTAAATAGGTTCAACAACATAAATTAGGTAGGTAGTAAGTTCCTACCATATTGTTCATGTATCTAACCGGTTACCGGTAGATTTTTACAAGTATTTACCGGTTACCGGTTGGTCATAGGTTGGTAGGTATCTACGTGTTCGGGTGATAGAGAAAATGGTGCAGGGGTATAAGACTATACGGTGGAGGACTCCACGCCATAGAGTCCTATACCCACGAGTGTCCTACGCCATAGAGTCCTGCGCAGTACAGTCTGGATCCCATTGAAGGGTTTGCCAGTGAGCTACTGCAGCTGTAAGAAGGTATGCTAGTGAATGTTGTGGGTTGATGTGTAAGCCCTATCACCTGGATTGACACAAGTGGGTCTCATTATGTAGTTGAAATCATAGTCTTTCGTGCATGTTATCACACTGCTTCCGATAAGTGTGAGTCCTTCAGTGCACGTTACAGTGAGCTCTGTGGAAAACTCAACAGGGAAAACAATGTTCCCACTTAATACGAGATTATCTTCCACAAAGGGCCCTTTACAATAATCTGCAATAAAGCAGTATAACATTGTTATATTATCTTCACTTACAAGGATAAAATAAAAGTAGAATTATTGTTGAAAAATCTGCTCAACCTTTTCTGCAATTTGGGTATTGATCCATTTGGAATTCATATTCTTTGACACAAGTCAGCACCGATGACCCACTGTGAGTGTATCCATTTTCACACACTATCTCAATTTCAGTTCCAACTATGACAGGGAATGCGATTGCTGTCGCCATATTTGCTAAGTCCGGTAAGCCGATGCAATTGTCTGAAAGAAATGAATATTGCATTGGTGGGAAAGGTATAAAGTGAGAAGAATTACTGTGATACCATCTATAGCTCGAGATGTCGAGATACTTAGAGTGAGGGGCTGCGATGGGTCAAGGAAACTCAAATTATGGACCTAGCTTGCATTCTGGAGACGTTTCGTACTGGAAATCAGCTCCACTTTTGCAGGTCATCAGGTTTGATCCGTGAATGGAATAGCCCTTCAGACATGTAATTCTAATAACCTCGTCATATAGAACTGGAAATTCTACTTCGTCTCCAGGGACAATATTGGGTATGTCCACTGGCATGCCATCGCATTTGTCTGAGTAGAGAAAAACATGGAAAGTCGGGTGTTGTGAGAAATATCGATAGTAGACTTTCTAACGCAACTTACTGCGAGCGAATTCGCAATGATCATGCCCATGCAATTGGTGTGATCAGTTCAAAAGTGCTCATCGTAAAAGAAATGAAGTCAATATTTCATGAGCAGGTTTATCCATCAATTTGATAGTGAACGATGGTTGAACTTACCTATTTCACATACAGGCTCTTCTTTATAGTTGTAAGTTGAATCCATGATACAGGTAGCTGTACCTTGTCCACTCGTCATGCTGTAGCCATCATTGCAAGCCACATACACAATTTCCCCATTATTGATCGGAAATACAGCTTGGGTTTTCAGATTCTTCTCAATAGGGAGTTCTGTACAGGTGTCTGAGAGGATCATCATTAGGAGCAATGGTGTTGATCCTCATTTTAACTCGAGTACTCACAAGATCTGCTATATTTTCGAAAACTCCAAGCGGCGGTTACGTAGTAATTTCTTACTGATTGGGTTGCACTTGGGCTTGTCACTGTAACTGAATGTTGTCCCCTTTTCACATGTCATGGTATCATCCCCTCTGAGCTCCATGTTACAGCTTGGATCACAGTAAACGTTTACCACGGTGCCGTGGTCCACTGGAAATGAGGCATCGCTCACGAGACATGATATGTCTTCCGGAATTCCAGAGCAGGTATCTGAAATTTAGATGAAACATTGAACTGTTCGGCCTTTTCCTGAATTTCGTTCTTCAATTCTTTGTTCGTACTCACTTCTTAAACACTCTGTCAGCTCCTCGGCATATGAAAAGGTAGAATCTTTGACACACGTCATGAGGCTAGATCCGTGAAGGGAGAAGCCAGTAGCACAGGAGACAGTCACCAGCTGTCCTTGGTAAACTGGAAACACCATGTCACTCACCAAGTTGGTAATGTCCGGTAACTGGGAACAGGTATCTGAAAGTGTGTCGGTGTAAGCAACATTCATAACCTAGGATCGCAGCCCCAAAGTGGGAGTTATTATACCTCGTTCACATGCTGGCTCATTGGCGAAATTGTATAGTCTATCCTTTGTGCAAGTGACCACGCTATCTCCTGTCAGTGAATAGCCTGGTTCACAAGTTAGTACCACTTCAGCACCGGGTCTAACAGGGAAACTAGCCGCACTTTTCACAAAACTCCACTCAGTGGCCAATCCAATGCAGGACTCTAGGGGATATGAAGTGAACATCTTGCTCAATCTGCATGGACCATATT
>CAMPET010000078.1:11930-38466 GCA_946803715.1 Beroe ovata | reverse complement strand
AGAGAGAGAGAGAGAGAGAGAGATAGAGATAGAGATAGAGAGAGAGAGAAATGTATAAACTGAAAATGATCGGATATCATTTCGTAAATTGTAATTCGTAACGGGCAATCGTGAATTCTAGAATCTGTAAATATGTTCGCGCGCTCGTGCGTGCATAGACAATTTGATGAATTGAAAAATTTTCCATGCGCAAAATGCGTTCGTCGTCTGCACACATTCAAACTTTTAGCCACGGAATGTCACAAACACGCCACACTACAGTATTATAATAAAACAACAAATCTGCATACTCTGTATTTTATCATTACAAAAAAAGTTAGAATCAAGCACATTATTAATGCAGATATTTCACAGGTCTGAGCGTCGATCTGGGATGTCAGTTGGTAAACCCACTGAGCACTGTGAAACATCACTCATTCCACTTCTTGTATTCCATTCCGTCTGGGGGTTTCACTTCCGTTTCCTTGTTCCCTATTTCGTTCCAGTTCGTGCTCAGAACAGTTCCTCCTGATTCCTGATAAAGAACATACCATTTATACCAACAATGTGAAAACAATAGAGTTTCAGGCTCCAATGAAGCAAGAGTTTAGATCTACGATTAAAGGGGGTCATAACCATGCGTCACATTTTGCCGCAATACGTCAAGGACACGTTTCATTACGAAGTGGTGTCAATGCAGATTATATTGAGTCAGTGCACAACTTTTTCATCAGTGGTTCCAAATGAACTCTCATAAGCGCTGCAAAACAAAAACCTACCTTACCTCTCGTTGAAGACCACCTGTGCTCCAGTCCAGTAGCGAGTTTGTGTTGGGAGTTGTATACCCGGGTACCGGAGGTTGATCTGGATACTTTTTCATAACGTAGGACGTCAACCTGGTTTTGAATG
Organism: Beroe ovata; assembly: GCA_946803715.1. Lineage (NCBI taxonomy): Eukaryota > Metazoa > Ctenophora > Nuda > Beroida > Beroidae > Beroe > Beroe ovata. The sequence continues at coordinate 37,578 of CAMPET010000078.1, read as the reverse complement.
ACTCTAGGGACGGAGCACAGGTGACACTGCGAGGGAGGATGTTCCACAGTCTTGGCCCTGTTACCGCGAACGAGGAATCGTACACGGTCTTAGCGGCTGCAGGAGATTTCCTTGGGAGGGGAGGGACTTGACATCTTGTTCCGAGACGGATGTGCTCATGGAACTTCAGTCCGATGTCGTTAGGGGCAGCACCATGGATGATTTTCCAGACATGGATGATGATATAGCGCTCCCTTCNGCCCCCATGTTCATAAAACTCGCAAAGGACAGGGACTCCCAGATGGTCATTCTAAATGAGATAGAAACATGGGCATTTGATCGATCCAAGTTGAACGAGATGCAGAAAATCTTGCACACACTGTACAATGAAGATGTTTTGGATGAAGTTAACATCCTGGAGTGGTCGAGTGGGTGTACAGAGTCAGCTGTCGTGGATAACATCTCAAAGTTCATAAACTGGCTCCAGGAGGCAGAGGAGGAGTCATCTGAGGAGGAGAGCGATTGAGTAAGTGGTGTCAAGAGCTGCGAGTGGTGTCAGGAAAATGTATACATCAGAGTAAGTGGTGTCGAGAAGTGGTGTCAGTTGGACGAGATGGTGACAAGTGTCGAGAGAGAAAGAAATGGTGTCAAAGTGTGTGTAGAGAAACAAGTTGAGAGAATTTAAGTTGAATTACATGACTTTGTTAAATATGAATTCCTGTTTGCAACTTGTAATATGGCATTTCAAATCTTTTGCGAAAAACACATTCTTGGGTATATTTAACTTGTTTTATTGCAATGATTGGCAGTTTGATTTACATCAATAACTATAAAGTAAGTGTCTAATCAATGAACTGACTTTATAATGTAACTTTACCCTTGACAGCATGCACGAATTAGTATGACATTAATGATGATTCAAATTCCAGTGTACTCTCAATTAACGGAATTCATTATCCCATTAGCATGCAGTAGAAAACTCAGATGATGGCCAAAGATCTTCCTCCCCGTGAAAACACTCTTTTCAAACGAATTCTCGTGAGTATATACATTATACACGAATTCTCGTGAGTATATACATTATACAATTTAGGATGATATCTCTGAGATGTTATGTGCATCAAATTCGTCTTATCTCTGACGAAACCGTTAAGCGAACGTACGCGTGTTTTGTACAAATCATAATCAATGCTATGTGTAGACATTTCGTCTGCATGGAGTTATGGTAGCTTGTCGGTCATTGAATAAACTCGACGTGTAAAACTCTCGGAGTTACTTATAATTTTCATCACTGAGCATACGTCGCGCGCGGAGACCGCGCGCATTCTAAGTGTTGTCAGTTGCGCGCTCCGTACAATTTCGGCTAATTTGCAATTTAAAGTACAAAAGTTTCATCATTTTGCGTGGCGGAAATGGGGCGCATCCACCCTTCTATACCGACTTTAATGAGGGCATAATCACCCTTAATTGGTTTCAGAAATGTAACCTGGACTTAACACGTAAATCGCAACTTGTGTTTTGAATTATCGAATATCAGAATATGAATGTAAAAATTCTTATACTGGACATGTCAGGATGGCCGAGTGGTCTAAGGCGCCAGACTCAAGATAACTCTTGCATTCATACGAATGAGAATTCTGGTCCACGAATGTGGGCGTGGGTTCAAATCCCACTCCTGACACTTTTTTATTTTCCAGAAATGCTACGAAAACAAGCAGTACAAATCGGGATTAAAGCATGCCCGACAGATCTTATCGAACTCCAAATACCAAGAACATGGAGGTTGGTGTTATGGTTCCTCCAGTCTGAATTATTCTCAATTCTCACCCAGATTTTCAATCCTCGATCATCCTCCAGAGACCTTGGCTATGATGGGTCTGACATTGAACTGTCTGGGTCGGAAAGAGGAAGCGTACGATAACGTGAAGCGAGGTCTCCGGAACAACCTCCAGTCGCACGTGTGTTGGCACGTTTTCGGGCTCCTCCAACGGTCTGATAAGAAGTACGAGGAAGCGATCAAGTGTTACCGAAACGCACTCCGTTGGGACAAGGACAATCTTCAGATACTGCGGGATCTTTCCCTGTTACAGATACAAACTAGGGACCTGGATGGATACAAGGTAGGAATATGATGGATTTTGGAAGTTTCTCCTTTCTTTGGGGTAGTTCAAAGTCCAAATCTCTTCTATTACAACTCTCACCATGTCAGACCACGCGGCACCAATTGTTAATGTTGAGAGCTAATCAAAGGGCGGGATGGATCGGGTATGCCATTGCCCTTCACATTCTGGGAGAGCACGAGAATGCGCTCAACGTGCTCCTTACATTCAGAAAAACCCAGGAGGTATAGTACAAAAAACAACATTGAAACTCAAGTTTAACCAAATGGCACCTACCCAGCACCATTAAACCACATATTGACAATTTCCCCTCACTCCCCTTCCCCTATCAGGGTAAACCTGCCGACTACGAGTATTCAGAACTGCTACTTTACGAGGCTAGCATCATGGTGGAAGCAGGGAGGTTCAAGGATGCTCTCTCGCACATCTACATTCACCGGGAATCGATACTTGATATACAGAGTTGGCTCGAAATGGCAGGTTTGTTAGCTATGACCTGGATAAATGTATAGGGATCATTTCACGGAATATATTTGGCTATGCAGCAGTCAAAATCACTCTTTCCAGGGGATTTGCACGTGCGTGCTGGTGAATTGGAGGAAAGTGCACGTGTGTACGAACAGCTGTATCTTAGGAACCCTGAAAACACGGAGTACATCGAGAAATACATCTCTTCAATGCAACCATGTACGGAGAGTTTGTGGTAGAGAACTCACATTTCCGCTCTGGTTGTTAGCAATTAACATTTTCAAACTTCCTATTGTCCTCAGATAATGATGAAGAATCTCTTGCGATCTGTAAGAAACTGCAAGTCCACCATCCCAGATCGGAAGCAATCTTCAACTACTCCCTCAAACTAAGTACAGGTACGACCGTGATTTGCCTGTTAGCAATCTTAGCAACAGCAACCCTAGCAACAGCAACTGTAACTTAGCAACTGTCCTAGGTAACACGTTTAGGTCATTAGTCGACGAGTATCTACAGAAGCAGCTCAGAAAGGGTGTTCCGCCACTTTTCAACATCTTGAAACATCTCTTACAAGACAAGAACAAGGTGATAAGGTCTTTCAAATAATACATTTCCGTCGATTTAGAATGGCATCGTAATATTCTGGTACCATATTTCAGTTCGCTGTTATCAAAGATTTGTTACACGGTTATCACAACTCATTAGAACAGCACAAGAAGTTCAATCCAGGTAAAGAACGCGATTAAAATATTTCCCTTAATATTGTATCCCTCACTGACCTCCTGTTAACCTTATTCTATGAATTCCCGTGGAGAAAGGACTCCCCACAACCAACACTCCCTCCTCCTCTTCTCTGACTTCACTGAGGGCACTTCCTCCGAGCAGTTCCTTCTCTCCCCACACCACAATCTCAACCTGACCCTCGCCATCCACTTTGTACACTCGGGGAGGTTCCGCCCAGGCCCACATGGCCGCCATGAGCAAGGGGGAGAGGAGGGAGTGGTATGTTAGGGAGTGTCGTAGAAGGGGGAATTGGGAGAGTATGTCAGGAAGAGAGGATGTTGTTGTCCTTCCTGCCGATACTCCAATCCAGAATCCTGATTGGGGAATGGCTAAGGAAGTCTACAAGATAACGGAATATGTAATCATATGTTTTCCCGCTGCATGACCCAACCTTTCCCGTCTTTGGATCGTCTGATGTTATCCACAGCACCGAGTGTGCTCTGTCCGAATGTTCCCATTATCTGGCCACTGTCCAAATCAACTCTCAGCACTCTGTATCTGTTTCCCTCGGCTACCAGCAGCGTTCTGAGGGAACACGTGTTTCTGAGGGACGGAAAGGAGCACGTGTTTCGCGAGGGGAAACAGTTCGCTACGAGCATGTCCCTTGTCTCGAGCACGATAGTGTTTGCCGAAATAAAGAGATAAACGGTCCGAAATAAAAGCAATATTGTCAACAAACCTATTGTCGTAATGTAGCTCAATCCCGTTAGGGATGTGAAGATTATCGACAAACACAGTAATTTTCCCAGTCGTCACGTTATACTTCAGTATTCGTCCACTTCCCTCCAAGCTGTAGAACCTTTGTAACATGTGCTGATTACCCCCAGTCTGATGCTTATACGAGTCTGTGATGTACACAGCATCTGCAACCACCGACAAGTCGTTGAAAAATCCCGGTGATAGGGTTTGGATATCTGGATGAGTGCCCAAATTATCAAATCTTCATAGATGGCTAATTGAGATGATTTAAACTTGAACTGTATCGGTCATATTTGAGAGTCGGTCATATTTGTGATCAAACCTGGATGATCATGATCGATAAGCCAATGAAACTTCCCCTCTGAGAACCGAAACAATCTCCCCCTCATATCGACTCCTGCCACGCCACTATCATCCCCTGGAATCCTCCTCAGTCCCAGTATGCGACAGGGTCCCAAGCTCGCATCACCATCAGGACACTTTGTCCTCCCTTTTATTGCTAGAGTGTCCGGATCAAATGCCACTAAATACCCGTCAAGTGTTCCTGTTACCAGGGTGTTGTCAGAGTAACTCGTGATGGATTCTCCCCCGGTAACCATAGCAACACCCGTGATGTGTTCTCTAGTGAGGTGGATGGAGGGCGTGTTGCCTGAGAGTGGGGCTGGAGGAGGGAGTGGAATCCGGGGAGGGGAAGGGAGGAGAAGGATTCCGACCAGGATGGCTGGGATGAGAACTATTCCCCAGTTCATTGTGAAATCGCGAGAGCAGATTATGTAACCAAGACTACAGAGAAATGATTGCAACTGAGATGTGTATTCATATGGCATGAAATTTATACTACTGTGATAGTGTCCTAAACCGATTAAATGTACAATGTACACCGGGAGATACAAATAAAATGTACATCGGGAGATACAAATACAATGTACATCAGTTATCGCAAATCCAATCACATATCCCGCTCCTATTTTTCAGACAACACGGAAACAGAATTCCCGACCTCATTCCTCCACGTGCTGATTTTCCTCGCGCAGCTCTACGATTACGAGCGGGACACGCAGCAAGCACTCCACTTTATTGATCGTGCCATCCAACACACACCAACGTACATCGATCCGTACATGGTCAAGAGTAAAGTGTACAAGGTGAGACTTTTTCCAACTGAACATATCATGGCTTATCCATTTTCCCATCCCGAATGTTTACTTTTCCCTATGTCTTCTATGGATAATATGTGATAATACTGTCGTTATCAATCCGAACCCGGACACGATATGATCATTGATCATATCATTGATCACCACAGCACGCGGGGGATCTCCCCGAGGCGAGCAGGTGGATGGACGAAGCCCGCACACTCGACCTGGCGGATCGGTACCTGAACAGCAAGTGTGCCAAGTACATGCTCCGTGCGGGACTTCTTGAGCGGGCAGAGGAGACATGTGCTCTGTTTACACGGGTAGGTGTCCAATACTGAATAGAGCTAGCTATAGCCATCAGGGTTGCTAATAGCAACCATACTGTTGCTCATGCTACTTGCTATTGAATACCAGAAAGTCGCTCTTTTTGCAACTGTAATCAATTTCTGGAATTTTTGGTAGGAAGGGCAGCCGGCAGTTGAAAACCTCAATGAGATGCAGTGCATGTGGTTCCTTACTGAGTCCGCGCGAACATACTTCAAATCTAAGGATTGGGCTAATACACTCCAGAAGTGCCATGAGGTAAGAAAATAGACCATCTGATGATTACAATTGTGTCTGAATGACGAGTTATAAATTTGAGTCAATGGTCAGAATTCAGATCAGTGATAAGTTATGATAGTAGGTAAACGGTACCGGAAATTCGTAAGTTTACATTTTTCCTTGCCGGTCAGGTGGAAAAGCACTTTGTAGACATAGTCGAGGACCAGTTCGATTTCCACCCCTATTCCATGCGGAAAATGACACTACGAGCGTACATCGGACTCCTTCGGCTGGAGGATGAAATCAGAGGTAGGAGAATGGGACCGGAGGTGTAAATCAGAATCTGGGCGTCGAAAAAACATGATTTTTGGACCAAATGGGGTCGATTCTGTTCAAATAGTTGGGAATGCTATGATGTTTCAAGTCAGGCTTCTGAGTAGTAGCTGGTTTTGTCTCTAACAGAGCTTTGTGTCTCAGGACATGTTTTCTTCAACAAAGTGGCGGATATCGCCGTCAGGACGTATTTGTATCTCCATGATAAACCTCTGACCGCTTCCAACGGCCTGGGAAATGGAGAAACTGGTTGGTGTTTTACGAATTCTTTATTTCGTGATGTTGTTGAACCATGATTCTTGTTAGATCGAATCTGATCGAATGTGCATCTCCTCTCCTCAGACGAAATGACAGAGAAAGAAAAGAAGAAGCTGGAAAGCAAGAAGAAGAGAGCAGCCAAGAAGAAGCAACAACAGAAGCAGGAAGCAACCGTTAGCAACAGTAGCAACGCTGCGGGGAGCAAGGATAAGAAACAAGCGACGGACGGAGAATTTGTTCCTCCTCCCATTGTCGGAGAGGATCTAGTGAAGGTTGGAAAAGGGGAAGGGGAACGAAAGTGAAAGAGGGGGAGCTAGTTTTGTACCGCCTAGTTGTAACGCATTTCTCTATCCCAGACTGAAACACCGCTAGATGACGCTCTCAAATTCCTGGACCCATTGAGGACGCTTTCCCCTAACTCAGCAAACACGCACCGCCTTGCGTTCGAAGTATTCTCTAGGAAAGGTTTGTAGAATATTACAGAAGAAATCTAGACGTATGCATGTCATTTCAATTGCTTAATTTTGCATGGCCGTGTAGCTCAGTCGGTTAGAGCGTCGTGCTAATAACGCGAATGTCCTGGGTTCGAGCCCCAGCGTGGCCAAGGATAGACTTTTGGTGATGCGCTCATTCGCATGTGCCCCATTGCGCCATAATGGCACTGCCATTGTTTTATCACTATCAAAGATTGTAACACAATACCCCTAATCTTAAGTTGCACATTGTGCCCTTAGTAAGAGTTCATTGAGTACATTTCGTATCCTACAATTCAGGGAATGTGTCTCTATTTCTGTTGAAAATTATTATCATCTGCATGATTTAGCAGATATATGGAGGCGAAAGAGATCATTGTATAATACCCCCTCAATTGTTTAATATCTCATTGGGACACATTATCTCCATTCCCCAATATGAATAAAGAGAACATTTCCCCCCAGGAAAGTTACTCCTCATGATCCAAAGTGTGAAGCGAGCCCTGAAAACTTGTCCAACCAGCCCTGAGATACCACTCCATCTCACACAACTTGTTCAGTTCGGTAAGTGAAATAGCAATATGTTGCTTGACAATTGTATTGTTGCCTAGCAACATTATCACTCCCCTTCACAGTGAAGGAGCGGGGTGTTCCCTCGGGTACTGTGGGTGAGATAGCAACATCCGAAATGGAGAAGTTGCTCCCCTCCGCGGATATTCAACAGTGGCTCACGGCACGGGAGAAGGGAGCTGGAAGCGGTGACCTCAAGTCCTTCTTCATGAGTATGTATAACTGACACAAAAACTTCGAGCATATTATCGAAATGAAATCGATAGCAATTATTGGAAAAGGCGGTCAGAAAACGTGGTAATTGTAAAGCTATCATACTATTTTCAGTGCGGTGCGCGCATGCGACCCTCTCCCCGGACTCATCACGTGACCAACTGAACCAAGTACTGAACTACCCACTTGGCGGTGGGCCACCCTGTGTTCCCCCGGGTTGCCATGACAACTCCCGCCCAACATACACTGCCGATCTGGAGAGCTGTATCTATGTACTCGAACATCTGAAGTACGGAATTCTCGATCCTACTCCTGAGGACGTTGCGATGTTCTCCGGGAAATGTAACGGAGCGTTCCCGCTTGCGACGGCTTTTCACAATCACGAGACAAATGTGCCGAGATGAACACGTCGCGCGGTCTGATCGATCCACAGGTTATTTCCACGTGCATATTGCAGTTGGAGAATCGTCATGGTCACGACGGTTGTCATAATGAGTCATTTTCGATTCGACTTCAAGAGTCGATCCTTTTTTACATCTTTATCAATACCTGGATGTGTAAGTCTCCATTTTATATCGCCACCATTGCACATGTTGATGTTGGAAATGGTCGACAATAAGAAATGGAATATCAGGTTGAATTCATGATTCCCCGGTCACCTTCATCTCCTAAATTCCCGTATCGTTCGCAAATGTAATTGCAAATACTCCGTCTCCTCTTGTCGGCCTCTTAGGCAGAGTCCTTGCTCCTCAGATCCTGAAAAATCAGTAGGTCGTCTGATTGTCTGAAAGTGAAAATAACCCTAGCCATTTAAGTTAAAGATCCTTCATGCTCATATTCATAGCATTAGCAAGTGTGACTGCATTTGCACTGAGCTGCACTTGAAGTGCAGCAATCTGGCTTCTGTGTTCTGGCCTGAATGTGAAATTGAAAGTTATTGTGGTGTGCATTTTTTACTTGGAGCGAGTCATTGAAACCGGTTAGTCATAGTGGTTTAGTCATACAGAAAGTTTGTTTTTATTTGATCATTATCATTATGCTCCTGTTGTCAGATTTTATCTGACCGGACCTCCATTTCTCAATCTCACTCGCGCACCTTTGTTCATCCTGTTCCCGCGCTGCGTGACCCAAATACTCCGCCCGCGCTGCGTGTCTCCGCGGTCCTTATTCTACGACTTTTCAGTTCACTGAGGAAAACAGGGGCGCGCAATGCAACGTACTGTCGTGTGCAGTACAGTTCATCCAATCGTGTACCGGTGTACACACGTTGCGTTGCGCGCGGCGCCCCTTATCTGCTCGGTGCAGATCTGAAAAGTCGCAAAAAAGGACCACGACGCGCGGAGTCGAGTGTTTGGGTCACGCAACGCGGGAACTTCGAATCGAAAGCCTAGCCTTGTCATTTGTCAATCGATGATGAACCCGGCCGGGCCCTGTCGGATCGAAAATTTCTATTTCGCTTCGTGCGCGGCGCAATTCAATTCTTTGAAAATGAAATTATTCTATTGGATGCTAAATTGTAGATGCTATCTGTCCACGGCACGCCACAGTTTTTTGTTTTTGCGCGCGCGTCTTCATTGAAGGCCGAAACAGTGTGCACATCTGAAAATGGAAAATTTGGCGGTAAATTTTTTGTGGCGTGCGTCCTGAAAATCGACTTATCTCTGATCTCGTATCATGCATCATCTGGAAGCTCTCAATTTTGTGATTGTAATATTTATTTAATGATGTAATTACTGTTGCAATTACTGTTGGCTATGGACCAAGAGTTATGACTGTTTTTCTGACAGGGAACACTGCGCATTATATCTAGGGCATTTCCCTTTAGCACTGGACATACTTGACAGGGTCTTGGGGTCTTTTTGTTTATCATTGATAGACACGCTTGTAACATAATATATGGAAGATGAAAGTGCATAAAAAAGGGTCGATCATTGATAGGCAAGACAATCGATATGTGATTAGGCAATCAACTTCTTTGACAACAGCTAGTGGTCTACTATACAGCATGAACGGGGTTTGTCAATGTCATTCATATTTTTTGTGGCGATCCGGAATTTCCTGCCCCATGTTGGGGAAAATTGGCGAAATTTAATTGGCAGGACCCGGCTGGTATTTCAAGATTCAATTCTGCTGGGGTCCGGGATTGGCCGCAATTGCTATTTTGGTCAGGCCCTGATAAGAACAATTTAGTTTACTATAGTCCATTCATTCATTCATTAACTATAGCTTACTGAAATTATTGAAGGAAATTGAATTTGTATAATGATTCTTTATGATTATCCCAATTCAGCTTATGTTTCCTGATCCAAGATGTTGATGGTAAATGGCTGATATTGTGAGTAACATTTATTTCTTTATCAATTTCTTTTTTTAATACTTCACAAAGAGATATATTTCAAAAAAAAGGAAGATTCTTTCGAGACATCAATCTACTCCAAAATTATTGTGTTACTTCAGTGGATATGTATCAAATAGTGTGGGTTGACAGTTGCCCCTATTTCAGCACAGTGGTTTATCTGAGGAGATAGCATCAAGTCCTGAAGAGGATTTATCACTCTATGGTCATAGCCACATCTCCAAGGAAGTGACAGAACGTACAACAGCATGGTTAAAGGATTCTATTCCAGTTACATTTTCTGAGAGTGAGATGGAAACAGAGGAATCTCCCATTTCTGACAATGTATAGTAGCAACCATTCAAACATATTGCTCATGAAAACAAGTTTAGCTGAGTGCTTCACTATTTTGTATAATGTATACATAACACTCTAATGCATCCACATATTTCAGGAGAAAGATCGCACAACCAATAGGAAGAAAAAGAAGAGAGATTCAAGTAAGTCAAGGATTCTACTTTTATCAAAAATATCAATTGATATCGGGAAGTTGATTTTAGTGGCATTGAAACAGGTTGCCTAACACTATCAATTACAAAATTGATAATAAAGCTAACAGTTTGTTTGCCTTGTAAGTTTTCACATACTTCGTATTTCCCAGACTATATACCAACTCTGGCTGACTTGCAGTTAGTGGGTGATATTCTTTTCACTGAGAGACCTAGTGTGGGTTATTCTGTCCTCGAACAAAAGGAGCTCATAGCCCTTGGTGATGTTTCCAAGCTAACATCTGAAGGGCGGATATCACTGTTTGAGAAAGGAGTTCAATTTGAGAAGAAAGGCAAGCCAGGGTGAGTTGGTATAACTCTTGTCACGAAATGAGTGGTAGAGGGAAATGAGGATCTGTAAAATTACTGTAGTTCATCAGCATGAAATCTACTTTGTATAACTCGTAAAATTGTTCTATAAGGTGAGGATCTATTTGCATGAGTAAATCCCTTGCCTTTTCTGCAGAAGATTGTTTTTTTAGGGTCTTTACTTCCATCGTATGATGTATGAATGCTCACTGTTTTTCCAATTTTCTTCCAAACCTCTGAAAACAGAAAGTCGCCTGATGAATACTCCAAAGGGAGGAGATAATCATAATCAGCTACTTTCAAACACATGGTGCGATACTGTGGTTTGAAGTGCACATTCACATTGCCCTCCTTCTTCACAATATATGCCAATGTCTCCGCCAGCGTTGGGTACTCATTTTCCAGACTTGTCTTAGCCTCCGCTCCTGGCCTAATCTCACTGACAATTGCTTTCCGCAAGCTTGGTATGGAAAGCCCTGGTCTATCCTCATCTGATAATTTGTCTCTCCAACCAGAAACTAAGCGAGTCCAGGGATTCCGTAGTACTACGAATCGCAGTGCTCCTTCAAAATCTGATATTGTAAATGCTCCTGCCTGAAAATTACAGGATGTTTATATATGTTGATGGGATATATTTATAGCCCTTTATTTCGAGGATAAACCTATCGATTTTTTTGTGATGTAGCATAAAGGAGTGTCATACTTTGGCTATCTGGTTCATCCTCTGTTTGTTGAATATGCTCTGTGAATGTATCTGGTGTAGTTGGGTGGCATGTAGTTCTCGTTCCAGGATTCCTTCTGCTCGCATCAAGACTTCTATCCAATTAGAGCAGCCCGATTTAGGAATACCTGGAAAATACGAGGATAAGACTGGCTATGATAAGTAAACTTTGATATACCTAATACGTTGATTTATCTGGCTGGAAACAACTGATGGACCTGTGAAGATGGTCTTGATATTTGGAAACCAATACGAATGTCCAGCAGTACTGCAGTTAAACCAATCATTTGTAGAGGAATTGTTGGATAATTTAAGTGACAGTCGTACTTCCTCCAGTTGTCTCTTCATCTGTTCCACCGATAATCCTTGTAACGGCTGCTCGACCATTCCCTCGGAAGCATTTCTCTGAACCACGATTCTCGGACCATGCGATCCTGCTCCCTGGTCACTGGACACCAGATTTGCCAGCGCTCCAGTTCCGTTCGATAAACCATGTACAATATAAGACTCTGATCGCAGTTGTCTCGAGTGACGCAAAATTGCTAAAAGTGCAAAGGTAAATAAGCATACAAATAGAATGTTCCTTCTTTTTGTTACTAACATCGTTGCCATTGTCCCTGCGATCGAAAGAGTAACTTGACAAACATAGAATGAAATATTCGTAGAATAAATGTCACCAATATTATAGTAAGAGAAGTGCTTGTTATATATATCGATTTTATTTTACGCTTGATAGAAGTCCTGAATTCAAGCTTTGTATAATTCCCTAAAAGTTTCACGCCTATGTCTCCACCAGGCTGGCTTTGCAGTGTTATCTAGCCTGCATTCAAGGACTGGAGGGTCAGGTGGGCAACTTTCCCCAGCTTCCAAAGTGTCTCAGACACATATCACGTCTCTATTTCGCAGAGGTGAGGCAGAGATATCCTGCAACCCTAGCTTAGAACTTATAGATAGTTTTATGAAATGAATTGAACAATATTATGATGTATGATATTATCATTATGTAGTGTCATCTTGGCGTGAACTAAGTCACTGATATCAGACATGCCGATTCATCAATCCCTATCAATCTATCAATGCCAGTAGTGTTGATGGGAAGTCAGCGAATGAGTTGTTGTCACTGATAATAACTCCCAGGAAGAGTACGAAAAGGCGGTACACTTTGTGCAAGCTGAAAAGCTCTATTACGAAACCGCTATTCTGGGTAAATATGAAGGGGAAAAGAAAGGTTGATATCTAAAACTTCATAGTTCATCGGTTAAATCCAAATTTATCATGATACGTGAGTGTAGAAATCATGTGCCCGACAGCGCCCCATGGGAGTGAGATAGGGTCAAAATTCGATCATGGTTCAATTCAGCGTCGAGAAATACATGGAATTGATAGTATTTGCATGAAATTGCATGGAACGATTTTCGAAAAATCAATGGGATACCAAAAATAGGTCAAAATCATTTTCTCAGGGAACATTATGGGAATAAGTATTCCCGGGCTAATTTTTGACGAAGAATCCGAATCTGCATGAATTTCTGAGCTAGATAGGTGATGTTTGAAGAATAGAAATAGAGAAACAATCACAACTTTAGGAATGATCATACAATAACAAACCCGCTCTTATCACAACTAAACTAAAGATGATTGGTGAATTATGACTATATACCTACAACAACTCCAAACGCTGCATCATGAATTGGTGGTGATTTAGACTCTTTGATAACTTGTGATTGACTTTCCACTATTAATGACGTCCGTTCAACCCCAGACATTTGCCATAAGTCATTGCATTGGGTCTTATGATAATAATATAATATGTTTCAAAGTAGAATGAAAACTTTCCTAACAATAAAGTGTAGACTATGCTCAGAAGACTGCACTAATTGTACATGAGTCGCAACGTGGACGCAGCATGGCATGAAAAGTACAATGACGAGACTATAATTATAGCATCATGAGAAATGTCTGTGAGGGGTTGTGGTGGAATGAAGACAGAAGGATGGTACACAATTATTGATTATGTACATAATTGATAATTAGGTATGTATCACCCTTGTGTACATTAGCATTTCCTTCAAGTCATAACGAGCTAAACAAATATTATGATTGAATTGCTTAGGATCCAAAAACACAATACGTCCGTGGCGATACGTCAATATGATCAATTGTTCTAAAATCAATACTTCAAATTCGACGTCAGTTAATATTTTGACTTAAGTTGACAATGAATTCCCGTAAGATCATGTACATTGTATAATGTATATGTACGTATCCCCTAGCAACGAGTGACGAGACCATGAGACACGTGGATGACGAGGAAGCGGAATCAGATGATTTGCGATCTCTCATGATTTGTCGAGCCCAGGAGTTTGAACAGTTAGCCGATATGTGCTTGCAGAATAAAAAGTGAGAACTGAAATTACTTGACTGATCATGTTTTTCGTGGAAACTGGAAGTATTCATGTTTAGCTTTCATGGTTAGGTGTTTCATGGTTATTTCATGTTTTTTCTCATCGAGTGACGATCTTTGCGATCAGTAACCTTCACCGAACTCTGCGTTGAACGAAGCGTTACTTCGTATCATGAAAATGTAACTCGTCTCCATCATCATAACAGCTCTTGATCTTTCAGTGTTGGACTCGCTCTAGACTACATTGGGAAGGTAAGCGATTGAGTACGACGTTTCCACTCCTTCCTTTGGATACTAGAGTTCTCTTGAACTAGTTCATTCGATGATTAACTGCATATCATAAGCCACCGAGTATTTCCAAATGTATTTCTGTCTTCTTTTCACATAGCACTGATAATTCTGTGGCTTCTAGAAAGACAGCTTATTTGAGTGTTCACCGATCATTGCCATCTGTCACAAATGGCAAATAATGAGTAGTCAATGGAGCGCGCTCGATTCATTTTAGAGAGTAACGTACGTTATATCGCGCGCATTTGTGCTTTCAATACTCGCTCACTAGCCAGAATCTTAGCTTCAATTCAAGCGCGTGCGACGAAGCCACAATCGGGAAATTTGTAGTACAACAGAATCTCCACAACTTGTGAATTTAAAAGCCAATTTGTAGTTCTGTTACGGCAAGAATTCTGAGTAACTATTTATGAATTCAGGCGGCAAAGATTAATGAAGCAGTGTACGGCAAAAACGACATCACCAGCAGGCAGAGTTACGAGAAATTCTCATACATCTATGCCGAGGCAGGGAAACTCCAGTATAACGGTTTGTCCTGATTAAATCCTAATCGATTAATTAATTGATTCCAATGAATCATCCTCCCTTGCATCTTATTGTCGCTCTGCATCTAAGTATAGCTTTGCGCTTTATATCTAATCATGCAATGGGATATTTGGGTATCCGTAGTGGGTACCTATGTTATCCTCATTCATTGCAGATGCGTTGAAACGGTTCCAACGGAAACAATGCATTCCAGCTAAGCCTGTGATTGATCAAACGGATCCAGAAGGTAGGTTCTACCTATTTCAAGCTGGAATTATAATGACTCCAATTTGCACTTTAGATTCTAGAATTAGCACGGCTCAGGTATATATATTGTGTATATCAATGTATTTCAGAGGAGGTTTACACTCCTGAACAATCGCTAACTCAGAAAATATTCAGTCTTACTCTCCTCCTGATTTTCTTCATTATCATCCTCATCGAGGTTTGTACTTCGGGTATAGAAATTCAACTGATTTGGACTACTTTACGAATTACGTCATAATTTTGAATCACCCTTGTTGAAGATCTGTGTTATTTGGGAATTAAAAACTTTGTGTACAGGTTACACTGGTGGTAGTCAGTTTTTCGAAGGGCTACCTCTACATTCCCTCGACTGCCGAGGCATCCAACTTCTTCCGATACGTCTGGTTCAAATTCCTTGGCCCGGGGGAGCTGTAAGCGCGTGAGTTTCCTCTATCACGTGGGTCAAAAACGCGTGAGTTAGCACGTGAGTCGGAAAACGCGTGATTTACCACTCCGTATTTATAAAATGCGTGACTATAACATTAACGTGATATATTTTTTACCCTGTAAAAAGAGCGTGTGATATGATATGTTTATCAATAAAACGTGAACACAAATGTGCGTGATGGGACAAACACGTGGTATAATTAACAGCGGGCTGTTTTCAACAGCTTTAAATTTGTACAAAATTCCCTGTCCTATCCTTGTGGAGTGTTAATTCTAGTTGTTGAAGTTGTTGTCCCACTTAAACCTTATTTTACTACCATTATCTATTAATTCGCATGATATATAATCAATAGTAATAATAAGAAGTAATAATAATTGTCGTAACTATTTTATTTGTGTTCTTTATATCGTGTTCAATTATATATTGTAGAGGCTGTCTTAAATACAGGATCTCGCTCATTTCCCAGTCTGCCGTTTTCAGAGAGCCATGGCCTAGGATACCTGGCAGATTGTCAGTTGATGCAGGTATTGAGAATTATTTCTATGAGTAGTAAGTAGTTTTTATCGCCCACAATATCTTAATTTTATTGATTTAATTAAAGCAGGAATTTTAATCGAATAGCAATTTAACTTTTTTAAACTCGAGTACAACTTAAATGAACTTTTTTCCGAATTCTTAGATTTGATAGTTTTTAGCTAAACACTCAAGCTAGAGTAATGTGTGTCAGCTCAGAGGTGAAAAGAGGTTTTTACCTCAAATACAACATTTTTTCTGTCAGATTTGGTTATTTTGCTCCATATATGCTCAGATTTTTACTCTAGTTTTTGTGATACGTTTAATTATTTTGGTTACGGTGTTTGTACGAATGCTGATTTCTGAAAGAGGATTGGTTTGGTGATTTTTCGTGATTCTTCTCGATACGGCTCAACAACTGACTGGTTTGTAGTCTCTTAGCTCATATCCCAAATGCGCATGTGAAGAAATTGCCGTATTTATTCATTTATATTTGAAAAACGTTCCACAAACTTTACTAATGATTATCACTATTTTAATACTGTTTATCAAGTTACTAATTATAATTAATTCAATAGTTTATATAACACCGAAAAGTCTTAATGACAAACATTTAGTTTTACTATAATTTTCACCCCGCATTTCATGGCCGATGCAAAAGTGAATGGCACTTAATACTTCATAATCAGCGTTTCAGCAATTGCGTATTAAGTTTAAGTATATATTTACTTAACTCTACCCTAATTGCCTCCCATTAACTGACCACTGCAACTAGCCCTTATGACACGTGATGAGTTGACATAGCAAGTGGCTGGGGTAGAAGCACGTGGCCGGCAGGTGTCTGCGCCGCGGCTGTCTGTCTCAGATGTCATGGAAACACAGTTTTGAAGATGACCCCGATAGCCGGGATTTGGAGTTGTGCCAGGGAGACGATTACTACAACCATCACGTCGCCATCGTTATCCAATGTGGACCCACGTGAGTTGCAGAGAATGCATGAAATTGACAATATCCGCAATCTGCAGCGTATTGTTATCCATTGCTCCCGTTCATCCACTTCCTCAGATGTGGGATAGCTCTCCTCACGTCTCTCATAATGTTGAAAAGGCCCCGGGAAGACGTGGTCTCTACAGCAAATCACCGTGAGTTGCTGTTGAGTCACCTGAAATGCGAACCCACAAAATCATTTTAATTGGGAACAACCAAGCAATCACTCGGCTTTATATCATGGCCCTATGATGAACAGCTTGAGATGACTTCCTCACTTCCCCTCAGTCCTCAAGAGTGCAATGTCGATGGGTCTCAGCAAGACTGGTGAGATCATGTGTCCACAGTACATGTCACGGTTGTGCGATTTGGCGGGAGTTCAACATGAGGTCACGCGCCTGTCATCTGATTATGACGTCATACAGCTCCTTCGTGACAGTGTCCTCATGTGAGTGTAACTTTGAAGCAGGAACGAACTGGAACGTTCGGGCGCGAAAACCAGCCACAAAACACACCACATGATTATGCAAAATCACATAGCTGATTAATTCCTCCCTTATATCAGGATTATATACGACAAGGACAAGAACAATGAGCCGAGTACAAAGTACGGGGGTGAGCGAGCACACTGGCTCATGATCACGGGGTTTTGCTACCGCACCCCCGAGAAGCCCCCTAAATCCCGGTCAAGTAGTGAAAGTCTGGAGAGGGAACAATCGCCGGAGGCCGGCCCACCCCCAATGCCGGAGAACTGTTTCAAGAAGGGTGAGTGAATAGGGAATGCAGTCGATTTTATACTCTAAGACGATAAGTGATGAAGTGATTTCGTCGGCATAACAATGACAGGGAATAACTTTGCAGCGAGTGCGCGGCTCAGCGATGACACAGAATTGCACGTGTTTGTGCAACACGGAAAGTCACGTCATAGGCAGCTTTGGAGGTGGCGCGACGTGTTGGCTAGCAATGAGTCTGTGAGGAGGTCGAAACCTGGTAACTATGTCGTTCCAGATAACTTCCATCTCATGGTAGCTGACACTGTGGTGAGGGTGCCTCTCCTTAGATAGGCACTTTGATGTGACAGGCTGTCACAAAGTTGGGACATGATTGCGACCGATTAACGTGTGAATGCTTGACTGGTAAACTGTTACCATGTATGCAATGATTGTGAACACTGTTACCTTGTTTGTCGCGGCCAGATGTCATTTTTAGTGTCAATGACAATCTGACTTTTGACGAAGCTTTTTGTTACAACGCTTGGAATTTTGAGGTCTACGGTCTTGATTATTTTTAACCATAACTTCTGGGATCTGGCCTACGGGTGTTGGGATTTTAGCCTAAGAGTGTTGGGATTAGGAGGAATTTGCAGAATGCAGAATGCAGAGCATGATCATATGCCTCATCGTATTTTAAGTAGGTAATAACTGGATCTTATTCTGTGAAATGGATATTGTAATGGAGTTAATTCATAATTATTGGGCTTTAAATTTAATTTATTGGTGTATGATATGTTCGTATCACGTGATTTATAATGAAAATTAATATACTGTGTTTAATATCGGTGTGCAACCACAATGATGTTCACTCCCGAATAAAATCCGCCAATCCGGTGACAACATCAGACCGTGAGTTAGGATAGACAAAGAAAATGAGAAAGTTTATTGTTACCAGGCAGGGATAATATGTAAAACTAAATGAAAACACACAGAGACACAGTCAAATCAGAACACTGTTTAACAGTTTACACGTCTTGGTAATACTAATAGTGTAATTGTAAGGAGATTAGAGCTCTGTACCAAGACTTTCGGAACTAGGTTCAAATAGCATATCCAATTCCATAATGAAAGTTGCTCAGAAAATAGTTAGAAAACTTACTAAATACTCAGTGATGGCCACATTTCGGCCTAGCCTCATGCTAGTGCTACTAATGAAATCTCGAATTCGAAAAGCCGTTTAGTGAGAGTAAAAATATCCAAAAGCTAAATCTGAAATTAACACACAGATCATATATAAACCATGCTTTTTAATATGCTATTTCATTATCATACTAAAATATCTAAAGATATCCTATTCCAGATTATGTTGTTAATAAAGAATTAAATTCAGTAAAAGCTGAAATTTCCTGAAGTAAGTCGGTGTCCGAACCGATGTTCCCGCATCCACCTAAAACTGTGTCCTATGACCTAGTATAGTATAGTTCCTGGTCCTACAGTATAGTTCCTGGTCCTATAGAAGATATCATGAGGTATCGAACAACGCGCGTTTCATTCCTGTTTAAACGTTATCTGTATCAGTCATTCATGTTTCAACGTCATGTTTCATTCTTGAGATGACTCAAACTCATTAAGAAGAGCAGTCGCATCCACAAGTGTTTTCTGAGCAGATACAGTCCGCTGGAATCCCTTGGTACTAGCCGACTCATTGCTCACAGAACTAGTCTTAGCCTCCGTCTCGAACGCCGTTTTCAACCAGTTGACACTCCACTGCCAATCTGTGATGTGATTGAGGATGTGTTCCTTAGCTGCCGGGTTACTCCTGAGTAACTGCGTGAGGAACTTGACACACTGGTAGGCTCGCTTAGGGTCCTCCGAGCTGGATTCCCTGACCAAACTGAGGAGACCGGAGTCCCCCGTGATCACGTGCTCTACCCTCTGTAATTGATACGTGTCCTCGAGTGCTAGGAGATTGAGAAGTAGGGTGAAGAGGGATTTGAGGGCGTGAGCCTCCACACTAGCTAGCTTTCCCATCATGAGGCTGATGAGACACGTGGTGAGAGATTGGTTACACCACGACATCACACACACTATTTTAGATACGCTGGAGTGCCCGACAGTGTGGCACACGAGCAACATGTGTTTGAGGAAGTTGGTTGCCATGGTAACATTTGACATGATACCATGGACACCCTGCGCAGGAAGTGGTATGTCTGGTTCGGACATGGTGTTGAGGTAGGGATTAGCAGTGGTGCAGTCACTACTGTAAAACTGTGACAGGCACGTGTTACAGAGTATCTCCCCAAGGACGTGGTACCCGGGCACAAAGTTGTGGAGTTGACTGGATGTCCAGGTCGGAAGTGTATCTCCTCCCTCCGTAGAACCGAGCAGGAAGTTGACAAAGGAGGTGACGAAATTACGGGATCTGAGGCGACGAGCGCACTCTGCGGATATTTTCGCATAGTGGAGCAGGATTGCAAAATACTGCTCGCAGTACTTGTTGTTCTCGTTCAGCTCACGGGATATGATACACAGGTATCTGGATATGAACGTATCTGCCACTTCTTCGCCGTCGAATTTCTGGAGACAGTCGAGTGCCGTTTTCACCAGGGTGGCGAACTTCCTCCTGATGTTTTGTTTCGGGCACGTGACAAGATGCATCGTCAGGTAGTCATGACTACGGGTTGAACTGATGAAATCTAGGAACGTTGCAACGGAAGAAACGTCCGCTTCCATGACAAGCCGGAACGTCTCGAACCAAGCGTCGTCGTGGAATTGAAATGACGGGGCCACGTGAAGGAACGTGTGGAGGTAGAAATTACACATGAGTTTCGTACTCCACTGCGCGTAGTCCACAACATTCGGAGATGCTATGTTCGTCATGACTAGCTTACGTACAAAGTCGAAATACGATTCATTGAATACCGCCCGTTCTTTGAGTAGCTTGGTGTTCGTCTCGATGATAGAACTACGGACGATTGTCGGTAGTTTTTCATGGAATATCCCTGATTTTTCCCCACTTTTGATTAGCTCCTCCAACGCATCGACAGGGTCGTTATTCTCCATGCTATTGTCTGGTATATCTGACAGTTTTGACAGGGAGAGACGGGTGGCCTTCAGCCGCTTTGTGGGCGAGATTGGTTTAGGTGGCTTTTTCCACGGAGACGGTGGCGACATTTCATTGACTCTGTCATAGAACAAGATGTAAGCGTTCCAGTATCGGTTCCGTGTTGAACCTTTAGAGTTGAATTCACCTCCGAAACATTCCTCAAACATAGTCTGATCGGACATCTTGATAGCTGTGACAGTGTCATCATTAAATTTGTACCACTCTGATGTGCCCCGTTTCTTGATAAAACTGTAGTAATGTCCGGCATTAGCTTGTCCCGAGTGGACGATAACCCCGTGAAGAGTGTACAGGGAGTTCACGTCTCGCTTCTGTTTATCCGTGCCCTCAACCCCAATCTGTGTGTAGGGCAACATGTCCAATTGCGAGGGAAAACTGAAGAAATTATCGAATTTGAACGCTTTGTTCCTCTCCCAATCATAGTCGAATCTCTTCAAATGAATAACGAGCGTTTGAGGAAGTGTCTTGATACAAAGTCGTTTGAGAGTCGTTCGTTTTTCATTGCACTCTTCGCACAGATATGCATTGTCGCCCTCCAGCAGCTCCCCCTTCACAAACTGCTCCAAACTGTCGTCCAGGTTCCCCGTGTGCGTGGAAACACTCAGACTCATGAAGGGTTCAGCCAGCTCTGACCGGTGTGGACATTCCTGGCATATCTTCTGATCGACAAACTCGCCTCCAAACTGACTCTGGTATATTCTTTCCACTCCCCGAGCCTTCAAAACATCGTCAACTTGGTCGGTGAGATTGTTGAAGAACTCGAATGCATCTTGTTGTTCGTGAAGGTTTATGGGCTGTCCCCACAATTTGAACGTTTTCCAGAATCCGTCAGGAGTGTAGAATTTGAGCTGACTCTCGCTCAGGTTTCCCAGCAGATGTTGGAATTGGAGAAACATGTCCTCGCCGTATTTTGGTTGGGAGGATCGTGTGGGAGAGGAGAGGGAGGGGTGCTGGAGTGCTAGAATCCGGTCTGACAACTCTCCCGTGGCGTGGAGCTGCTGCAACACCGCGTTCATGTAACAAGTTGCTCCGCCGTTCTTCAGACCGACAAAACCACACTCGGCTCTCGGCTGTACCATGGGGATGTAATTCCACTCTGTGGCCAAGTCCTGGTTTGGTTGGTGATGTAGCTGGACTAGGTGTAGCGTGACGTCACGGCTGTTTTCTGGCGAATCTGAGACGAGTGTAACGAGGAGAGAATACGCTGCAGCCTGGGTTTCCTCACTGGTAACCGTCACGGGGGCATCGTTCATCCCTCCCTTTGACCGGGTCCTGCTGCTCGAACTCTTGAACATCAGATTAGCTGCAGGGAAGAGGATATCATCGAGGAGCGTGGGAATTATCTTCTTCCCGACTTNGTGGAGGTAGAAATTACACATGAGTTTCGTACTCCACTGCGCGTAGTCCACAACATTCGGAGATGCTATGTTCGTCATGACTAGCTTACGTACAAAGTCGAAATACGATTCATTGAATACCGCCCGTTCTTTGAGTAGCTTGGTGTTCGTCTCGATGATAGAACTACGGACGATTGTCGGTAGTTTTTCATGGAATATCCCTGATTTTTCCCCACTTTTGATTAGCTCCTCCAACGCATCGACAGGGTCGTTATTCTCCATGCTATTGTCTGGTATATCTGACAGTTTTGACAGGGAGAGACGGGTGGCCTTCAGCCGCTTTGTGGGCGAGATTGGTTTAGGTGGCTTTTTCCACGGAGACGGTGGCGACATTTCATTGACTCTGTCATAGAACAAGATGTAAGCGTTCCAGTATCGGTTCCGTGTTGAACCTTTAGAGTTGAATTCACCTCCGAAACATTCCTCAAACATAGTCTGATCGGACATCTTGATAGCTGTGACAGTGTCATCATTAAATTTGTACCACTCTGATGTGCCCCGTTTCTTGATAAAACTGTAGTAATGTCCGGCATTAGCTTGTCCCGAGTGGACGATAACCCCGTGAAGAGTGTACAGGGAGTTCACGTCTCGCTTCTGTTTATCCGTGCCCTCAACCCCAATCTGTGTGTAGGGCAACATGTCCAATTGCGAGGGAAAACTGAAGAAATTATCGAATTTGAACGCTTTGTTCCTCTCCCAATCATAGTCGAATCTCTTCAAATGAATAACGAGCGTTTGAGGAAGTGTCTTGATACAAAGTCGTTTGAGAGTCGTTCGTTTTTCATTGCACTCTTCGCACAGATATGCATTGTCGCCCTCCAGCAGCTCCCCCTTCACAAACTGCTCCAAACTGTCGTCCAGGTTCCCCGTGTGCGTGGAAACACTCAGACTCATGAAGGGTTCAGCCAGCTCTGACCGGTGTGGACATTCCTGGCATATCTTCTGATCGACAAACTCGCCTCCAAACTGACTCTGGTATATTCTTTCCACTCCCCGAGCCTTCAAAACATCGTCAACTTGATCGGTGAGATTGTTGAAGAACTCGAATGCATCTTGTTGTTCGTGAAGGTTTATGGGCTGTCCCCACAATTTGAACGTTTTCCAGAATCCGTCAGGAGTGTAGAATTTGAGCTGACTCTCGCTCAGGTTTCCCAGCAGATGTTGGAATTGGAGAAACATGTCCTCGCCGTATTTTGGTTGGGAGGATCGTGTGGGAGAGGAGAGGGAGGGGTGCTGGAGTGCTAGAATCCGGTCTGACAACTCTCCCGTGGCGTGGAGCTGCTGCAACACCGCGTTCATGTAACAAGTTGCTCCGCCGTTCTTCAGACCGACAAAACCACACTCGGCTCTCGGCTGTACCATGGGGATGTAATTCCACTCTGTGGCCAAGTCCTGGTTTGGTTGGTGATGTAGCTGGACTAGGTGTAGCGTGACATCACGGCTGTTTTCTGGCGAATCTGAGACGAGTGTAACGAGGAGAGAATAGGCTGCAGCCTGGGTTTCCTCACTAGTAACCGTCACGGGGGCATCGTTCATCCCTCCCTTTGACCGGGTCCTGCTGCTTGAACTCTTGAACATCAGATTAGCTGCTGGGAAGAGGAAATCATCGAGGAGCGTGGGAATTATCTTCTTCCCGACTTGTCTCTGATCAACTCCCTTGATTGAGGCGAGCGAGCAGAGTAATCGCAGATGTCCGGCTATGAACGCCTGATCGACCCCCGTCTCGCATGCTGCTGCTTTCAGGAGTTTTATCTCATCCTTAACCAGGTCATTGATACTCAGTTGTCTGCACACTTCACTATCAAGAGTCATGTCTTTAAGGAGAAAACTGGTGAGGTTGAAGAATTGAGTACACCGACTTAGGAGACGTTTTTGCGCGTCTCTGATGTGGACAGAGGGACCCCAAATCGGGAGCGGAGTTTTGAGAAGTATCTGCAGGAGTTTGTACTGCACATTGGGGTTGTCATGGTGATTCTCATCCACATCCATCTCATCATGACTGCTATCCTCCACACAGTGCGCGGTGCAGAGCTTCTCTAATTCCGCTGCCACCAGAGCCCTAACCTCGCTGGACGGCGTGTAAAGGAGCAGCTCGAGGAGCATTCTCTTGTAGCCACCCGGCATCTCCATTATCTCGAACAGAGTAGCGAGACCGTGAGGGTGATGTGTTGCTCCCAGCATAACCATTTCAAATGCTTCACATCCCAGATTTGAGTGAGCGTCGGATATCTTGTTGAGACTACTGCTTGTTTGAGACGGAAGAGGCTGGCCCCACGACTTCAACTTAGTTCCAAAACTGGCACAAAGGGCAGTGTGAGTGAAAAACTTCATCATAACATGAAGTTGTGACTTGGTTAACTTCTTCAAAAAAGTGACGTTGAGCGTGGTGTTGTGTTTGAAAAGAGGACTCGAGATTCCGCAGAGGAGACCTCTGAATATGGAGACCGTCAATTGAGACACACCCAAATATTCCTCCTTGACCTCGCCCAGGAATAGTTCGGATAGTGTCATGTTGGAGGGTTTCCTTGTCCGCGGATCCAGCCCGGATTCCACATGGAAAATATCGTAGAACAAGTCCAGCCCACTCCGGTCTGCGGCTTCCGCCCCCGGAATTTCGGCAGTGAGGTTGTTGAATATCGTGTTGAGAGCCAGTCTATCAGACGAGTCTCTCTCAACGGGAATAATCCTGGCACTGATGGCCTCCAGATTGTACGTTATCTTGGTAACAGGTCCTGTAAGTAGATCTCGGAGTATAGGCTCGCAGTTCTTGATCTTGTCAGACTCGAGTTGTTCCAACTTTTCGTGTATGAGCGGATTGGTGGGGAGTTGATTGAGGAGACGATGCACCGCACCAGACACAGGCTGTCCCATCGTCGATAACACCTGGGAAATAGGGAATAGAGAAAAAGATAAGGGTACGGTGGAAATGAGAGAGGTCTGTCAAAGTCGCAAATTGACAATCGTTATTATCTAACTGTTACCGGTCATTACCTGGATGTATTGGTGCACTTTAGGCTGAGTGGTAAGCAAAACTCCGGGAAGTTGCTTTTCCATCTTGACTGGAGTGTTTAGTTCCTCATTCCACGATTTTACAGGAGACGATGTGGTGGGGAGAACACGAACTCTCACCACGCAACCCTCGCATATCTGCGAGTGAGGGGGTATGTCAGGGCTATCAATTGGCATAATTCCAACAAATCCGGTAACTCAAACGCGTCTATATTTGGAAATTATAGTCTGACTTTCCTACCGGAGTTCTGTGTAGGAGCTTGTAGTCATTTCCTGGCGGGAGCACTTCATCAGCGATCTTCAGTTCTATGCTGTCGGGGGAAGACTTGGTGAACTTGGCAGCTGATAATCGTACTGCTGATACTTTCTGATTCTTATGGTGGTACACCTGAGAATTGAGGTGTGGTGAGTTATGGAGTCGCTCCACCGCTCAGATATAGACAGTTACTGACACAGTACACACACAGTACACACATACACATACACACACACACACACACACA
>CAMPET010000078.1:1543-11873 GCA_946803715.1 Beroe ovata | reverse complement strand
ACACACACACACACATACACACCAATAGAGAGAAACACACCCAGTCATACACAATTTTCCACTCACTCTGATAGTGTTATCCTTGTCGAACTCTAGGCTGAATGTGACTAGTGGTCCAAGATATGTTGATCCGTGTGGCTCCAGTAGCCTGACACCGCGATGGGTCGACTCAGCTAACACAATGTAATCAGTGGTGATACTCAGAATGTTAGCGGTCCTCTTGAGTACTTCTTCACTGGGTTCTGATGCAGCTGAATCAACGCACTCCTATGGGGAAAATGTCATGTTCATATCGACAGAGGGGCCAGAGATGCGCGCACCACACGATGTTAGATCTGCTACCATGACAACGCCTTTCTCGATACCTGTAACAATCTCTGGCAGTGTTTGGTGAAATTACTGTGAAGGGTAGTACAATCCTTCTTCAGTTTGGGGGAGAGAGCCGAGTAGCTGACTTTGAGGAGATAACTCATGGCATCACGTGATACTGCCTCGTCACGTGATTGTAGTGCAACGTTCCAGATAAACTGCAGTCCTGCGATATGGAGTTATGACTGCACATGAAATGAGTGACACTCGTGACTGATCATGAAGGAGCGAATTGTAAATTGCGAATCATTCACATTATTTCATGTGTACAAACCTGTCATTTTGAGACTATCAACCGTGAAACTGTCTGTACTCCAGCGTTTTATCTTGCCTTCACGCGTATTTATAGCTTCGAAATATACCTGAAATGAGGAGTGACCTAGACAGTTGAGAATCCTAATTTAGTTGTAAGTATTAACTTCATACTCACTGCTTACTAACTTCATACTATGGAGCAATGAAGCGATACTCATCAAATTGTTGCTCATACTGACTTGTTTCATTTACCTTGTAACAGTTGAAGGCTAGAGGTCTAAGAATTGATGGATCTAACAACATCAGTCTCTGTTCGAATAACTTAGTTTGAGTTGTTGCATCCAAGTCACTTATCGCATGTGCAAACCATTCATAGCATTCATCACTGTGTGACAGCGCCGCTAAAACAAGGAGTGTGTTGAGTTTTGTGTGATCACATTGACGATTACTGCTATTTTAAAACTTTATTACACGCTACGCAATTGGGTCATGTTTAAAATTATGCATACAGTCTAATCAACAGTAGGTGAGCTGCGATTTTGGGGAGTTGCCAAAATTTCGAGCGCCCAAACGCGTAAACATCAGAAATGGAGCGACGCGCGCAGCAACTATCGCTAGTTTCAAATGCGCGCATTGAATAACGCGACTTAAAATTTTGATCGCGCGCTACGCAAACCAATGGAATCTGAACAAAATTGTCCCAAATCGCGGCAAGTACCAAAAAAGTGCGGGATACAAATTTTAAGATACCTTTCGGTCCGGTCAGACAATCCCAAATAGATTCAACGAAATTCCACTGTAAGTAGTCGCTGCAGTGTTCTAAAACCAACTTGAGCATCTGGAAAAAGCAACATTTGAATAACCTGTCACATAAAATTAATGGAAATTAATGAAAGATTTCATAAACTGTAACCAACCTTAAGATGGGTAAGTACGCAATCAGTCAAGGTGTACTGAGAATCAGAACATCGGGCATCAGAGTGTATTTTGTCTGTGTATCTATCAGTTATACCAGTGTAGCTTGAGACCAAGCTTTCAGTTATCAAGTTCACTGCTGATACACGACTCTGCAAATCCTATAAAGACATTAAATTCAATCCAATGAACACGATATTGACTTAAAAACAGCAAGCTGGTTTGTTGATAACCGATAATTGACGTATGGACTAATCGAGCTTATACCCGTAGGATGTTTTTGCCCAACTTGGACGACGACTGTAGACAGTTCTGTAGTATTCTCACGAGATATTTCATGGCTGGTACCACCCATTCCCTTCTCTTGATATCAGAAACACACTTCGTTACGATTTGTTGCGTTGTGTTGCTGTCTTCCTGATAATAACATCCTATTAGACTTATGGAGGCATTTTCATTACCATATGAACTCACTAAACATCGCCTAACATCACCTGACATCTGGGTCACAAACCTGGTTTGAAGGTGAGTTGAGAAGTTCCAAATGTAGAGTTAATCCTTGTTCAATCTCGTCAATACCAACGTCTTTCAGGTGTATTAACATCCATATCTGATCCAGAACCAAGGGTAACTTTCCTAGTGTGATTATCATGATTTGTTATCAGTATACATTGCCAGTATCCTATTACAGTATTCATTATACAAGGGGAAGCACAGAGGGATTCAGTGTCGCATGACAGTACAATATTGTGGCGGAAGTTTCATATTGATCATGGTCATGACAACAAGAATAGTATTGGTATCAAAAGCGGGAATTAACGACAAGAATCGCCAAACTCTTGAAACTTATAGAAATGAATCATCACACGTACCTAGTGAGTTTGGTTATTTACCTAGTTTTCCCAATAGCGATAGTAATCGCTGCCGGCCTTTACCATCCCCCGCCACCCACGATTTGGTTATCAAGTTAAACAGATGATTCGCTTGTTTCTGTGCGGTGTTTTGGGTGAATCTGAGAGTCACTCGACACTCAAGCATTTAGGATAGTGGTTGATTTGGTTATAATATATTACCTCATCAAAGTGAAGCGCTGCAGCAGAGAGGATGTTATGAGCATTCTCCACGATAACGGGCTGCCTTCCTTCTTGCATATTCCAGAAGTGATCAATATCCTCCTGTGGGGTAAAGGGAGTAAAGCTGACATGAGATGCTTGGTACAGATGGCAAGATGTTGGATTGAAAACCGATAAAGAGAGCTCAGATAGGCTCTGACAAGAATCGTAACCGTTCGTACAACCAGTCTATTGTCACAGATATTTAAATCACAGCTCAAACACTGTACCGGAGTAAGGGATGATCCGATAAAGTCCGCTATTTTCCTCAGTTTAGCCGTGTACTGTGTTTGGTGGAGGTTGTTCTCCAACGCAACCATTAGTATTCGCTGTTCTGTCAGCCAGTCAAGTAGAACAGCCGAGTCTATTGGGTACTTCTGGTTCATATCACGGGTTTCTTCGACCAATCGCAGCGTCTGTGGCAGTTATAGAGTAAATAATAACTCTCGGATAATATGCGTAAATGGGGAAAGAAAATTTGATTAAAGTACAGTCTCATGTCACATATCACATCACATAGTTAACCTCATTCAGTGCATTCATCCTGGCGTTAAAGTGCGATGTCTTCAACATCTTCTCAATTTCTTGTAAGCGCATTTTGTCCATACCTTTAGCGTCCTTAAAGAGTAAATCGATCATGTACTATAAATTAACAAAACATCACTTCATGTGAAATCAGCAGTGTCATGGACCGAGGTTGGTATTCATAATTACATAATTACCAACAACCTGGATTCTCATAAGCCGCTATGAGTACCTCTCAGATTCAGTTACAATATTTACCTGTTTAGTGAAGTGATTTCCGCACCCTGTACATATCAGTTTCATTGACATGAGCAAGTCACAAACCAGCCCTATCTCCTTGGCTTTGTACTCTTCCGGAGTCAATTTCCGGATAACTTCGATACTTTTCTGAAATCATGACACAATGAAATATAGTAACTGAAGTTCTGTCACAGTTATCCTCGATTATACATGGAAATCACTTACCGCCATCATTTTCTCGAATATAGGTCCCACAGTCTCAGGAACTAGATACTCAATACACTTTCCCCAAGGTGAGAGGACGTGAGAGAGGAGAAATGCAGAGGGATCATCGGACAGTACTTTAGATCTGTGGAGTGCTGTGTTGTAATAACTTAATTAAGGCTACTGATAACTGATATTATACTTGAGGAGATTGATAGGTTGAGGTGGGATGTCACGGGGTCTAAAACTTACAAAATAACATCAAAACCGCCTTCTATACCAAAGTTGTTGATGAGCGATACAAGCCAGCCATACGGGTCGCGAAATGTCGTCCTTGCTGGACATTGGGCAAAAGGAACTTCCTGCGAAATAGATATGGAGAAGTAAGGAAATGACATCGAGAATAAATTTATTAAGTTATATGTGATTTAGGCAGGACTAACAGGCGAAGAATTGTGCTTTGATCTCTTAGATCTGTTCCTGAAGAGAAATTCTGATCTTGGGTCCATAACTTCTGACAGTGTCTTAAGAACAGAAACTTCAAGCCTGGGTTTAAAGTAGTAATGTCATCTCATCTTCTTCAATATCATCAAACAATTTCATACATTGATTTGTTCCATATCAGTAGGCATTCTTACTTGGTCTTCAAAAGAGACACTGCCAAAGTCAGGAAAGCTGATGTGATGCTATAAATAGCATCTTGTAGGTCACTGTCATGAACAAGAGTATTGGTGAGTAGTTTCGTAAATGCAACAGGGAGCACCTGACATGAATGTTTCATTTGTTATCCTTGTCCATGAAAATAATGCCGTGGGGCATACACTGAAGCATCATAATTCACTAAGACATGATAGTATGCTAATAGATACCTCAAATATGAACCTTTTGCAATCCTCATTACTATCAAGTGATTGCTTATTTGATAGCTTAGTAGCTGCAACTATACAAGTGAGTAAGGTTTCCCCTTCCTTGAAACTCATAGACCAGTTTTCACTATAAATTCGTCCTTTGATATCCTTGAGCCCTAAATGACAAAAATTTGGATGAAAAATTTTAAGGAGTTTGATATTTCTGTCGATTTGGTTTGTTATAAAGCAAAGTTACATTTACCACTGGAAGGAAATTCTTCCTCATCTAAATCAAAGGCTTCAATTTCCATTGGTTGTATTCCCCTATTTTCAGGCTGTGGTCCAAATGGAACTACTGCTTTAGTAGGATCTGTCAAGAAGCTAACCGCCTCGCTCACATCTTTACATGTTTCCAATGCTGCAGCACTTTCTTCATACCCAAAGCCCATATTAAGCAATGTGCTTAAGGCTTGATCCCCCATTTCAGAGAGATCTGACTAGTCCCACATGATCAAATCATAAGGAGCCGGTACCATTTCATGAGGTTTCTACATGACTGAAAGAAGTATTGTCAATTATGGTAAAAATTCTCTATATAGTTGTAGAGGTTCTACTTCTACTGCATCATGCCTTTGACGATACCAGCAAAGTAAAAAACCTGGCTCTGCAAAATTTAAGATATATAAATAGAATAAATTACATAGCCACATAGCCACTTCTACAACATAAATAACAATATCACAAAGATAAAAAATAGAATAAATAGGATATACAGAAAAAATAGAAAGCTATACACCAGATAAAATGCTGATGCGGAATTCTGATAATATTTATTATCTGTCCATGTCCATTGCCGGATGTTATCTGTCCTCTATTTCTTGCGCGCGCCTTCATCGGGCAGTTACAAATTAACGGATGTTCATGTTATCTGTCCACTGTTTTTTTTGCGCGCGCGGCGCGCGCGCATTCATCGAAATTCGAAGGCCGATGAAGGCGCGCGCGCCGTGCGCAATAAACAGTGGACAGATAGCATCCGGCAAGTTGCCAACTGTTTAGCTGGAATCAGTGATATGATGTACATCGCGTCATAACACATTAACACAATAGGAATTTACGCCAGGAATTCAATCATTGATTGAGTTGGAGTAATGGGGTGTTTTGTAGCAGTCGCATGAGAAATCAAGANTCTAAATCGCTGGAAGTATCCAAACATCCAACAACTTGCTTTCCGAGTTTATGCTGTGAGGGATTCCCGACTACTAAAATGTCATTTCAACGAAAGAAAACGGACAATAGGAAGCATTAGACGTATTTTTACGTTTAAGTCATGACACTGACATAAAATCGAGTGTGAAGTTAGGGAACCTATAACTGCGGGGAATGGTATGGGTTGAACCTNTTTCACTATAAATTCGTCCTTTGATATCCTTGAGCCCTAAATGACAATAATTTGGATGAAAAATTTTAAGGAGTTTGATATTTCTGTCGATTTGGTTTGTTATAAAGCAAAGTTACATTTACCACTGGAAGGAAATTCTTCCTCATCTAAATCAAAGGCTTCAATTTCCATTGGTTGTATTCCCCTATTTTCAGGCTGTGGTCCAAATGGAACTACTGCTTTAGTAGGATCTGTCAAGAAGCTAACCGCCTCGCTCACATCTTTACATGTTTCCAATGCTGCAGCACTTTCTTCATACCCAAAGCCCATATTAAGCAATGTGCTTAAGGCTTGATCCCCCATTTCAAAGAGATCTAACTAGTCCCACATGATCACATCATAAGGCGCCGGTACCATTTCATGAGGTTTCTACATGACTGAAAGAAGTATTGTCAATAATAGTGAAAATTCTCTATATAGTTGTAGAGGTTCTACTCCTACTGCACCATGCCTTTGACAATACCAGCAAAGAAAAAAACCTGGCTCTGCAAGGGTAGAATATAATCCTACAAGCTATAAAACTGCTCTCATCATAATATGTAATAGAACACTTTATATGATGTTTCACTTCTGTGCATGCAATTGCATTAAATTGTGCAGTTTTAAAATTAATTACATAACAACTGTTACAGATATCAACCAACAACATTAATAAATAAATAAATACAAGGAAAATGTAAGTATCTCCAGTGAGGAGAGGCATTAACAAAAATATTTAACTGTAAAGCTATTTCATATAACATCCAATCAATTTAAGGTTAACAATAGAGATAAGAGAGCTTCTTTTGATGATTCATTGCTTTAGTCATATAAATAAATAAATATATGTAACCAGTCATGGGGCTTGACATGGTGGAATGACTTAACAATTAATAATTTCAGTAATTCAGCAATTTCACCATAACATTCAGAAAAGTGCTAGCCTGGTTCATAAAATGCATAGTTATAGATGAAAGTACATGGAATAGAATAGAATAAATAGTATGAACAATTTAAGATATATAAATAGAATAAATAACATAGCCACATAGCCACTTCTACAACATAAGTAACAATATCACAAAAATAAAAAATAGAATAATAATAGAATATACAAAAAAAGTAGAAAGCTATACACCAGATAAAATGCTGATGCGGAATGCTGATAATATCTATTATCTGTCCATGTCCATTGCTGGATGTTATCTGTCCTCTATTTCTCGCGAGCCTTCATCCCGTCGAGCAGTTACCCATTGCCGGATGTTCATGTTATCTGTCCACTGTTTCTTGCGCGCGGCGCGCGCATTATCATCGAAATTCGAAGGCCGATGAAGGCGCGCGCGCCATGCATAAAAGACAGTGGACAGATAACATCCGGCAAGTTGCCCACTGCGTAGCTGGAATCAGTGATATGCTGCACATCGCGTCATATAGGAATTCACGGCAGGAATTCTATCATTGCATTGATGATCGTCCATTGCATCATTTGACTATCATTTCTTCCCTACTAGTTGAGTGTGTCCCTATTTAGCACTTGAGTAAGTTCTCTCTCAAGCGAATTTTGAATGTACCTCTCTTCTAGATAGTCATCATACTCTAGATATGATTCTGAAAAGTCAGTGAGAGTGAAATCAGCACATGTGTGACTTGTGTATCACCTAGGGAGTATGATGTGTTAATGTGTTGGTACGTGTGATAGATCAATTAAGAGAAGGAAATAAAACCCTTTGGTGCAATGGTTCCCTTCTTCAGTAAATATGCTCGCCATTGAACCATTTCCCTTAACGACATACTGTATCCACAGGATGAAACAAACACAGATTCAAGAAGTCATGTAGATTTGATGAAATCGCCTCTACGTGCAGAAGATTTCTCCTAGCATTTCAGTTCATTCAAATGGCAGACTCCATCAACAGTGCTTCTCGTGAATACATTAATGTTAATTCTAACTCAAAGCCGGATACAACTAAGATCAACAAAAATTTGATATTCAATAAAGACAATATAAACCAGAATACAGATATTGATAAAATATCCTCTCAAGAAAAGTTTAAGAACTCCTCTTTATTTCCAGATAAAAAACTGCTTTTGAGTTCAAAAGGACAGTCTGCACATGAAAAAGTAAAAGTGGTAAATTCACCACCTTCGACAATCCAACAATTCAATTCTTCCTCTTCATTGAAAGAAGAAAAAATCATAAACTCCCCTTTGAACAGTAGTCATAGCAGTTTGTATGGAGGAAGTCAGGAATTTAGAATTGTGAATCCAACAAGTCGTTCTGCATCAATTTCATCTCAAAATGATCCCTCATTATATAATTCTCAAGACTTAATCAGTAAAAATAGCCAGCCACCAGATGTATCTGGTGTTGACAGTGATGTTGAAGTGTTAGAACTATTGTCCGATGAAGAGGAGGATGAAGCTTCACAACCCCAAGTAGAAGATGTGTTTTCATCAAATTTAATTAATGAACAAGGAAGAGATTCCCCTGTAGGGGAATCTGAAAATAAAGAAAATGAAAGTCATGTTATTGAAGCAGAAACCCCAAATGAGCTGTTAGATGAAACAATTGCTGAACTCCAGATTATAGACTCAGAGGGAATCACTGGGGAAAAGGTCAATAACAATAAAAGGAGGCATGACTCTTCATCATCAGCTGTCAGTGGCTCCTCTGTGCCAGCTGGTTGTTCAGAAGATGTGCTATCAGGACTATTGGATTTGACAGATTTCACTGATAGTAATGATGGGTGAGAGATTCATTTGGGTTATTTCATATCGATGTATCCCTGGAATGACCCAAATCCCTAATTAATAATTTCCTCATCCAGGTTTGAAGAAGGAAGTCTGGAAAACATATCCTCTGCTATGTCAGCATGGATTGATGAGAGCATTGATAATCTTAAAGATGTTTTGGACAAACCAGGAATTGCATCTAGGCGCAAGTGAGTCAACCTATATTCACAAATTCAATATCCACAAAACTCGATGTGGTTGCCCTCACACGGAAAGGCAAGAAGGGGGGCTCATATTCATTATCTATGCTTTATCAAATACGCTTTCTGCGATATCATTCAGACTGCTAAATAGATGCTGTTGAGAATCGAAGCATGCAAAGCATGTTATTAAATGAGCTACTTTATAGCAGGTCCTAACTTTTATTGATGATCAAACCTTACATCATCATTCTAACACATAGACTGTGACTAGTGTTCTTGATTGTTTATCTTTTGCAATGCATATCATAACTGAAAAAGAACTTTCAGAAGCTCCCCTGAAACCACCCAAAAAGCTGCGTCCAAACTGCAGTTTCCATCAAGTCGAATAACTATCCCAAAACGAATTGTCACCCCTACCTCACCTGTCAAACCAAAGTCGAAGTCTCTCCCATCCATGAAATCCGTCAGGTATAGAAGTAGGATGATGATCTACTTATTCCTTATTTCTAGATGACGTGTTCTTTGAACAATGATCTCCCGTACTTTGCTAGCCCAAATAAATGTGACCATTCAATATAAATTCATTTGTGAAATACTATATCACCCTGTGTCGTGCATGAACAAATATTATATTCCATTTTCTTCCATTCTTCAATCCACCATGCCCATTATACATGTGTGTGATATTGCATATCAATAAATAATAATGAAATTCCACTAGTAGAGCCCTCATGGTAATTTTGTGTGTGCCATTTCATTATCACCCTAAAATTAGAATGCATCATTGGACAGTGCAGCACGTTCACTTATCATAAATCCAATGAAGATTCAATGGAGCAAATGATTTATTTTCCAATAATATAACTGAGTAGGTATCAATATTTTTGCTACATCAGTCGTTTGATCTTCCCCTACTGTATTAGATCACACAAATACCGACACTTCTAATTCAACGCCGAAGAATTCAGTACTCCTTTATAAAGCATCTTGAGTGTGCACAGAATAACGTTACGTTGTCTGAATTTTTCCTAAACAATAGAAACTGTCGTGAATGTGCTATGAAAACAGCCCGCACAATTTAACACAAAAAACATTTTAAAGCATGTTAATATGACATGCACATTGCTAAGTATCTTGATAAAACCACTCCAGTACTCCATGTGAACTGTGACACAGTATATCTGTGGATAACAGAGAATCAGCTAGGCTGAAGACAGTATCCATGGTGACGAGTTGTCACTGTAACCGTAGTTACCACGTGACACTGTCACCAACTGTCACCATCATTCGCATACAGGCTATTATACGGATACTGATGTGTCATGTCAATGTTCACATCAGAACGTTCTATCGTGGCGTCAACATGATACATCTGTTATAGACAGTGGCTATGATTGACATATGAATAAGCTCTGGTAGTTTGTATCAGAGCTACAATGACGACTCATGGCTATCACCAATGAATCCTCAGAGTGAATGATTGTGTGTGTGTGTATGTGTGTGTGTGTG
>CAMPET010000077.1:246627-269402 GCA_946803715.1 Beroe ovata | reverse complement strand
ACTTTGAACAGCTGCTCACTGCTGTGTGTGTGTGTGTTCGTGTGTGTTCGTGTATGTGCGAATGTTCATGTGTGTCTGTCTGTGTTTGTATTAAGATGATAGTATATTGAGTTGGATACATACCAACATGCATTGTGTCCACTACACGTAGTGCTCAGTGTGCTACATGATATGCAAAACACATACATACATTCATAAATAGTTACCCGTGTATTGTAGTAGGCGATAATTGTTTTAAACCATATAGGTAATATCCTTACCTTCATAATTACCACAAGCACAGACACAGACACCCACACAGACACAGACACAGACACACACACACACACTCACATAATATTAATGTGAATATTCAATTACTAATTGGGGCTAATGTTACAAACATTATTTCATTATGGTTAAGTTACACGTCATGATAACGCANGTGTGTGTGTGTCTGTGTCTGTGTCTGTGTGTGTGTCTGTGTGTGTGTTCGTGTATGTGTGTTTGTGTATGTGCGAATGTTCATGTGTGTCTGTCTGTGTTTGTATTAAGATGATAGTATATTGAGTTACATTCATACCAACATGCATTGTTTCCACTACACATAGTGCTCAGTGTGCTACATGATATGCAAAACACATACATACATTCATAAATAGTCGCAAGTTACCCGTGTATTGTAGTAGGCGATAATTGTTTTAAACCATAAAATATAATATCCTTACCTGCATAATTACCACAAACACAGACACAGACACCCACACCCACACACACACACTCATAAACACACACTCACATAATATCAATGTGAATATTCAATTACTAATTGGAGCTAATGTTACAGTATCAAACATTATGGTTAAGTTACACGTCATGATAACGCATCAACTTACACCACTAATGAATGGCTAAATGTGACGTGGAAGACCCATATATCCGAGTATCAAAGATATCAGAATTAATTACCGATTAATTGGTACTCGATTGCCAAATATCGGATTTAGATTCTAATAAGGTGTCATGAGAATGTAGTGAGATCACGACTCCTCTATTCCTTTTGTTTAAACGAAGAAATGCATTCGAAAAAGTCTAAAGAACTTTTGCTTTTAGCAGAACATTCAAATTTGAATAGCGATATTTACAATGAAACATACCTACATAGCACACACACATACAAACACACACACACACAAACACACACATACAAACACACACACAGAGCCATATGTTGTAGTTCATAGCACATGTCGGCTGAGCTATAAACGGATGTTGATAATATTGCAGACCAAAAACGCAAAGTACCTATGAATTTGAATCTGTACTTATCGATCTAGGTATAAGCAAAGCAGTTAGTAAATGTCCAATAGTTTCCCATGTCCACTAGTGTCCAATGTCCACTACCTATAATGTCCACTAATGTCCACTAATGCCCACTGCTACTGGTACTGTCCCAGGTCTTATGGGTGATGTGGATGGTGTCCTTGTGAAGGAGGGAGTGTGGGGCACATACAAGCTGGCGGAGAATGGACTATGGCTGGCTGATGAGTGTCGAGTTGTCAGTCAACTCTGCGATTCTCTACAGAACGGACAATATAAACAGGTATACTGCGATATCTCTGCAAATGGACTGACATTATATCACAATTACATATTCTAGAGAATCAAGAATGCTTTGATAATTCCTGTCAACACTCCTTGTTCTATCGATAAGAAAACTAACTCTGAGTAACTCCTCACCCCTCTCCCATCACTCCACACCACTCACCCCCACACCACTCAGTCCACACCCCACATCCCTCACCCCCACACCACTCACCCCACATCCCTCACAGCCTCACCACTCANACACACACACACACAAACACACACATAGAGCCATATGTTGTAGTTCATAGCACATATCGGCTAAGCTATAACCGTCTGTTGATAATATTGCAAACAAAAACGCATGTTACCAAGTGCCTATAAATTTGAATCTATACTTACCGATCTAGGTATAAGGAAAGCAGTTAGTACATGTCCACTAGTGTACCATTTCCACTATAATGTCCACTAATGTCCACTACTGGTACTGTCCCAGGTCTTATGGGTGATGTGGATGGTGTCCTAGTGAAGGAGGGAGTGTGGGGCACATACAAGCTGGCGGAGAATGGACAATGGCTGGCTGATGAGTGTCGCGTTGTCAGTCAACTCTGTGATTCTCTACAGAACGGACAATATAAACAGGTATACTGCGATATCTCTGCAAATGGACTCACATTATACCACAATTACATATTCTAGAGAATGCTTTGATAATTCCTGTCAACACTCCTTGTTTTATCGATAAGAAAACTCACTCCTCATCCCTCACTCCTCACACTCGTCACTCAACTCCCTCGGTCCTTCTCCCCCACTCTCCCCTTTCTAACCTCTCCCCTTGCCCACCTCTCCCCTCACCCCTCACAGCCCCACCTCCACTCGACCCCTCACTTTTTTTATAATTACCAGGTGTTCGTTTCCGTGTTTTTCCCCTCCACAACATCCTGGACTCACACTGCCCCCGACAACACCCACCTACACATCCTCGTGCCCATCTCTGGATCAGTGTCCCTTCGATTAGCGGAATTCAACTTGTGAGTACTTACACATCATATGACATTTTAACACATACCTGCACATTTGGTACGTGGGTCATCAGACATGCTCCACAACTCTTATATCGTAGTAGCTGGTAAATTGAGACACAAGACAGCTTTACTCTTATTAAATCTGCATTGAGCAACTGTTAAACCCATGTTTAAATTGAGGTGTCATATATCAGCAGAAAGCAGTTCTATATTTAAACGTAGCACGTAAGGGTAACTTGCGGTAATTGTATCTATTCTATCCCATCTTTTCACTTCAATAGTCGGTGCTAGATAAGCATCTGTACGCTGTACTTTACTTAACACGATGATACATGTGCACCATGGTTTCGATTCCTTGTATACCACAACGTAGATACAACTGCGGTCAGCATGGATCTCCACTGCGTTCGCTTGACATGGCACATGACTATTGTCTATTAACTAACACGTTTTACACATTGGGTTTGAATATGATATTTCCTTGTGTTTGACAAGTGTCCACACTGTACAGAGTATAGACTGTTTTCCATGTGTACTCAATATGATGTGGCTATAACACAGCTGCCCACACATGCCAGCACATTCTGCGAATGTACACGTTGCAGGTGCAATGGAGCGCGCGATCGCCGAACAACATCTTTGTGGTCCTTGATTTATTTTCGCGCGCTTTTTGCGCGTCATAGCTAGGAGCTAGAGAATCGATCACGTACGTACACTATAAACGCTTCGTAGCAACACTAAAACCTACGTAGCTAGCTACGACATGCGATTCGTACTAATACGACGTACGTGCGTAAGTTTTGCGCCAATCCTGAGCAGAGGATGGCTGCAGTAGTCTTACAACTGACGGAAAATTATTAATTTCGCTGGGGGCTTCTGTATCCTAATTGTAGGATTACTGCGCACCTCCCTAGCACTGACAGTGTATACACATGAGACTCAACATGAACACTGAT
This sequence comes from Beroe ovata, assembly GCA_946803715.1. Classification (NCBI taxonomy): domain Eukaryota; kingdom Metazoa; phylum Ctenophora; class Nuda; order Beroida; family Beroidae; genus Beroe; species Beroe ovata. Next base: position 265,855 of record CAMPET010000077.1, on the reverse strand, counting down.
TTGAGCTACTATATTATTCAGGAAGTTACAAGACGAGACGGCTGTCATAGATCCCTCATTCGAGAAGGAATTCAGTAACTCTGGTGAAACTCCTGCTGTTGTCCTAGTCCTCTCAATTCCCCATCCCGATCTCAAATTTTGAGGCCATCATTTTGGAGACCATTGTTAATATTAAGTTTTGAGAATCTCTAATTTATATATTTTCTTACGTTTTTATGTTTTTAAATTCAAACATCAGATTAAAATCTACAGATTTCTACAGAAGTTTATAACGTTTTCATGGGTTCTGTTTTCACAAGTTTGTAATGGCCTAGCTTTTAGTTTTCACAAGTTTGTAATGACTTTTTCATATCTGTATCAAAGAACTTTTGATATCTGTTTTATTAAAAGAACTTTAGAAGAAGCATCATTAGAATTTTTCGTTTTATAGAATCTTGCAGTTGCAGTCAATACTCCATTTCATTTACATTTCCTTCAGGATATTTTGTAAGGGGATTTTGTACAGAGGCATTTCAACGTTTTTATCAACATTTCATTCAAGTGAAATCCCTGAGTCGATCCATGAGTGGACATCTAATCGCACAGATGCAATAATATTTAGTGTGTGAAATTGCTTTGCCGAACTGCAACATATACTATATGTTGGAAATGCAACATACATATCATTATCAAACACATTTTTGTCGGAATTCATTAACACAAACAGTGGGAGGGTCCAATGTCCGATGACAGAACAATTGCAATCATTAAACTATGAACTTGAACCCAGCATGAACGATTGCAGTTAAAACTGAGGCATGGAGTTGGGAATGGATGTCAATATTTCAAATGTAAAACATAAAACTAAAAGCTCAATTAATAAAACTTTAAGCATGTGAAGTATAAAATTCACCTCACAGCTGCAAAACCAATCGATTTATTCTTTTCCAGTCCGGTAAAGGAAGTTCAAAGAAAGAATTTGCGAGTCCTAAGCATGGGTTATGAACGTGGTACCTATTTTATCAACATGACACTATAACACTATTACAGCAAGTTCATGTTTCGACTTGTTTTGGCCGCTCTGCTCGCTTTCTCCTGCGTGTTGGATCCTCCCCACGAATATACGTGTTCATGATGAATTGGAACGTTGCCAGCTGTTGTCGGGACGGGGCCCGGATGTAGGGTGGGGCAGGGAGTGGTCCCGGCAGGTGAATCTCTTCTTCCAACTCAAACGTATCGGGCATGTTGACTGGGGAGGTGGGTGGGGCCGCGAATTCAGACAGAGACTCGTGAACCTAAGTAGGGGAAACGGTTTAACGGACTTTGGTCTGCGTACTAAGAATTGAAACTGACAATCAGTATTTTTTTGATAACTTACCAAGTGATGTGACAGTTCCATATTGGATGCTTTCAGCAGCTCTTCCTCGGTCAGTAATTGTTGCGTTGTCGTTGAGGCAACCTGGAAACAACAATCATAACACAATCATCACGCGAATGAAGGGGCAACAAGAACAATATGAAATTCATGATAGAATCTAAATACGGAGGACTGAGAAAGAATGATTCACAATCCCGGTATTTTCACACACACTACCAGTACCTGATGTTGCTGAGCACAATTGAGAATATTCGTGATGTGATGAGAAGTGTTGTGCATGCAACTCCCACTGTTCTTCTTGTGGTCGTGTGGCTTGTGTTGCTGGGTTGCTTTCTGGTTGCTTACTAGTGGAGCCGGCGAATGTTGCTGCTGGAGTACTGAAGGGGATCACAAGGTTGAAGACAATTTGAATTCCCACACGATGAACTAGATCGAGGAGAGCGAATTATCAGTTCCTCTCAAAGTGACCACCCTGACCATGATGCTGAGAGACTGCATGTTGCTGCTCGGTTGCTAGAGGAGAGTGTTGCTGTTCTTTCCCAACATTATGAACGTGTTGCTGCGTTGCCTGGGTAACGGCGGGTTGCAACGGAGGATTCGATGGCACCGTGCTAGGAACTAGCTGCTGCAAATGGGGGAAGGTGGGGGTTATTATTGTTGTGATAAGATAAATTTCTAAGAAATTAAAGTCTTACCACTGTTTCATTGTCTGAGTTCGCAATCAGAGGAATACCAAAAATTTCCTTCTTATTCTTACTCTTAGTAACTATGCGACTCTTAAAAATAACCCCTCTCCAAATGTAGAAGATAAATTTCAATAGAATTAGAAACTGTGATAGTTTAAAATGAATACCTTTTTTAAGTTAGCAGTCTGCTTTTGAGGCGTAGGTTTGGGCTGCTCTTGCTGCTTCACCAGTGGCACTTTGGTCTTATTTGCCTCAGGATTCGGTTGCTGTTGCTGTTTCGGAGGAGGTGTTTGAGGTTGCTGTTGCTTTGCCTGAGCCGCTTGTTGTATCAACTTTTGTTGCTGCTGTTGCAGCTCTAGTTGAGCTTGTTGAAGTTGTTGCTGCTGAAGTTGCTTCTGTTGAAGTTGCTTTTGTTGCTGTGTTACCGGTTCAGAATCTTGACTGGTTACAACTGGCTGTTCAGGTTGCTGCTCTTGTTCGATATCTGTTGCAAACTCGTCAGCAGATAGATGTTGGTGCTGACCCTCTGCATGCGCGGCCTGCTGCTCCTTCATCTTTCTCTGTAGATTGAACTTTATCTGCTTTATGCGCAGTATCTCCTGGGCCCTATCCATCTGGTGCATCAGCCCAACTCTGAACAGGGGATGAAATTGCATTTGAATATACCAGCTGCTGATTAAAAATGATCGAATTGAAGTGATAATTTTGAGCGAACGTAACACACCTGTAATTCTCAACTACAGTAGTAGTTTCTGTAGTAGTGGTTGTTGAAGTTGAGGTAGTTATTTCAGATTCCGCTGTCTGCGTTGTTGCACAATGTTGTGTTGTCGTTGAGTGTGTCAAATGTTGCTGCACAGTCTGATCTAACAGGGACAAGTTGCCTAGTTGTTGCTGATTAAGCAACAATTGATGATTTGCTAACAGTTGAGATGTGTTCGGCATAAGACCACCACCTGGGTTAATCAAGCCGCCTCCGGTTTGGTTTAACAGAGCGCCAGCAGCGTTCTGAGCGTTTAGGAGTTGCTGTGTTGCTGCGAGTTGTTGTGTTGCTGCGAGTTGCTGTGCTGCTGTGAACTGCTGACTTGACAGCAACTGCGCGTTGTTCAGGATCTGCTGACTGCTCAACAGTTGCTGGTTGTTTAGCAACTGTTGATTGTTCAGGAGTTGCTGGTTACTTAGCAACTGTTGCTGGGTTGCTAGGAGTTGCTGCGAATCTATCCGTTCCTTGAGTTTTATCCTTGCTGCTTCACTCTCCTCTGTTTTGACCAGACTGTAGTCATCTAGAGCATTCTGGTACATACCCAGTTTCTCATAAGCAGACGCACGCATCTGAAACAGATTGCACTAGAGCAGACTTGTAGCGGATGAAAATCATCGCAATAACCACACAAATTTCAGCGCAGCGATCAAAGAAAAGTCCTGATTTTCCTCCATAAACCTGCAGGAATTTAGGATGCTTGTGATGTATTGCTAGTCCCCGGATACAGTCCTGTATGACATCCGGCCACATGGATAGCTTCATGTTACATCCCGTTCTATTGAGCAGGACTGTCAGAGTCAACTGCTCGAAACTCTCGCTATCCAGACTCTCGATGAGTTGGAGAGCCTCGCTGTACCGCTTAGCTGCTTCCTGGTACCTGCCTGGAATGGGCATAGTGTGAGATGGGGAAATGGTCGGCGTGACATTTCTGTCTGATTTTATAGTGTTCCTCTCGGAGTGTAATGTCCAGTTACCGTTAGGCCAAATGACCTAGAATCGTAATGAGACATAAGTATTGTGGAAAAGTGGGAGTTGGAACCAGTTTGGGATTCTATTTACCCGAGAAGAAGGCGTTATCCCCAGTGTACTTGACAGAGAGTGCCTCCTTTACCGTACAGAGCAGAATCCCTGACACAAGATCAGAGTCCTCCGCACGCAATCCCAACATGAAACATCTCAGTGGGCAGGAGAGAGCGAATTGCGCAACCTGGGGGAGGGGTAGGGTCATCAGAAAAAAGTTGATTTCGTGACAATTTCGAAACAAAACGAATAAATTTTTGAATCTTGATAATGCTCAATAACAAGAACATGCAAGTACCTCTTTCCATTCGCTCTGAAATACTTTTCGTCTGCAAAGCCGTTTTAAAGTCGGTACATGGCACCCCTCTACACTGCTATAGGTGAAGAGACTCGCTACCCTAGCGGCTTGGTGAGCAGACTCATTAGCAATAGGTCCTATTTCAGATGAGGATTCACTGCCACTGCCAATACCATCTCGACACACCTACAAGAAATATGAAATTAGAATTCGATACAAAAGGAAGGGTTTGCATATTTTGGTAGGGCTGAACTGCGCACCTATTCACCAGTGCTATCCCACTACTGACCAGTACGGGAACTTTTGCCTGCTGACTTTCGTCCCTGGGCCGGTACGCTCCTCACTATCAACCTGGACCTCTCGAGCTACCAGGAGAGGCCCATATTGGCACCGGTCTTAGCGCGGACACCAGCTCAACATAGCGCAACGCAGCTCAGAACTCCCTACCTCAACACATTCCCCCCTTTGAACGCCTCCAAGTAGCTGGATTACAGACTCGCGCCACTGAGCCCGGCAAACATATTGAATTCTTGTGCGATATATAGCGCTAACTTGAGAGCAATTATTCCTTTTTGGGAAGAGCTGTTTACGCAACAGCTGTACTTACTCTATCAAGAGCGGCAACTGCAATAATCTCGGGGACTCCTGTATCTTCTAAAAACTCTCTGTAATCGTTTATTGAGTCTCCCCTTTCCTGAAAAGTTATAAACCATGGCAGGGAAGATATTGGTGGAAGAAATATTTCATGAAAACTGAAAATTGTTGTTTTATCGATGATGAAAATGAGCATCAAACCTCTGAATCCTTCGCTCCAGCGGTAACAAGTAGTTCAATGAACTGCAGTGCAACATCGAAACACAGGTGAATAGACGCCTGATTTCTCACGATCTCTACTAAGGAGTCCACTATCGCAGTCACTACGCCAAGACCAACTAGGTATCTGAAACATTTAATACCCAATTAGCATTAATTAACGTGTCTTCTATTTAGAAAAACAAGCAGTTAATTTCTACGAAACGATTAAAATGATGTTACGTGAACTTAGTAATCGCATATAAATTTTGCTCGCATCACTAAAATGAAACAAAAACTAGCGATAGGCGCGCGCCGCGCGGCAAATTTCCAATATTTCTTTATTTCGGTGCTGACGAAGCAGGAATGTATAAACAATCCACATTTTGGGGGGAAAGTTGACAAGACTAACTTGATGACATCACGGTTGAACATGGACGTAGTGAGGGTGTTAGAGAGGGTTTTAACAGCTTCTTTCCACGTTAGCCAGCTTCCCCGTGAGTGAGATTGTCTCATACACAAGTGTACAAGACATGGGAACACGCCATTCACGTGTAAACCCTGTGGAATGGGTGCTACGTAATGGATCAATCCTGGTGATCTGTCACAGATTCGAAATGTTGGTTCAGATAAAGACGGGGAAAACGTTGTTCAAATGATGGTCACAAGAAATACAGAAATACGATAGGTATGCGAAGTATGCAAATCTTTTCCTAATTCCTATTACCTGCACAAGTTCAACTGATCCAATAGCGATGTGTGAAAGAGCTTGACAAGCTATTTCCCTAGTTCTCTCACGTTTGTTGTGCAGTAGGAACCGTAACCGGGGTAAAGCGCGGCATTTGATAGCGGCATACTGCGGAAAATACGCGGGTTAGGATAAGATACGCAGGATATTTAGGCGGGTTATTTTGGATCATATATGAGATACGCGTATAGCGGGATATTTAGGCGAGAAATAGGCGGGCTAATTTTAGATCATATATGAGATACGCGGGATATTTTTGGGCTGGGAAATAGACGGGTTATTTCATTGATCCAGACAGGGATATGTTGATAAGACGGTGTGCTAATTAAGGATGTATGTATGAAAATATGGTGCGCATAGTAAATGGCACTGCCACTTACTTTCTTCTGTTCCAAATTCCCATTCGTGAAGATCGCCAGAAGGGCTTCCAGAGCAACACAAGTCACGTCATCAGAACTATGCATGAGCAACTTCACCAGCGTATCGCCTGCAGGTTAACAGAGTTGCTATCGGGTTGTTAGTAGGTTGCTTATTGCTACAACCGTAACAGTTACAAGGTGCTTAATTTTCGATCAACTCATCTAATTCATACTGTTACACCGCAATCAATGTTTAGTTGTACAATGTATACACTTGAATGTATACACTCGAATTCATACTCCACAAGTGAATACATTGTAAGAATGTACATTGCACAGAAGTGTATATACATGTGTATGTGTGTATTGCACACGTATAATGTAACTTACACGCGCCCGAATCCAGAACTTCCTGTATACTGAGCTTGCACATGTACATCACACCCCAACACGCATCACGCAGCACAGCCTCGTTGTTTGACTTTATCAACTTGGCTAATCGTGGTAAACACTCCTTTACCTGAGAATTGGGTGAAAACTGTCAATTGACAGTGTCAAATACCGAGCTTGGATTGAAAATCAATGAATAAAGACGGAGTTATTGTATGAATATTTCAGTAAAAAACAAGCTGTTTTGCTCACAATTTCGAAGGAGTCGGTGTATTGGCACAAGTTGGATAGTAGCCAAGTAGCTGTCTTGATGAGTGACTGCTCAGACGTGTTGTTCGTCTTAGCACTCTCGCACAGTGAGTCAGATATGCATAGGGAATCTGAAATATTGGAGAGTTTTGAGGGGAAATAGTTATTCAAAACACATTGCTGGAGTTTTGGTTCATATGCAGAGCCAAATCTGATTATCAAAACACTGGTTAATGACCCAGTAATTCTCCCAACTTGCCTAGAAGTCGGAGTAGAGGGGCCAGAGCGCCCGCATCAAGCACACAAGAACAGTTCTCACAAGCAATGTTAGCCAGCAACCACGCTGCCTGTAATGTGAAATGGTGAACAACAGTCACCAGTCAACAGGTCCCGGAATTGAGAAACTTTCTTTCTTCAAAATGGTAAATTTGGTTCAAGCTCGACTACTCACGTGGTCTTGTAGGTCTATACTGGGAGACTCGAGTAGTAGCGTTGCTATGGGTACAACTTTGGCATCTATAACAGCACGTGTGTTGTCAGCTGAACCGGCACTTATGTTAGCCAGCGCGTTAGCCGCTTCGCTCTGCAACTTCTGATCCTCTATGTGAGTTAGGAAACTGGCAAGCAGTGGCACAGCCCCTGCCTTAACTACTGCATCTATCACTTGGTCACTGTCCCATTCAAGCTCCTTGGCAGGGGCCCGCAGGATCTTGCTCACCTTGGATGTACCACGGAATAGCCTTCGCGGGTCTTTAGACCTGCCAGAGGGGTCATTGGTAAGTGATAATGGCTTGTGATGGATGTTTCGGTCGTGATTATTGATCTGAGAATTTTGAAAAAAGGTTCATTACCTTAGATCATCCATGATCTGATTAATCCGTTTTCGTAAAGCTCGACTCTTCGTAGGCATCCTACATGACATTATTGATGGCATTATTAAAAACAGCCACTATTACTCTATAACGAACGACTGGTTAAGCTTAATATTGAAACTGAAATTGTCACGCTTCGATAGACTGAAAAGAAGAGCCCATTATTCTACAATGTGGAGTAAGAAGTATCGTAGGTACGTTTTCTGAAATGATATCATATTATTATTGAAGAAATAAACAGTACGCTATCCATCAACATAGATTTTACCTTTGTAAATAAACACTTGGTCATATGTCAAACCATGTGGCTTGTAATTTCTATTGTAAGCGGGAAGAAAGTCTTGCGAGAAAATCTTGGGTAACACATAAATTATTAAACTAGGTATGCGATAACAGTGATACAATTAGTATACGTAACATGCTTTTCTTATTATCATTAAAATATTAAAGACCTTAGATAGTTTAATACATCTAAGATATTGTTAATACACTTCAACGGCGGTGATTAACGATTAAAATCAATAATGAATCCGTCCTGGCATGACAATTATTTATTTAAATAAACGTAGAATATAACCGGATGTGCTATATCATATTTTCTAACGTCTCTAATCGGAATGACGTCAATGTATAATGTATATTGTATATTGTATAATGTATATATATCGGCTGCCGGACAACTGAGCCCATTGGAGGTCAGCAATTGACAGGGTAGCGTGGGAAAATTTTGAGGTCTACCCAATCAGTCAATTCTCCTGATTAGAAACGACAACTGCACACATTCAGTGATCAAATCAGGTCAAACCTCAAAGTCCCTCATACCCACCAAATCACCCTAAACCAGAACTACTGTTGTTGCCAAAGTGGTGGAGTCGATCAATCAACTCGAGAGTTACTTAGCATATACTACGATCAAATCCATCAGGATCAATGACATGATGACGGGAATGAAGAGGAAATAAACCCAGTGTTACACTTCTCTCTCTCTTCGTCTCTCTTCACGGTTGAATCAATTTGACGGTCGCAAACTGTTTCTGAAACTCCTTCTCCGCTCGGGCTCTCTTCCTGCGCATCCTCTGTCGTTCCCGGTTTAGCTCCTTCATCACTTCCTTCTCTTCGATGGTCATGTTCTGTCGATAACACCGCATCCTGTCCCGGTTTTGTTTCCGTCGGAACTCCTTTTCCTCCTCGGACTCCATGAGCCGACGCTCCCGTTCTCGCATCCGGTTCCGTTCTTTCGTTACGACACGTTCAGATTCCATGATACATTTCCTCTTCGACGATATGTGTTGGTGATGTGGGGGAAGTTGAACGGAAATTTGTTGGGTTAGTTGCTGGGGGAGTTGCTGCAGTTGCTGTGAAATTTGTTGTTGTTGTTGTTGCTGTTGTTGTTGTTGTTGTTGTTGTTGTTGCTGTTGTTGTTGTTGCTGCTGCTGCTGTAAATGGTGCTGTTGAAGTTGCTGTTGAAGTTGTTGCTGTTGCTGGCTTTGGAGTTGTGCGTCCGACGTAGTCATCTAAGATGGTTTATGGTTGAGTTTGAACATTGAAAACTGAACTGAAATTAGAATCCTGTCGGTTCATAAATAGATATGGAAAAATCACTGAAACAAGTATGTACGAATAGGTAATGACAAAGAATATATCTACTCACGAAATAATTCACAAAAAATTGAGGGATAGTCTCTGATTCAAAAAAGATCAATCTAATCGCATATTGTTAAAAAAGGTTGCCGCAAACTGTAAAAACGCGAAATCAGACTGAAAGTCCATTTCATTTCTGGTTCAAGAAAACCCCATCCCAGAACAAGACCTCATATTCCTGCAGGAGTCGTACAGCGTCCCTAATCTCCTTGTGACGTATTGCCCCCCTATACTGACCCAGATTCTCACTGGCAGTGGCTACTTTGTCCACAAGTTCTGGCAAACATTCAATGGGCTCCGCGAAATACGAGACAAATCCGAGACTCTCCTCGGATAGGCTGAGTTTGTCGCTATAGTTCGCCAGGAGGGCATCTCTGAACTTGCCGCACATTTTGCCCCAAGCAGGAAAGTTAACAGCAAAGGCAATCGCCACAATAGCTGGGTCGTTCTGATGGACAATTTGACAGAATTTTGCCGGATAAGCTTGACACATGTGACTCGGCTCGTAATTGTCTAGCTCTTGTTGAGATATGTGCAGTGCTTCCACCATTTTGGAATGCAACTCAGCAGCGTAAAGCTCACCAGATAGGAAAAACTGGAAAAACTCCCTGTACGTGGATGAAATGTCACCGTGCAAATCAATACCCGATTTCAAACTCTTAGTGTCAGATTTGATGACGTAATATTGCTCCAGGACGAAGCGTTTGATGGAGTCTATGTCAAGAGAGCCATTTCCAGCAGCAGCTAGGATAGGGTGGGTGTCCAGTCGCTGTGTGGTTGATATGTTAAACTGCTCCGCTTCCAGAAGCTTGACTGCCTCCATAGTCAGTACTGTGAAACTTGGCGTATGAGACGTTTTCAACTTTCCAATCAAATGATATCAGAAATGAAACGAACTGCTGATTGAGTTAACATCACAAAGATAATTACTTAATTGAAGCTATTGAAGATATTACCTTTAAAATATCATGTGAAAGAATTTACAGCAATAAACATCGAAAATTATCGAATAGTTAAATCACATCACTTTAAAACCACATACATACACATAACACAAACATCAACTGAGAAAAGTAAAAAGTCTGATTTATATTACAACCCATTATAACAACTGAAGATACCTAATGTGGCGTATGATTGACTTTACAATGGATTACATTCATTACCAATAAATTAACCCATCCAAAGTACCTAAGATTTAATGTTCTTGTATTCACATATCACGATCATAGAAATCGATTTGATCACCCGACTTAAACTTGCGATCTTTGAAAATATTTAACATTTTCGCGGCCGATTCTTCAGGATTAACAAACGAATAATTTTCCAACATTCCCTTGAAATATTCCCGTACTGTTGGAGCTGCAGCTTCCACACTGAAATTTTGTGTCATCGCAGTCAGCATAGGTCCAGGAGAGTAGTTCAGTACGTTGACCGTAGGGTGCTCCAGCGCGATTGTCTGAAATAGAACAGCCCGGTTAGATTGGTATTGGGTATGACGAGATGGTATGATATAGCATTATACTTCGCTCTAAACTTTACAACACAGCAATTGGATTTGCTCACGATGAATATAATTGAACTAAAGAATCTCGTTCCTTGTCAGACTATCCCCCCTTGCAAACACAATCAGACTTTCTCTCACCTTGTAGAGCATCATCCTCGCTGCCTTCCCCGCGCAATAGAGTGACAACGAGGGTATTCCTTGGATAGATGCCAAAGATGAGATATTGATCAGTGAAACGGTAGTCCCTTCCCTCTGGCTGAACTCCTTCATAAACACAGCTGTGAGGATTTGGAAGGATGTAAAGTTTAGGAACATGTAATCATCAACTTCCTTGTAATCATCGAACTTATCCGCTAGCCGCTTCACATCATTGGTCGACGCGTGGTTGTTTATCAAGACAACCTCTGAGAAGTGTTCATCACCAAATGTCCGGATTATCTCCTCGCAATTTGACTTAATATTCTCTCGTTCGGAGAAATCAACCGTGGCATCTCGGATGTCTGACGAAACAAGGCCACGGTCTAATTCATCCGTTTTTCGAGAGCATGCTATGATAGCAGCATTGCTGCCGTATATCGAGTTGAGCTGGCTCATGATCGCAGATCCGAAGCCACCCCTAGCGCCGGTAACTATAAATAGGGTACGAGACATCTGTGAAAATAGGGAAGGATTAATTTGGTGACTGCTAATTGGTGACTGCAAGCTAGATGTTCATTGCTTGATATTCACAAATGCCAAAAAACAGCTATGATAAGCAATACCAACAGCATCGAAAATAAGTTGAATTGCTCACTCTGAATTTAACATTGGATAAAAATGCAAAAAGCAAAATAAAAGTTATATCGGAAACAATGATAAATGGTTAAAAACAACGTCAATGAATTTTGGTGGTCTTTCATTCCCATATTGGTCCTATTGAAAAACAATATCGGGAATATAAGTCTCCTAATAGAACACTTACACATATCATCTGGCAGATGGATTCAGATACTTCATTGATCACCCGCGCGTCGGGCTGCATGCAGCAACTCTTCAATCCGTTTATTCTGTTTCAGAACGGACTGACCGACTGTTCCTGTGCACCCGCTAACTGGACACTTGACGGGCACAGTTTTACATCGTCGCATGTGTTCAGATATCGCACTACCCTCGTACGTGTGGCCACACTCAGTGTTCACCATAGGGTTTGTCATCTTCATCTGTGTGATGGGGCATATGAGAGACTCGGTTGCCTTGGCAACTACCACGCCCTCTGCGTCCAGCTGATCGAGTAGCTGTTGTTCCCGGACCGGATCAGTTGTGGTAGAGGAGGAGTGGCGGGGAGGCAACATAGCACCCTGTGGAGAGGGAGGGAGAGTTGTGTGTGTGTGTGTGTGTGTGTGTGTGTGTGAGAGTGTGAGAAAGAGAGAGAGAGATNTGTGTGTGTGTGTCTGTGTGTGTGTCTGTGTGTCTGTGTGTACTGTGTACTGTGCACTGTGTGAATGTGTGTCGGTGTGTGTGTGTCTAGACGTATAGATTACCTGATGCTGTGGTTCATTCTTTAGCGCATTCTGATACATCACTGTGTAGTGCTCAGCTATGTTGCTGATGGCTGTGCTAGGGTCGTGTTCTTGCAGGGCCTGGGACTTTGCTTGCTCTATTGCTTCCTTCTGAGCTTCCAGCCGGTATTGGACTCCTGTGGAAAGTGATGCTCAACACTCTTGTGAAAATGTACGGGAGTTATTCTCAAGCCTCAAATTCATGCACTGAAGATTGGTCTCCATCATGAATCATAATGCTATAATAGTGCTTGCTCACATCCATTTGTTTGAAACTTGCTCATATACGAACCTTGAAAATCTTTGTAAATCTGTTCCATCTCGGATATATCGATGTCATGATTTCGCAACTCCTTCATAAACGTTTTCAGGTTCAGGAGGTTGCTATTGAGTTTGCTGATACCCATGTCTTGATGGGAAGTGTCTAAGAGACCAAGTTGTCGAACTATGAAGTTGTGTGGCATGCTGTGGTGGAAAATGTTGCTATAAGTTGCTGTTAGGCTGGTGTTGCTATGGATATTACTCAACAAATGTTACAGGGGGTCGTATCAATAATACACGGTGTATCATAAACAATGCTAATAGGTATTGCTGACTAATATAAATAACCAAAATATGCATTGAAATAGAATTATTGGGAAGTTAACTATGAAAAAAGTCATGAAATGAGAATCTGCTCTCAGGTTAGTATCACTATAAACATATCCTTACATAAACAGATCTCCAGCCAGTATGAATATATCTGTAAACAACCAAAGGGGTATTTTATTTGCATTGAATAATACTTTAAATTATCTGAATAATATAGAAAAATTGAAAGAAGAGAGTTTCTCACTTAACCCCCTCCTCCTCCCCCATATTTCCCTCATCTTGAATCATATCATTCCAGGGAATACTATCAAAACTCATGTCCTTGCCTCCGCAATCATCTTCAGACAAAAACAAACTCTCCAAGTTGTTGTCCTCCTCACTCAACATCATACCTCCTTTCTTCTTCCGCTTACTCGGTCGTCCTATGCCCTGCATGGTCTTACACGCGGCTACATGCAGGGTGAACGACTCTTTGGACAACTTGACCGTGATGCCGCAATATCGGCATTTCCTATTGTCTACATGGGTATCTGTCGTGTGGTAGGCGAGCGTGTGGTTCTTCACAATATTCGCTGACCAATGGGCGAAGCCGCAGATAGTGCACTCAAAGCGGCTCCGATTGAAATGTGCCATTGCGGCATGCTTCTTGAGATCGTTGTACGAAACGGCGCTATAGTCACAGAGTTTACACTCAAACTCCTTGACGTTCATGTGAACTGACTTGACGTGGCGGGTCAGAGATCCTTTCTGTGTGAAATTCTTCCCACAGCTTGCACACACGTGTCTACGACTCTGCTCATGGACGTTCCTGATATGCTGGGCTAAATAATCGGCTCGGGAATAGGTCTTTTTGCAGTACTGACACACCTGCGCGCCATTCTGCCCCTGCCCCGCCACGTGTATGTTCAGGATGTGACGTTTAAGGTTGCCAGGTGTCGTGAAGCCCTTCTCACACCGGCTGCACTTGTACTGTGCACCCTTCTTCCCCCCTCGATCGAGTGGTCTCATAAATTCATCCTTCTTTAGATCAAAGTAGGGTTTCCGAGTTATTAACTCGCTTAGGTCGGGATTCTGTGTGATACAGTTCGCTATTTCTTTTTCCTGGTTAGGAGAGCATTACAAAATATTGAAAAATATTCGGATATGATTATTCTTATCATTCTGGAGAACCTCTTTTCATCTATGAGCAATTCTATGCCCTGATCATTGCAATGATAATCCTAACACTCTAGCTGTAACCACCCCCTACTCCCTAATATAACCTGCTTCACTTGTTTGAAGACAATTGACTTTATTTTATGCCTGGATTCCTCACGGAGAATCAAATCCTGCATGTCTGGCTCAGTCATCTGGAATGAGGGGGCCACCTTGTTTTGAGAAGATGACGAGCAGTTCGCATCAGAGGGAGCGCCATTCTGTAATTCAAAGATTATTCGCCTTATAAGCCATAATCTAGAAATCTACCATTTCTTTAAATTTTACCAACTGATGACTGGTAAAAAACTCATATTGGTCAATGACCAGTCGCCCGAGACACCCTAAATGCACCCTAAACGAACCCTCAAATTAACTTACATTTTTGGGAAATTTCTTCCCGGTCTCGTCTGTTGATTGGAATAACTGATCCTCTGGGACGATTTGTAGTTGAACAGGGTTGATCGTGCCCTCCTCACTCTGGAAGTGTATAGTCACAATCCCGCCCTCCGTCTTGCTCGACAAAATCGTCATGAGCTGATCGTGAGATAAGGATATGTTGCCGAGAGCTTCATTTTGTTGTCCGATAATCTTCATTTGGTTTGTCTGGCCGCCCTCCTGCTGTGGCGGCGGACCATCATTACCGGTCTTTGATCTACCCCAGCCATTTGTGTCGAGGTCTTTTTGTTTGATAATCTGAGAGAACAGGCTGATAATTGGTAAACCTGTAGGGCTGCAACTTGCAGTTTAAATCTAGTGAATGAATTAATCTATTGCAGATGAAAGTTATAATGGGGACCCTGGTGGACATAAGTGGAAAGAAGTAGCAAGTCTTTGGTCATTTCAGAAAACCTGAGATTTCATATGCTTTTGAAAACATACTTCGATTGTCACAACTCATAAAAGACGACTAATGTAATCCCTATCATGAAATTTGTAAAGCGCGACAACTTCAGCCAAGTCCATTATTCGAGAGCTTTAGATTTATGGATTTATCATCAAAGGTTGCAAAATAGATTGTATGAGAAAATAAAAGCATTGACCTATGCTCCCACCAATCATAATGACACAAAGAGCTCCATCACGAAGAGCCCTAAACAAAGAACCCTACACAATGCACCGACATAATCGAAAAAGCTGTGACTCAATTAACTCTTTGCTTTGCATCAAAAAGCTATCAACAACTCAAACAGCATCATTAAAAGAAACCAAAGTTTCAATTGAAGATGAATATTAATATAATTGTCAGCTGATTCTCATTAACACAGTAGTTACTATAAAGCTGCTTTGCTCCACGCGCTCACATCTCGACAAAGCAAAGCAAATGCACAAGTTGTTCTGACACGAGAGAACATCATGCTTATCATCATGTTCTTCTCCTTACCGTTGCTGGTATGTTTCAAATTATTCACATGCTAATTTTGGAAGGTTTTCGGGTTCTTACCATGGTTTAGTCGAGAATGACTTGCTACCTGATAACACGTCATGTATTTCAGAGATTGTCCAGGAATGCGGGAGTTGCGGATGTGCTTTTCAAATCCATAACCTGTACCGCTAACATTTGTGACATTTCGGCAAGGCAATTTGAGATGTATGACAAAACACGGCGAGATTTGGCTTGGCTGAATAGTCTTCCCAGGCTAGAACGGAGTTGGCAAGAAGAGTTCATTTCGAAAGGTCAATACAACCCGACATTTACCATAGATAACCCACCTCATGTTTACCTAAGGGGCTTTATTCATGATCGTCATGCAAAAATCAATAAAGTCTTCAGTTATGTTCGAATTCCTATAGAGGATGTTGCACCAGGCAAGAGCACAGATATGATGATATATGTTTACGACCATGTTTTTGTCACAATAGTTGTTTCAATTAACTGCACTCAACACTTTACGGGGCTCGGTTGCATCTATTGTGTAGAAGATTACTATGGCCCTCAATGTGACAACTACTGCAAGCCAGTGGAAGGGAATTACACGTGCAATTCAATGGGAGAACCTTTGTGTTTGAAACCAGAGACTACCGGAGCTCACTGTGAATTATGCAGTGAGAATCACTATCCTGTAGGGGTGTGTAACCGCACCTGCACACCCATGCAGGATAGATACAGCTGTTCAGAATCGGGTGATAAGATCTGCTACACGCACTGGCGAGGTAAGGATTGTGACCAGTGTTCGAACCGCACCATGGGTCCAGATTGTAAGGAATGCAAAGGGAATATGTATCCACGTATGATATGCAATACCTCCTGTGTTGAAAGGAAGGACAGGTACAAGTGTTCAGAGGCAGGGCGAAGAGTGTGTTATGACAACTGGAACGGGAGCGATTGTGATGTGTGTTCCAAAGGGTATTATGGCTCCGACTGTAATACCTTCTGCCAGCCTACAAACACTTACTCTTGCAGTGTACAGGGGCATAAGATCGGTTTAGATGGGGTTATCATCAACGCCTGCCATGTTAAAAATGTCATAAATTTTTGGCTGATAGTTCATGTACTGATTATGTGAAATCGTTTCAAGTAAACCTTATGAAGTTCACTTATTACTTTATTAGTTATTATCACTTACAATCTATAAATGCAGTTTATACATGATATCGAAACTCCCGGAGAGTAAAATAGTTCTAACAAATGATGATAAAGCTGAATATTCTTTGAAAATATCAAGTCATGTTGAGTGTTGATACTTGACTAAACAATTCTAATAGCATTCCTGATGGCAGCCAAGAGGCTTATGGTGCAGCTCATTTTGATTCTCAGCACAATCTTTCTTTTGGTAAGAAGTGACAATTAAATACAAGATGTTCAATGGAATAAGACCTTTATAACCTGAGTATCTATCGTTTGTCATATAAACATTGCCTCAAACAGGAACCAAAATTGCACCATGGAAATGCAACAATTGAGTTCATATCATTCCATACTACCAAGATATGTGAGTATACCAGTGGTTGTAATGTCATCATTGAATCTCTGCAAGTGTACACCTCTTCCCTCAAAACATTATGCTACCATCCTGGCTTTTTAAAAAAAGGATGGAATGGTGAGACCATCGATTTACAGATTTTGAACCCAGAAGGAGTGTGTCAATTCAACTGGTCTTTCAATGAGACCATACTCTTATCCATGAGTTTGAGTATTAATATTCCTAGCGTTCAAAAATCAGAACAGCTACATCAAATTGATGATCTTGAGGTCCCATTCTATCAAATTAAGGGTAATCAAGATTTTGTTTCCAAGAAACTCAATTATTCAGACGGATCTTTTGTGACAATGGGAATGAAACTTTCCTGTAACACAAACTTTGGTGGTTTTGGCTGCAGCTCATGTTCACAGAACTACTATACGAGTAAATGTGACATATACTGCAAACCACAAGAAAGAAACTTCTCTTGTGATTTGAATGGGGAAAAGATCTGCTTTGGAAATAAAGCTGGTATTGGTTGCAATGAATGTAAGCAAAATTTCTATCCACAAGGGGTGTGCAATAAATGTATCCCTAATTTCTATCCAGAAGAGAAGTGTGATATTGAATGTATTGCAGACATGAATCGCAGTCAGTGTTCAAGAGATGGGAGATTGACATGCTTGGGTAACTGGACAGGCACAAAGTGTGAAATTTGTGCAATAGGACATTTTGGTAATAATTGTGATATTTACTGCATGCCAACAAAAAACTTCACGTGCTCTATTCAAGGAGAAAAAATTTATCTTCTGAACAGTTCATCTCAGGGATTTTTTATGGGTGTTTTGTTGCTTACTTCAGTAATAAGAGCTCTAGGACAGAGAGGATTAGAATAAATCATATATAATGGAAATCATATGCAATGAAAAAGCTTTTATAATCTAGGAAGATCTCAAAATGCATCTGATACTCACAATATGTTCGTCTTGATCACAGCCCATATCTACATCCTGTTAAACACTGTACAGTTATTTTAGACTGATAGCACAGTATTTGTGATGATAAATAATAATAAATGAAACTTTTATATTATAGTGGCACATCAACTTGTTGGAATGCAAAGCTGTGCCACGAAAACAAAAGTACCGAAACATAGCTATAACAGTGCACTTAGCATATATTAAAGATGTTGATAAGAGATGAAAATTAATTAACAAAACTTCACAAAAGAGAAAGCACTGTCAGTCAATAGCAAACTAAATATACAGATAGTAAATTTACATTGTAAGGATCAAAGATCAATTATCAAAAGCTATCTTAAATGTGTCTTGAGAGCTGATTTGAAAATATCAAGAGTAGAACAGCTCTTGAGCTCTAATGGGAGACTGTTCCAGAGAGGATGGACTATGTAAAGCAATATTATATTATAACTAGGGAGCCCCTCGAGTAGTAGCCTATTGAATCAAATACATGTCCAGCCAAGTTATTGTGAAAAATGTTGAAAGCAGCTGAAATTAAAATATAGATTCCAGATCAAGAACGATCCCAGCAACGGGTTATCCAGTGTGTGCGATGATTAAGTGCAAAACAGAAACAATTTACCCAAGGACTGACTGTTATAGCGCCCATTAAACTGCACATGCAACTCTACACTTCCCCATTAACAGAGAGAGCAATGTAATCAAAACAGCACAATGAGAAATGAACTCATACCAGCCTACTACTTTTTGTACATGCAACCTTCTCACATGACACATTGATCATAAATGATAAATCTAACCTTACAAATCCCACTAATCATTCAATTCAATTCAAATCAATTATAAATTTTTATAGCACATTACCAAAATATAATTTCATACCTAGATATGTGGACCTTCAAGTTTGTGCTGAAGGCTAGCACCAACTCAATTCTAAAATCTGTTAGGAGGGCCACCCGCTTAGGACTTAATATAAGTGTTCCTTAAGATCTCTTTAACTTGCAGAACTAAATACCCTGAGTAACTGGTCTATACTGCTTGAATTAATCAAGCTCTTAGGGAGATTTTGTTAAAATAAATAAGATAAATAACAAAATAAATAATAAGGCTGCAGTTTTGTGAGTTGCCAAGGTCAGGCTATATTGTTACCAGAGACCTGCGTTTCTGGCAGGCTTGCCCAAAGCCAAACATCTATTTATTATTCTACAACTTTTCAATTCCCGGTAGGGAAAAACCCTACAATCGATGAATAACTATTACGCCAACGGTAGGGATGAAATAATATGAATTATCTGTTGAAGGGTGTGCACACGTTGCGCGCCCCTGTTCTACTCAGTGAATTG
>CAMPET010000077.1:180072-236028 GCA_946803715.1 Beroe ovata | reverse complement strand
GGTGAGGGGTGAGTGAGGTGAGGGGTGAGGGAGGTGAGAGGTGAGGGAGGTGAGGGGTGAGGGGCTGGAGAGGTGAGGGAGAGAGAATTGACTATTGAGTGAGTTGGTGAGGGAGAGTGTTGAGTGAATAGGAGGCAGTATGAGCAATGGTGAGGAGTCATCGGTCGGGGAATGAATGAGACGGGATATGAGATATTAAAACTCTCTGAGTGAGTGCTTGAGATGATGAGCGAGTTGTCAAACTTTGCTATAGTCCAGAGTGCTACACGATTCATCGATAACTAGTTTCTACAGTTGTCTGCCACTCTATAGGTGGAACTTACGATACTTTTCGGTCGGGTTCGACCACCGGTAGCGGTAACTCATCAATGTGCAATACTTCATCCACTCCCATCACTATACATGAGTGTGTTTAGCAGTGTGAAAATGTTATCGGTTACCGATAAATGACCAACTATCGACTAAAGTCGTGTATAGGTACCGAGTTAAAAATAGCGATAAGGGAGCCACGAAATAGTGCACAAGGTGGCAAAGAATCCAGTAACTTCGATTCGGGAGCAATAGTTGAGTATCACGGCGCTTTGAGAGCAACAAAATCCTTTCGCGAAGACTACACACCAGAGTAAAGACAAGAGATTGAAATCAGCTGTATGTAAAAACAAGGGTTCTATGAGGCATCATCAGTGTATATTTGAGAACCGTTTTACACGTGCCGGTATATCTGCTGTCGATATGAACAAAGTAAAGCGTTATCTCGCCATTTGACAGTCGAATCAATCAGTCACCTAGGTCCCAAGATGATATCTATCATGGAGTCAAATCTAAAAGTGCGAATCATAAATTATTCCGATGGAACCTATTTCTAGGATGAGGCCCTGTCTCGAGTTCCTTTCTCGAATACCCAAACTCTGATGGGATGGATGGTGAGTACAAACGTGCGAAATGATGCAGTCTAAACAGAACAACGAAAGATCAGTGTCACAAGACGTGCAAAGTACACCAAGTGTATCGTCTTTGAACCACGGCGTGTAGCATGTGTGTGTAATGCGTATAAAAACCTATTCATCTGCCAAGATTACATTGTAACGTGTCATGGTCTGGTCATTAGGTTCCACGCATGGAACGTTACACTTTCAGGATAATATATAGCGTTCATTGTCAAATATATTACGTAGTTTAAGACTGTTTATTATGTAGTTATAAACAACAACTCAGTCATCATGATGTAGGTATGAAGTTGTGATCACAGTTTGAATAATTCATTTGTGCTCAGCTCAATGGAACCGAAATGTCTTTGTGTAAGAGGTGTAGTGGTCAAAGCGGACCTAGCAGCAACACGTATATGGCAAATAACGTGCGATTTGAATAATATCAAGCTTGATTCGTTTTTATTTCAAGATTTCAGTGAATCAGGGTTCAGGGTATCACGTTGAGGCTTACTCATTACTCGTATCGCGAGAAATTTCAAATTTAGAAGAAATAAACCAAAAAATGAGAAAAAGTGTTTATCCAACAAATTGAATTTGGGTTGCAACCTATAAATGACTATAATTTAGTAAAGTAAATTAAGTAAGCAGCGCATTTCAGATTAAGAAGCACACAGCATAAAACTGGATGTTTCAAGCAAACTTCAAAGATCTGTGCTACATCAGTGAGATTATGACACTCTCCTGTGATTTCTCAGAACTCGCTCAACAGCGACAGAACTGTGTAGAGTGAAACATAATCTCGCAGCTTCTAGTGATTTCCTAGTTCATTGCTAAATCCAGTTTCACTTCGTTTCGTACTAATAATACGGTAAATAGATTCGACTAAAAGTAAGCGAATCTGGATTTTCTAGGTTCATAATCATTTGAGTCAAAGGTATTTATCATTACTAAAAACAGGCGCTATCTCAACAAGTGTTGCTCGAGTTTTGAATGTACGGAAGAAAGGATAAGACTACCGCACAGAGTGACGCAGGGGAACTATCAATTTATCCAATACGTTACAAACCACAAGTATATATTTCTAAACGGTCGTACATAACATACATACATATTCGTATTCCTGGAGGATATCGAGTTATTCAAGAAGAGAGATATATTCCGGACAATGATTATTGTGTACTGCAAGAGAAAAGTACCATGTAGCTACTAAGGGATGAACACTCCTAAGGGATGAATAAAGAGCTGGGAGGAAATGCAAACTTGTGAATCATCCACCATCAACCAACTAACTTCTGCGAGGCTGGAAACCGAGATACGAGATTACATGGGGAACAAACTTCATATTAAGCCCGAATCTAACAAAGTACGCTCATGAAGATGTGGTCATAGCGCGGAACTGGACAGAAATGAGGTCATCACAGACGGACAGAAACATACTAACATCATGTCTGTGGAAACCTCTCTCTTTCTCTCACGAGGGCAAATTTCGAAACAATTTCAGGTTCACGATCGAGGTCAGACTACAGTTTCCTAGAGACAAATACAAGCATGGAATTATGCAATTAACTGCAGGGATGGTATTATTAAACATCCCTCTCCCTCCCTCTCTCACACGGCGGGGATCCTCTGAATTGTGGGAAAATTGTAGGAATTGCAGCTCATTATATAAGCGCATCACTCTGGCTTTGACCAGTTATATGGCACGGATTGGCATGGGATTGAGGTCTGTTCTGTGGAAAGTTCCTCGTATTATTGTTGACGAGATTAGTTTCAGGGAACATGTTGGTCATTATCAATGTCTCTCTGCTAATACTTGAGCTACCACAAGCTTGGGTTTATTATAGTGAGTTATAAATGCAGTTGATTGCCATGATGGCAGTATTACTACTGAGGAGATTGATAAGTTGAGTGAGTGTGAGTAATAATAGCGGCAAATCGGAATGGGTACCGATGTCAATGCCACGTATAACAGCGTGGCGAGCAAATAAAATGCAACATATATCAATAACTCCAGTCATCATTATCATCAGTCACATGTAGTACTGCCCATTCTACGAATATCACTAGACACTCACTAACCAATCAAATCTCTCCCCTCCATGGTAAGTGACCAATACGGTGCGGGGAACACGGCTACATTGGTCATGGGATGATAATCAAGTGGATGAAGTGCTGTACACACTGCGCGTTGTCATAGCGACAGTACATCACCACTGTCAAGGTGGTGGCATGTATTCTATCACGAGAGTAGATAGAGTGGTGGGAAGATGTCATGTTTGTAGCTAGATTTGAAGGGGGAATATCCAATTATTCGCTGAGCAGGTTCCAATACATTTGTAACTACGGGAATATGAGTATCGAATCATGAAATTTGGGCTACCAATAGACTTATTGTATAGAACCTCCACTATCCAGTCCATACATGTGTGAAATTGTCAAACAGACCTCGAAAATATCCACATTTCGTAATTTTCATTCATCTCAAATCTAGAGATTTTGAGGAGCTGGTGCACACAAAATTCGAAGCACGAATAATTGCTAGGGGATAAAGCAGTAAAATAATAATTCGAGGGTGAGAGAGGGGGGGTTACATGCAGTAACAGAATGGGGAGAGAGAGGAAAGTGATGTATCGAGAGGGTAGACTTGGTTGAGTAGAGAACCAAGATGGATGAGTAGAGAGTAAAGAGCGTGACGAAGGGTAGGGGAGGACAGAGTGGGAGAGGGGGGCATGGAGGGGGAGAGAGAGAGAGAGAGAGAGAGAGAGGGAAATGTGGTGTTCGGAAGAGAGTGGTACGGTTCTAGTGGGGACAAGTAATGAACACTGAACAGTTTATGAAGGGGTTGGGACATTCGGGGGAGGAGAAAATATCATTGGATGCCGATTTTCAATACTTGTGCCCTTTCATGGACAGTAAAACACATTATACATGGTCAAGAATTTCCTGGCCATGTGTAATGTGTATAGTGTATAGTAGATGTATCCGGGCGTTTAGGACTCTCCCTATCCACATAACCGATACCAGGAATACCGTATCCAGTGACTCTAACAGGGTCATTAGCCATGTTCTGCTAACTTGAAGACTTGGAATAGGGATGAAGTTCCGCTGAATAGCATATTTCCACGCACCTTCTCGTTACACGTACTTTTCCCAAAGATGTATGCCAAAGTTTTCCAGAGAAGTCTATCTATTTAATGTCATGGGAATGTAGCGTCCTTTAGATCAAACATTCCACATTTTCAGGCCATTTAGAAAAGATTCCTGGCTCTCCGGTTTCTATTTTTATGCCTGGTTTTTACCTATAATTGGCATAGAGTATCAGGATAATAACAACAACAAGGAAGAGCCAATTAACTGATATAATGATGCTAGAAAAACCTGCAGTTTTGCAGATATGTTATTGTGGCAAGTGGAAGAGTTTGTGTAAAATCTGGGATAAACATTAGACATAATGAGCACTCTGACACACTTCATAACGGCTATGAGAGGAGTCATAGCTTTTTCAAAGGAAGATTCTCTTCCTGGGAGTCCTAAAAAACTGGATCAGTGACAGTGATGCAAAATGGGAGTAAACTATTCGAACAGTAGTATCACATTCAGCAAAAGCTGTACAATGTCAGAATGAATCTGAATTCTGAACACAGGTAATTGCTTATTGGGACACGATGCATGCCTTTGACTATAATACAAGCCCACAATCATACACAGCCCCCTTAGTGGGAATAAACTCGAGCGACAGTCACTATTTAATGGGCACTGACGGCTGCATCGATACATACAATATACGTTGCACTAAAAGCAGCAGAATGTCTGCTT
This sequence comes from Beroe ovata, assembly GCA_946803715.1. Taxonomy (NCBI): domain Eukaryota; kingdom Metazoa; phylum Ctenophora; class Nuda; order Beroida; family Beroidae; genus Beroe; species Beroe ovata. The sequence goes on along the minus strand of CAMPET010000077.1, from coordinate 231,283 downwards.
TTGACACGACTATGCTATACACAATAGGTCATATTATGGGGGGACTCAGGAAAATGTCACACGTCTAATTTCTCTAGCAATAAAAATGGGAGAGGTCAGACGAGATCGAATTGAAAATATACGAGACTTGATGCTTATCGATTGAAGAGTTCAGATCTACATTATGAACATCGATGAAGAGGAGTATTATATGATCATAAATATGATTCTCATATATGCTTTCTGACAAAATGGATGAGATGGATTGAAAGATGAAAAGATTCTGACTGATTGACTAGACCATAAAGCTATTGATAATACACACCAAATCTGGGTTGCGAAACACAAACTCGTCAATGTGAATGATTTCACCACGCGTAGTAAGTGGAAGTGACACTGGAAGTGGAAGTCACTCTGGAAGTGGAAGTCACCCTGGAAGTGACTCTGATCTAACCAGATGATGAACCGGTGAAACTCCCACTTAACGAAACCAGTGACACAGTATAAAACAAGCTGTATGGAGCATCACAGTGGGGGGAGGACAAGTCATTATACCAAATAAGCGGAGAAAGCAACCACTCTACTCGACAATGCACATATACACACCTACGCTTCGTGGTGGGAAGGAGATTATGTGTTGAATATATTCATGATGATCTTTGACCTCATTTGGAAATTGGGAGGAATAAATGATAATCAAGGAAAGAGCAAGAATCAAGCAAGGATGTCTGGCTAAAATGCAGAAAGAGACTAGATTCTCTTGTTTTTTTCTGAAGAGGACAATAGTAAAGAACTCAACAGAGCAGATTTGAGATTAACCCATCAGATTATCTGGATATCATGCAGATCATTAGGGTAGATATGTAGAGCATTGAATGATCCATGAACATGTAGGTCAAAAGATCAATGAACAAAGCCGGAACCCACTGACGCCAATGAAATTAACTTTAAGGGATCATTACATCTTGATTATCTCAGATAGAGTTAATTCTGCACATAGCTTATTCTAGAGATCTGATTTTAGTCAGCCAAGTCAGATAATTGAAGCTACACGGAGTTCATGGCATGTTCATTGTAAGGAATCATGTTATCGCATATCAACAAAGAGAAGTGGCAGATATCATGGACACCGATTCATTGCTCAAATCAGGAAGGAAGCCGAGGGTGTGTCACGCTTTATACTTTTGCACCAGCACTTGACCGAGATATTCCGCAAATGCGGTGACCAAACAAATCCATCACGGACACACATAATAAAACAAGTAGAGAACAAATTGTGAGACGTCTTCACCACAAAACATGACTTGCAGACGAGAAACACAAACAATTGGAATTTTCCCAAAATTGAATTGAAAATAACACAATTGTTTTGTGGCAACAGAATCGTGTGAAGGCACCGGATACTGGATAGCATTTTCGTATAATAAAACCGCAGACTACTGCAGTCCATCTTATTTGTGATATGGTTTGAGGAAGCAATTCCCCTTCGGCCATCCATGTGCAGTAGGTATATCGGTCTCTTTCTACCAGAATCTCATGCATCTGACCTTCTTGTTCGCTGTTAAAGTAGCTAAGAGTTCGATTCCTCGATTTGAGTGTGACCTACCAGGTAAGTAACTCATGACTCACTCATAAGTCATAAAGGTGGGAGCCTCACTGGTCTTTGACGACTGCTCGACGGCAGTTTACACGCTCAGATCCATGTCCACTATAGAGTACACGTAAACGACTTGGATTGATGTGTTATTCGAGTAATGTGACAGACCGGGAAGAAGAGAGTGGCATATTCGCCACACTCTATGCCAGATTGTCACTAGCTCTCCAACACACACTCAGACACACACACCTTCACTAGTCATAGTACAGCAATCATGTTTCCCTATGTGTGTAATGACACTCTGGCTCAAGACCTAAGAATACAGAGGAGAGAGCAATAGAGCTATGGAGGCCAAGAAGGACATTCCTGCTCGACCAACTCTAAAAATGTAGGTACCGAAGCAGAGCAATGCGACCAGATTAAAAATCCACAAACTCCCAATACATTGATTGGAACGCCTTGATCAGGGCAATTATAAAACAATCTTTAGTCTCTAGCTGCAATACAACGTACAAGTACCGTAAGAAGTATCGTAACAAACTGCGTGGTCAACACAAACCCTCCCAACATTAGCATGGTTTAAACGGGGAAATTACCATGGTAACAGGATTAATACCACCTTGAGTAACATGGTTACATTTACTAACTACAAGTATTAGCTTTGTGACAGGACAGATAAGTTTGGTCTTTCCCCCAGAGATGGGAGGAGATAGGATCTAGGATGATATGAATACGAAATCCAGGGTCCGACAAAGATCATTATCTGGACTCAAAGTTGGACTGGAGGGTTTCAGTCAGGAAACTTAGTAATGTTAGGTTAATTATTGCAAACTTTTCTATGAAAACGGAAGCGAATCCCAAACAACGTTTATGTATCCTTTTGATCCGAATAATTTAGGATTTACCAGGGTTAATCTGGGTTCCTAAGACTTGTGATTGGCACAAAGATGCGAATTTTATGTGAATTAACCGAATCCAGGCTGGAAGTTGGGGTGAAATCGCGCTTAATTGTGCTTCCAGTCTGAGCTCATGTTGGCTAGCATGGTACCATGACTTAGGCTAAGTGGATAGCTTATGACATTATCCAATTAGGAGAATTATTCAGTTACAATGTAGGGATTTAAAATGTTTGTGTTCTATATATTCAAATATAGGGGTTGCTTGAATCTTTGTCATGGTTAGGTTATAGGTCGTAGGAGGGTACATGGTCTGCATATTGCACAAGGTTATGGTGTATTCAATCTCCAGCTATGGCTAATTAAAGGATCCAGGGGGTTATAAGAGGGTATGTAGAGTTGATCCAGGTACCCTCGGGTCTCTATACGGTGGCTGAATGAACAGCTCCATAGACAAAGGGGGCAAGTAGATCACTACATGTAAACAGAATACATCTCGATAACCATTATTAACTTTGATAATAAACCGGCTTTACACGCTCGATCACACACCACTAGAGTGATTAAATCGGGCAATTAGAATTGTCGGAAATTATAATTGTCTAATATTTAAAACCATATTACCGACAAATAATATAGTCACACTTTACCCCCTCATTATGCATACTCATTATTCACTACGTTACTCAGACACCTGATCAGTGCTATATAGCGGTAATCTGAACAGCTTATACTATAATGTAGGATTGGGAGTAATGATCTTTAGACCTGTGTTGTAGGAACGAACTTCGAGCATGGATCAGGGATATGGTCATGAGATATTGGTGTGGCTATACTATACCAAGTATAGGCTAAGTATAGAGCTGTAGCAGTTTCCACGCTGTACACACAGTGTCTACAGCGGATAATTGTATAAACCGCCGGTATATTAGGCAGTACTCTATACATCCGAGCATTGGTCGTGTGTAGTAGCTACTATAGGAGATGGTTCGCATAAAATGGAACTTCGTTTTAGCACACATAATATGGCCTGGAAGACTCTGCATTTCGTTCAGACTTCGCATCAAGCCTGATTGGAAGGTCAATGTTCCGCTTAGCACCACTCACTTCTCAGTAGAGTCCACCAACATCACCCTGCATTGTCCTACCCTCACCTCTCCCTCTATAATAGAGCTCCTGCTTCACAATGTGAGCAATGAACGTCATGAGCGACCTACTCCTTCATAAATCATGCGGTGGCGTATGGTATATGGATTCAATGTATTTATAATTCTACCCCCAATGATCAACACATATAGGTGCAATAGGAGAGTAGTGGGGAGAATGAAGATAGTAAACAAGTCACTTTTCCATGATTTTCTCCAAAAACTCCGAGATTACAGCCGTTTACACGCTATAACTATAAGATTTTCATGCGATTCCACATCATGAAATCTCCGTTCTTGCTGTTTCCCCCGGAGTGAAATGGACGAAGAAAACACTGAATAAGACATGATCCGGTCCCTAGGTAGTCTAAACAAACTGACAAAATGAACAGAGAGAGATCGCGAAGCAAGTTCGGGAACAGTAACGAATGTAAAGTAAAACAACATGTAACAGAGTATATTGTAAGCACACTCATGAATAATTTCAAAACGGTAAGGATAGTCAAGCATCAGAACCACCACTCTGCTCATATTGAAAATGAGTGTGGTTAGAGAATGAAAATGTGAGTCTCCACGCCTATATAAGGAGAGGATGATTTCTCGCTAGTCGCTGGACAACCAAATGCGGCCATATTGATTGGAGTGGTTTATAGCCAGGACTCATAATATTGGAGGTGACGGCCGACGGGTATCATTTGATATGCAGCATAGCTATAGACACGGGTTTGTGAGCAATCACTGACACGGACTTAGTTTCGGGGACAAAACCTTGCCTGATGTAGCGGACGGAGCAGCAGTTCTAGCAGCAGAAAGATGTGTATTGCGATTCGCAGAGAGTGAAAATCGTATGATGTACAACGCAATAAGTGGGAACAAAACCATTATTGGACTCATTACATCAAAGCGAGAGTCTCGCTTCACCACACCCCTGCTTTAGCACTAGGAGTTATGACGGTTCACAAACTGGTTTTATGGTTATTGTTACAGTGCATTACGGTTTTACTAAGTGACGGTAACCAAGAATAACTGCACGTTCATAGTCCCGCAATAAATGTGCTAATGGACAGTGGACATGATGTAACATTGCGGAATAACATAATCCATTATATATGGTCTCACATTGACCACTATAAGTGAGTCACGGCCTTATCACTTATTAATAAGCAAGTTATCTCTTTATTAAATGGATCAAATTAATCTGGACTATTGAGAGCTACATCAATTTGAGTTATAGCATCAATTTATATTAATTACATGACGTGTAACTTGAGTAGTGCCGTGAAGCAATTAGATATTACCATAGAAACAGTCTTTTGTGAAAATTATGAATTGTTTCCCTTAGTTATTTCAATCGCTCTTCACTCAGTATTTCAAGTGCAATTACCGCTGCATAATTGTAGTGCTTGCGATTTTTAGCAGGAAACAATGTTAAAATCAAGTTATACACGATCAAAGGTTATATTGTGCATTTCACAGCAAGCATTTCAAATTCTTGAATACAAATTTCAGAAGCTTGTTTTGCTAAGAAACCGCTCATCATTCAGCAATGATGATCATTGCTTGGCTGATATAGAATGCAAGAAATGGCACATCAGAAAATAAAAGAAACAATCAAGCAATTTGGAGTCTCAATTCTAGCGATTTTGTGGCGAAATTGTCACAAATACGGTAGAAATTTTAAACTAGTGTCGAGGATGTCTGATAGAGATTTTTAATTTCGACATGACAAAAAGAAAGTAGCAAAAAAGTTGAAAGGTATCACAGTGTTAAAACCCTTTCAAAAACACCGTCAAGAGTGGGCCTTGATAAAGTGCAGAAAACAGCACACTTATAACACACACCACCAACACCACCAGCTCCAGCAGCAGAGAATGCTGACAGTAAACAGCGAGTAATAACCACACACTAATGTGATAGTAAATCATTCATCACACACTCACATGTTCTCGAACTATAATCCACTAGACTATGATCCCGTGTTGTGATTGGTCCATCACAATTCTGTGAGGCAGTCACGTGACAGTTGTCAATGTCATTATTTGAGAGCAAAAAGGACTGCGTGGCAACTTGATATCGCGTTTTCTAATCATATTTCTCTAATAGCACACGTGGTCCACACTTCCAGTGATGAAAATAATTCTCAAACCAAAGTCGGAGTAAAATCACTAGATAAAATGATGATAGGAAAGTAGAAAGAATGAATGTATGAAACAGCAAAGAACCATCTGTATCGATTACTGTTATAATTTGATTCCGACTTTTTCTCAGGCCAAACTATGACGTAGATTGAATCAAGCTTTACAACCTGAAACTCTATACCTAGCAACAATGATCGATGGGAATTGCGGAAAAACATCAACGCCGGTCTAGTATTCCAGAAAATTAGATTGGCGGTGATTGAAAGCACTGGAGAAGAAAGGAATGGAACCATAAGGAACCATGCCAACAAACAATGGTTATTCTATCTGGACACAACATAGTGGACATACAGCTCGGACATACAGGGATGGGGGGCAAGCACCAAATATCAAAATCCAGGGTGTGATTTTGTCAACGGTTATATTGTGTGCTTGTAATGCATGACTCATCATAAAACTCTACCTCATACCATCTTCTATGTTCGACTCATGCTTGTTTTAGCAAGGTAACGGCATTTAAAGTCACTCATGTGAAGCATTACTCAGTCGAGGCTGCCCGTCTACTGCAGTCAGGTGTAGTTTATAATCGGTCAATATATTGAGTAGAATCGTGATCACATATATTACATAATATGCACATATTGACCGAATTCATTGACTTGAGTGGTTCGAATACGGATCGAGTAACTCAGTGGTCCGTTGACTAGAAACACGCGTGATGTAGTGATCGAATTTTCTGAAAAGATGTACATTGATTGGTCATTTATTGAATTTTACGGTTATCAATAACAGGAATTTAACATTCCAACCCCATGGGTCCTAAACAATCGTGATTATAATGCCCCATTTCCGCGACCAATAGCTCCACATTATATCCCCCTTAAAGTAGATATTAATAGACATAACACGTGTACATTTTATCCCTGGATTCGAGAGGGAACAATACATTCAAATGGAGTTATAACTCAAACTGTTTGTGCACTCTCGATTTTAATTAGAATCAATTCAGTGGGAACTGGATAATGAACCCTATCCAAGAGACAATCCCAGTTGAACAATCAGTTGAAAAAAGTGACTCTATAAAACAAAACGATTGGTATTGTGACAGGCATTCCTAAATTTAGCTCCTGGATGATCACTCATCTATCACCTTTCGAGGCATCAAATTCGAGTTAGCCAATTACGATTTGAATAAGATGTATTCACCTTTAAATTTAACGGATCAACTCAGTTTTTAACCCGGAACACCACTCAATGCAATCAGATGCTTCAGCTGACACCACTATTCAATGCGTAGGTCGAAACGTGATTCATCGAGGAGGAATATCAATTAAATCAATTAAAGCTGTATGTGAATTTGCACTTGGTTTAAGGATGTGAGTATGAGAGTGGAACTATATGATTATTGTAAGTAGGTACTTGAAGTAGGTAATTGATGATTTCAGATATATTTAGGTGTAAATATTGCTGAGTGCTGTGGTACTCACGATGTTATTGATCTGACTGGAAGTATCACGATTGGACCGGCCACAGTTCCCATCTTTGAGCAGTTTTAGAGTTAGTATCAACACAAAATGTCTATAACCGAAATAAGTTATCGATCGAGATTGCCGATTACGACCTGCGTTAAGAAAATGTTATCCAACGCGATTTTGTGGTTCGTTGAAGGAATTGAGACCACGGTGAAAATAGAACATACGCGCGATAAAGCGCGCGCAAAAAACTGGTCAAATGAAATTTCTAAAAATGAAAATGTTGCACGGTTTTCTCTACCGCGGCCGCAACCGTTGGCGATTGCAATTGCGCGCAATTGTAATCGCTGTATTATTTCGGGCCACCGCGCCGCGCTTGCCGGATGTTATTTGTCGCGGTCGGCCACTGTTCATGTTTCTTTTGAAGGATTTCACCCTACCGGTACCCTTGCTTGTTGCTAGCGGGATTTTATCCCTGGCGCGGGCAAAATGAAAATTGCGCGCACCGACGGCAGGGTAAAATCCTTTAATCCTACAAGTACAACTGTTTCTTGCGCGCGCGCCTTCATCGAAGGCCGTGATTTTTTCCACATTTAACGACTTTTCAGATCATGACCGAGTTGTCGATCGATGATAGACCCTGTCGAGAATTTCGTTGCGCGCGGCGCAAACTTATTCTCATCAGCGGTCTGGCATCGTCAGACAAATGACCGAGTAAAATAAGATTAAGACCAGGCCACGCCTGCCATTTAATTGTCCATTCAGATTATATTTGTTAGGGCGTTAGGCGCCCTGGCGCCATGCCTGTGGGCGAGGCAATGCCCATTGCCCATACCACTCGCCATGCGGCACTCCGCCATCCACCCTGCAATGCCTGTCATTATATTTATATGCCATTGCCATGGCACTGCAGTGTACGTGTGCGCATAGCAGCATTTGCATATGGAACTGGAAGGCAACGGAACGTCGCAGCAGGAGACGGAGTAAGATTTAGAATACAAAAACATTGTCGTGATTACAGAACCTGATTTATTTTATCAGGCTGAAAAACATATGTTCAATTTCAAATCAAATCACAATGGATGTTCATGTACTTGTAGATCAAATAAATAATTGTCGAACGATTATAGATTGATACACCCTGTCGAGAATTTCGTTTTGCGCGCTCGGCGCAAACTCATTCTCACTCTCAGACAGCTTGCATCAGCGGTTTAGCATCGCTAGACAAATAAATAAAAATGTTACTGAAATAGACGTCACGCACTTACCGCTATTGTGTTATTGTCTGTGTCAGTTACTGCGTTAGACTAACGCAAGAACACTGATTCCCATAGTGTTACTGTCACTGACAGTGTCAGTGTATTCGAGAGAAAAGTCCAACAGCTAATTCAGTTGGAGTTGGACTTACGTTGCACAAATGGCAATGATTGTACTTGTAGTCCACGGTGATTGGCGTTAATTGAACTTACAGTTACACTTACACCGAATATCCGGATCCCAACTTTGAAACATTAACAATATAAATATTGCTTATCCAGTCTGAGAACATCCACACAATCAGATCATCACGCGATTCCCTGATCATGCGATTCCCTGATCACGCGTCAGCTGCAACAGGCTCAGCAGCAGCGGCCGGAACCGAACTCTCACCCCCGACAGGTTCCCTCACCAGCTCCAACAGTTTCTCCATCTTCTCAATCTCGTTCTCGCGTGAATAGGTTTTCTCCTGCACGTGGTGATTGTATCGTCAAGAGGGACTTCATAGTAAAAGAGAGCTTCATACTAAATACTAATACCGAATTTAGGAGATAATGATTTCAACGGACTATCTAATTGAAAATGAGCCAAACTCTGCCCCCGCTCACCTTGAGACATTTGCGGAGGTTAGGGCTGAGTTTTAGAGTCAGGGAATTTCCTCTATCATCTCCTACTAGTACAATGGGGTAGTGTTCGTTGAAAACCAGGTGGTTCACTTTTGTTTTCTTCGTCTGGACTACTGGACAAGATTTTAGTGAATGAGTGATTAGGCTATCAACTTCTGTGACAGAGTGGTCTGTACGGAACCCTACGGTCTCGATTTCTTGTTAAACATGCCGTACAGCAAAGATCTCCACCGTGTTCGCCAGGCTAAGCACATGACTACTCTGTCTTGACCAAAGTTGATTTCAAAAACACACAGACAATGGAAAGTGAAAACCGCGGGAAAACGTTAAATGCGGAGATCCTGCAAACTAACCCGCTTGTTGACAGAGTGGCTCGTATTTCTCCACACTGAGATCGAATATGTGGACACACCCGTCGTCGGTTACTGCCCCAAACACAGTGGATGAGTAGGGAGACCAGACAACGTCCCCGACCGAGTTGCCGAGATCAAATGTAAACATCGGCTCACTGAAACGTGTTTGTACTTGTAACGGTCAGGGAAATGATTATCAAGACAAGGTGGAATACGGGATCGGGGGAGCAGATAAGAGGAGAATGAATCCTATGAGTGAGAAAAATAACAGCCCTATCGACTATATTCAGTCCTGACTCATCAATATACCCAAAAGTTTCCACCTACTCGTACCATAGTGATAGTCATTAGCACAAGAAGACAGACACACAAACACACACAGACACACACAAACACACACGTCACACACAAACACACACGTCACACACAAACACACACAAACACACAAACACACACGTTACACACACACAATCCCTCAGCTCACCTGCAAGCATGATCCCAGATCTTTACGGTCCAGTCCGCACTACAACTGGCAAAGACACGGGGATGAAACTTGTTCCACCGTACCGCATACACCGCCATTTGGTGTGCATTATACGTATCAAGGAACTGTGAACTGTAGTGCTTGCTACATTTGTGTATCTTTCCCTCTTCGGTTCCCACCAGGAAGAGATAGCTCGTGTCTTTGTGGAAATCGAAACATGTCCCACACGCTGTAGAGAGCATTGCAATGTCATCTCAAATCAGTGAGTCAATTCATTTTCTATTCCACGAAATGATAGACATGAATTTGAGTCCTAAGAGTGATTTGAACGTGATCTATTTCGATATTACACCCCGTGTGTGGGAAGGGTCCACCCTGTGATTCACCCACCCAGATCAAGTCCCCCGTTCTTAGGATCCGGTTCTTCTCCCGGACTAAGCCTGAGCAGGATGATATCCGTGCTGTGGAGCTCGTTCTTTGTCAGCGTCCAGCACGTGACCCGTCCATCACTGGACAGTGAGTAGAACGTCAGCTGGTTGTCCAGGTCGTTCTCCTGCCACCGTACCTGCCACACCGTGTCCGTGTGCTTGCCGCAACTCGCTGTCGAGATGTACTTGGGCTGTTGGGTTTTCTTCCGCAAGCTGTACACCGCGACAGTTCCATCGTAGAACCCGACAGCTAGGAGCCAGGGTTGTTCGGGGTGGAAATCGAAGCACATGACTCCGCTATCTGTTGTGTATGTGAATTCGGGGAAAGATGGGTTCTTCAAAGAGTAGATGCAGATCATGCCGTGTCCCTGCTTCAAGAAGTCGTAACTGCCGTGACCAACCGCAAACATGTCTGTGTACTTTGTGCTAAACATGAGGGCGGTAACGGCCAGTTTCTTTGTTTTGTCCGATTTGAAGGGCCAGAGGGGCAGGAGGGTCCCTTCGTTACCCTTGAACTCATCTGATGCGTCTTCCCAGTATTTGAAATCCTGTGAAAACCGACACGTTAAGTTAGTTACAGCACCTATACAATTTTGAGAAATTTTCAGTTTCGAATTATATTCTGATTTTGAGAGGTCACTCATTAAAACTCAAAGACGTGTTAAGGTGCAAGATTTCGAAACCTGTGCGATTTCATCATGGGTGTTCTGGTTCACCATGCGCTCTATAATCTTGGCAGGTTTCCCAATTCTATGAATCTCGTCTGCGGATGACACAGGAGTATCAGCATGCTGTGCCTTACTGTGAGCTCCCCTCTTATCATCCTTACTGTCTCTCTTCTGCTGCTTCTCCTTCAACTTCTCCTGGCGCTCCAGCTCCTCCGTATAAGCATCGTACATTTCCCATTGGTTAGCGGTGGCGCAGAAGTTGCCACAGGGAGGTGGCTCAGTGGAGGTGCCACGTTCCTGTGTGAGGGATAGAGTGGTGTCAGCAGCAGAGTGGTGTCAGGGGATAGTGTGGTGTCAGGGAAAGGAGTGGTGTCAGGGAAAAGAGTGGTGTCAGGGGGAGGAATGGTGTCAGGGGATAGAGTGGTGTCAGGAGCAGAGTTGTGTCAGGGGATAGAGTGGTGTCAGGGGGGAGTGTAAGGTAAAATGGTGTAAATTGCATGTGGTGTCAATCAGAAATGGTTTCAAGGAAAATAATAAGCAGTGTCAGTGACAAGAAGTGTCGGCAAAGAAGTGGTGACATGAAAGCTACCACAAACCCTGTAAGGGTTGTTGAATGTCTGTGAAGCCCGCTCACTGAAGTTGAACTGATTCCTAAGAGTGGTTTCCTGTGGCTTAATGATTGGAACTTCCTTGGGCTCATCTGCTTCCTTATCTTCCTGAAATGAATCAATTTCAAATGTGCCAAAATAACTATATCAATAGGCATAAGAGAGCTAGATCCTTTTCAGGTAGAATGAATCATTTATTTTCAAGAATTCCACCACCTCCATCACTCCTACAACTCAGACCAACACGTGAGGATTGTCACGTGAGGATTGTGATCTCGTGCTCCAAATTCCTCACCTCTGCCTCCACCTCCAATTCCTCTTCTTCCTCCTCCTCCTCTTCCACAGCCACATCACTGATGCTCTGCTCTGCATGGGCATCCCCCAGCCCCATCCTGGCCAGCTGCCTCCGTCCCTCATCGCTCTCCTTGTGCAGCATGTTTCCGTTCATGTTGAAATGAACCGCCAGCTGATTCACCCCAACTTTCATCTTGTAGCAGCAATCCTGGGGAGGTGTCAGTGGTGGTGTCAAGCAGTGATGTCAGAACATTGAATGATGTCAGAACATTGAATGGAAGCGGTGCCAAATGTTAGGCAATGTATGTGTCAATCAGCGGTGTCAAATTGACACCGTCATCACCTTGAAGCTGTACCGGACGATGTTGCTGGGTGCATGTGGATTATTCGCAGTAAGAATCCTAGTGAACTCTTCCTTCAGCTCCTCTGGTGTCAAGTCCAGCTGATCATCCGGCTTCATCAGGACTTTGGGCTGAAACATTTCGGAAAATGTTCCAACGAGGCGGGCCGTGAAAATGGGTGGTGCGATATCAGTTAGCCGACAAATGCGAGTGACGAGGAGAAATGCTTGACATTTATAATACGAGGCCACAAGCTGCTGATTTGCTGAATAATATGCGGGAGTATTTGAAAGGTAAAATGGTATGAATCATAACATATGTATCTGTTGCTTGGAAACATACGTTGCTTATTTAGGTAACAAATGAATTGTTTTCTAATGAATAAGATCTCAAATTGACTCTAAATATGAGCATGATTTATGGGATTTAGGGAGGCATGTTGTGATACGCCCACAATATGGCAGAGGGATTTTATTTCACAGACCACTGTTGCTGCAGCCTCGAAACAACGATGCCATGTGCAATGTACAATGATTGTACACGTGTAACACATGGAGAAAGTTGGTACCAGATACTTAACATGCAACATTCTGTCTTAACACGATGCCATGGTACATGGTATCACCAACTATAGGTTGTCCTAATACCTATTATTGGCACAGTTGCCCTGACAACCGGTTGTTTCAAGTTAATTATGCAAAAGTGGAGCTACAACAGTTGCTATAGAAATGACAATTGGTTGCTATGGCAATACAGAGTTCCTCCCCAGCAATGACACACATTAACACGGTTGCTATGGGGCAACATGGAGCAACACCTGGAGTAGGTTAGAGGACGACCCGATGGAGGACCCGCTTGTCCCTTGTGTAGGAGTTCTTGAGATAAGCCGATGAGAGGCACGGATAATACGAGCCATGGCGAGACTATACATTTTCACAGAATATGTACCACAGAGTTGGATTGAAATATGATGGATGGTTAAATATGATTTCATAGCAGTATCCATGTACGGTAAATAATCATTAATGCCGGGGACCAATCTCCGTTATTCAAAATGTGATCCCCCACTAGTCACAGGAGTTTTCTTCAGAAAACCACGCCCACTTTTACCCCCTATTATCCCCCTCCCATGATACTCACATCTGTAACTCCAGCTGACATGATGACGTGTGTTAATACACAAAACAATGACCCAACACAAATACACGTATCCAATAAACTAAATATATTGTACGTTGCTGCTGTCGGGCAGCGTGGTGGGTATGTGTTGCGTTGCTATAGCAACCCACAGTTTCAGCAACACACGCCACCTGCAATACTATAGAGGGCTAAAGACGCTGCACGCGCCCGCCCACTCTTGGATATAATGCTAACTGCTTTTAATAATGGATATTTGATACTAACATAATATGTGCAGTGCGGTAGTTATGGACATTTACAGATAATATGATGATTACGATGCAAATCACTACTGGTTCAGTGGTTGACAAATAGTTTACGGTGAAACAAAATCCTATCCCTGGACGAGCTTCAATCACTGGTCGTGATAGTCGTGATGATGATCTAATTCTGAGAGTAAGAAGCACGGCCATACCTCTAACTAACACTGAGCTCACATCCTAGGAGCACACACACACACACNACAACGCTTACTCTGTGCACCGTCTGGCTTAGGCCTCCGGCCTCAGGTTTTAGTATTGGTAAAGGTATTCCCTCCTTCTTTTAACTTTTTATCCCTCTTCTCTCTTATTTTTCTTACCGTCTCGCCCCCCTCCCCTGTTCCCCCTCGTGGCAGCTCCGGCTGTCTAGAGCCAGGCAGTATCCCTCTCGGGATAATCCTCTTGTGGGCCTTTCAGGTCCAGGCTCTCTTTATATATATCACAGGGGGGGTCGTGGTGCGGGATTGTTCTGAAGCTGTTACCATGGTTACCAGGGTTACCACTTACCAGGGCCATGGAGTGAAGGACAATTTCAAAGTCCGTTTTGAGGATCAATCATGATGAAATTTTGATGGTACTACTAATAGCTGAGGACTGAGGGCAGGAGTGGAGTACATTCAATCTGAGAAGGTAAGTCTTATCTTGAACCATTCGTAATGGAGAAAGTTGTTCAATTTCTTTTCTATTCATCGAATTAATTTACCTAGGAATATCTACCGCCGAAAAGAATTCAAACTAGTTTTGGGAGTTTTGAAGCTTCAAACAACATTGACAAGTTCTATATTATACTTCCTGATGGAAAGGTGACAAATATTTTCGGTTCATTAACAGATAATCCATCTCTCAGCAACAAACACAGAAACAGTTTCGAACACGGGTTCCAAGGTTATTATAGACTGTACACTTACAGAACACAACCTAACAAGGGAGCTGTATCGCTTGAACAAAAACAGGGGAGTTGAAATAACAGCAACACCTTTTCATTAAACAGTCGGCAGACGTCAGCTTACAACTTATTTTCCAGACTTCAAGACAAAAATCAGTCTCTTTCTTTCTATTCCTGATCAAATTAAGTTTTGGTCCTCATCGTCCCTCACTTTCTGATAATCAGCCCTCTTAACGTCATCCAGCATTTTCATCCAGTTGTTTTCCACAGGCTCCACGGCGACTCTCTGTCCACAGACCCTACCCTTTATTCTGATGAAGTAGATAAGGGGGAAGATGCAGGAGTTGAAAGTGCTGAGCAGAGTGGTCGAAATTAGGTAGATATAGAGATAGATGTACCAGTGGGCGGAGGTCGCGTGTACAATGGGCTCAAACACTCGGAGCTCATGAACGAGCAGCGAGTAGATCCATAGGATCATGTACGGACCGTAGGATATGATAAACGCCACCGTGATAATGGTTATCGTGATGCTTGCCCGGCGTGAGCTCCCCGTATCCTGGAGCTGGGAGTGCGAGCGTGAGAGCTGACGGTGTGAGCGCGTGACTGACAGACGTGAGATAGTGTTTCGGAGGAGTTCGCGTGACGTCTCACGCAGCCACACGCGTGAGTTCTCACGGAACAGGTTGACAGCAGCTGCTGCAGTGGTGGGAGAATCATCATCTTTTAGCACGCTATGTTGTGAATTCTCCCGAGAAAATCCGCCGAGCTGCGAGGATATTTTCGACATCGATGTGCTTGAGCTCCGAGTGAAAGTTCGCGGCCGGAGACCCTGCATATATGGAGTCTCGGTTTCTTCAACCGGAGACTCGCCTCCCTGTCTCAACTTTCTCACGACGAGTATGCAGCACACCACTATGATTGCAAATGGGACCGTGATGGACAGGTTGATGAAGAATCTGACAAGTTTTGGGGAGAGATGGTCAGGCTTTATTTCCATGTAAAAAGCACCGATTCTCTCTACGTACTGAAAATAAATCAGAGGACCTAGAACAATGGCAGATTTTCATTCTCTATTTCCAAATCGATTATTAGTAATAATTTATTACTACTTTTTAAACACCTACGCTACAGCTTGTATTGTATGACGGACTGAGAAAACTGGTACAAACTTACAAACAACCAAAAGTCACAGACAACCAAAAGTCAAAAACAGCATAAAGTCAGAGGCAACCAAACTCGCTGTGAACAGTGAGAGCTGCATGACTCACCCGATAGTGGTCACCACTGTAGAAGGGAAGGGCTGCAACCAGGAGAGGGGTTACCCAGGATACAACACTGAGAACCAGGGCTCTGGGAACTGTCATCAGTCTCTTACTGTCAAACACGTAGTACACGCCTATAAACCTGACGTGGAGTGTGTCATGAGTGACCACGCCCATATTCATAGGATCTGGACGCCATAATTAAGATACGAAAATTACCCCTGATTGAAATCAAGAAAATACCAAGATTCGTGATTCAAAAATTGGGCATGGCTCCTACTGGGAAGGTTATCGTTGAACCATACCTGATAAAGCACAGGTTGAATGTGAGGTAGATTGAGAGAAGGGGGAGGAGAGTGGACAGATATCCGAACACGTCACAGAACCTCATGTAGTCACCCTTGTCTGTGATGGTGAAATTCCTACCTCTCAGCTGGAATAGTCACTAGTCAGCTGGTACAATTATTCATCGCAATATATCATTGTTTGATGGAACCTATTCTCCCAATGAAATATGATGTGATAATATGTCAGTCTTGACGAAGAAATCATGCTTTATTTGGCAATTATTTAAACACAATTAAAGGTATTAATATTATCAGTATGAGGGATATTCGTGCTAACACAAATAGCAAGTGTTGCTCAAACTTGGATGTTGCTCAATATGATAGAAAAAGCTGAACCGTAGCACTAGCAACACCTACCAGTCCGTAAGGTATGGGAGGGGCCTGGATGGAACACCCAATCAGATCAATAAAACAGAGTTGCAGCATGATGATAGATGTGGGGTTAACTTGCTTCTTCAGAACTTTGGAAAGAATCACACACAACATCATGGCATTGAAAACCGTCCTGAGAATGAGTAATACTCCATAAATAAGACATTTGAAATTGAAGCTAATTGTTCTGAATTCTCGATACTGATATTAGCAACCTAAAAAGTACTCACCCAAGCACACAAATAGAGGTGTAGATGTACCCAATAGATAAATCAGCAGTTTTGTTACTCTCGAAATCTTCGGAATCAGCCATACCTTTCTTTTAAAGCTTCCTGTAAAACAGTTATCGAGATTTTAGTACGTCGGAAAGTCTCAATGATAGCTAAATACAACGAAACTATAACTCTTGAATCTCTCGATGTACTAAGTGCTGATATATGAGCGGTAGCCTGATGTAGAATTTCTACTAGAAATACTGCAATTTCTACTTCAGACAGTCTCTAGATTATAAACTGCTCAGTACTATAATATAGACAGGAAGTATTGCAGCAATAGCCTGGAATGAATGCATGACAAAGTCACGCACTCGGAGAACAAATCTACCAACAAAACTCCCAACTACTACCAGGCTGAAGTAGTTCATATGTTATCGAACTCTTGCGAAATTATGAAAACATGGGCGCTCGATCCCGCCCCATGTCACTGGTATTAATTGTGATTGGTATTAATCTCACCGATGAGTGAGAATCATTTCCGGTCAATAGAAACAGTCGTACTCGTAATACATATGCGAAATACACATGATGCAAGTGGGTCAAAGCCAAATTTTCTCTGCCATGAAACTTTTAGTGGAGACCACTCAATAACAGTGTTTTATTAGTGTTTTAGAGGACGTCGAGAGAAACGAAATATGCATGTGTCGAACTGAAGAACCCGAGAAAAAAATCAAATTTTAAAATCGATGATAAATTTAATAGAGTTTTCTGTAAGGTGCAAAATACAATACTATAGCTGTGTAGCATAATGAATTCAGTATAGGTTACCAGGCTAAGCTGGTGCTACCCGATATTATACTGTTAAATGACCAATCACTACTCCACCCAATGAGCGTTCTCCAAATAAGTGGGGCAATTTGGCAGCATTTTCAATGTCTGAACAGCCGAAATCACGCAGTAATTTCAAGTAAAGCAGAACAGGTAGCCAAAATCAAGTCGCAATTTTATAGTAACAGTCTGGTTTTTGCATCAAATTACATGGTTAGCTAGAATCGTTGAACGGAAAGACATCAAATTCGACAGCCCTGAAGCTGGACTTCCAACTTTAAGTTTTTAGCAATCCAGACATTCAGACAATTAGGCAGTCACGTCAACACTTCATAGCCAGGGGGAAGCATGAACATAACATATAATGTGTAGGAGAGGAGGTGAACATTAAATTGGAAGAGGAAACTCATATTGGCAGGACTGCAGAGCAATAAATCCATCAACACGGGCAGGCAAGCGAGGAAAACGCGTGCGGATATGAGTTTCGTTTTTCGAATGTCGTGATATTGGAGACACTTGATGAGTGCTGAAGGCTGGTCCAAGGTACTGTTGCATCGAAATGGGTGCGCGGAGAATTGGCAAACTTACGCTTGAATCGCTGATAATATCAACCCACACATGCATGCGATGGCGATTGACATGATGGGCGATGGCTAGGCTTGACAACTCGATTTTGATAGTTGACGCTGCGAAATTTACATTCATTAAAGTTGATTCAACTTCGACTTAAAACAGTTGAAGCATTTATATTTGAAGCATGATAGTTCAGATGGGAATTGCCATGTCGAGTTGTCACCTGATACCGAAACAGTGTGATACTATGTACCTCCGAAGTCGGTGAAGATTTCAATGATGATCAGACCACGTATTATATAATTATCGCCGACTATGAGTGACTTCCCGTGGATGACCATCGTGTAACCACGTCACAAGCTTGTGTCAAGATGTGACGATAAGCTGTAGATCTGTGTCTCAAAGATGGTGATAATCGAACTCAATTCAACCACTAACGACAAAAGTAAGACCTGATACTATCGTTGATGGGAAGCTCCTAATCGGACCTATTGCTAAGTAATGAACAACACCTACATTCTGCAACAACTTAACACTACCGTGAATGCTAATTAAATAATTTGCTAATTTGGGAAAATGGACGATAACCCGTGGCCTGTAAGTATGTATCATATGCTCAACCATCATCCAAGACTCATCCAAAAAAATATCCCTATCATTCCGTTAAACGTGTGAACTGCCACACATTCATTTGCGATGATAGATNCAGCCCACGGAATGAGATGGGCTCCGTTTTGGGAGCAGTTGGTGGTGGTGGTGGCATTGTTTCTGATGGCGCCGCTACGGCTGGTGATGGCGCTGCCGCCAATTTCACTGGGGTCGGAGCTGTGACTGCTGCTGGTGTTACCGTGGCAGCCATGTTGTTACGGTCCTATAGTCGTTTGCTCGAATGATGGATATATTTGCAAGTTTATTTGCAGTTTCTTCATATTTATTATGGAAAAATGTTACTTTGAGTAGGTATGTTATCTAGGCAGGAGATTATGGAATATTTCAACTCGATAGTATAGATAGGATTGAGTCGAGAAGATCAATTAAAAAACAAGAGTGAGGGAGTGTAAAACAATTGTTGAACAAGATGTGCGATTATGTTGTGATTGCTGCACGGCACAAATTGGTGGCATTTGTCAATCTGTCTGTGTGTGTTTGTGTGTCGGTATGTATGCGTGTATGCGTGTGTCATTGCAGTCTTGTTTCTACCAGTGTATATGTATATTCTTCAAAAAGGGAATGATTGCATGATTATCACGGAAGGAGTAATATGTCTACTGATCCAGAATTATGTGATGGATGACACACACACACACACACACACACACACACACACACACACACACACACACACAAACACACACTCTCACACACTCTCTCACACACACACACACACCTGATAGTCGAGGAGTGTGCCGTAACACTGCCTCAATCTGGATAGATATGGCAAAAAGTTTCAGGCTTACCGGGAAATCTGAAAAAAACACGATGGTTATCATTATAAATTATCAGTATCATATTTTTACAGCGATAGTTTTTGCGTTTAAAGTTTTAACTTTGGAAATTTCGAAATTCGAATTATTTATGTTCATAGTTCACGGCCATTGCCATGGCCACAGTTCTCATAGTTAAAAACTGGGTTAAAACTTTCTATTTTACATTGTTAAACTCTTCATTAAAAACGTGAGATTCAATACCGTGTTTTTGGTGGAAAAATCCCATGTTGTTCATACACCCACACGGTGCCACGATCCTGAACTGTTTACTTGCGAGGAATATTTCTGTGTTTCGTCGAATTTCTGCCGGTAAGAGTCGCTACAATCAAGGGAAGCAATGAGGCTCTTCCTGATCTGCATCGCTATCCTGGTAATAGTGTCATTAGCTGTTGGGGAGAGTGCAGATGGGGAGGATGACGTGAGTACTGGCGTGGTCTCGGTAGAGAAACGTCAAGGGAATGGACGGGGGAATAATAGGAGAAGAGAGAGAAAGAACAGAAAGAAGGGAAAGAAGCTAAGGGGCATAGAACAAGGAAACGATGGGAAATTCACTGATACCGCTACCGAGGAAACATTTGGTCGAGGATTTGAAAAATTCAAGAAGAACTTCAAAAAGGACGTCAGCCCGTCTGAGGAGCTGAGCAGGAGGAACAATTTCAAGAACAACGCTGCGAAGATCAAGGAATTGATAGAGTCGAAGAAAGGATACAAATTAGATGAGGAAAGTATTTTCATGTTTTTATCCGAAGAGGAAAAGGCCTCGCTCACTGGTGTTAGTGATCTGACTCAACTTGAAGATGAGCTCTCCGCGGAGGAAAAAACCCGGCCTGGTCCTCCGACCGAGTCAAAAGTTGTATCTAAGAGGAAGGAGAGGGAGGACCGTAGGAAGGGGGGAAATTCGAGGAGGAAAAGGGGAGTGGAGTGGGGGGAAGGAGGGTTGGGAGGAGATGCAAACAATTTAACGTCATCGGGGTGGGGGCATATCCCGCAGAGGAAAAAACGACAAGGTATAGCATGGTTATGATAGTGAAATAATAGCAAATCATAAAAAAATCATGAAAAAAACACGAAAAAATATTTGCTTGTGATCTTCACATTATGCATGTTTATGTCATAAAGGAACTAATTAAATAATTACTTGAAAGCAGAATATTTCTATTAGGTACAACTACATTCGTCAGGATAATTGAGAAATTGCTTCCCTACAGATTCTGGACTACCCGAGGAACTAGATCTGAGACTGATGAATATGGTGACAGCTGTCAAGAACCAACTAGAATGTGGCTCATGTTGGGCTTTCTCTGCGGTTGCCGTGCTGGAGGGCGCCTTTGCACTCGAAACAGGTGTGTGTGTGTTACCAGTGCATAATTTGCACACTTACTTCTCATAAAATTTAAGCACGACATGATAATTGTGGACTGGACTGCTGTGATTTGTACGCCCGATTATCATAGTCGTTTTCGACAGGCTTCCTCCGGTCTTTTTCCGAGCAATCAGTCATAGACTGCAACCTAAGCTATGGTTGTGAGGGAGGCTACTGGACAAAGGCATGGAGACAGATCAGAGACGCCCAATACGCCGCCTTAGAGTCTGATCAGGCATATCAAGCTGTGAAGGGAGATGTCTGTGACGTGGGAACGACAAACGGACTGACAGATGTCATGAACATTGGCTCCTGGAAAGTCATGAGAGAAGAAGACAATGAGAGCGGTATGTTGGGCTATCTAAATACGTATGGTCCAGTGACTGTCGTTGTTTTCGCGGATAACCGACTCTACTTCTACAAGAGTGGTGTCATACCGGATTGTCTGGGCGGACAGACTGGTGTGAACCATGCGGTTACACTGGTCGGGTACGGTACCAACCACCTGGTCATGAAAAACTCATGGGGCACGGCGTGGGGAGATAACGGGTACTTCTCCGTCGCCAGGGGTTGCGGTATCCAAGGGTATTCCTACTGGGCCTCATTCCTGTCTGTGGTCAATATTGGAGGGGGCGAGGCCCCATTTACCACCGAGGACCAGGTCCTGACCATCCCTCTGACGGAGAGCAATGGGAAACTGACTACAATCATCAGTCTGAACGATGGAGTACTCAATGATGACATCTTCCACATGGAAATCCCTGAAACCCTCACCAGTCACAGCAACTTCAATGTGAAGCTCAAAGCGGCAGACGGAGCTCTCGTATACTTCCTCTACGTGTACAAAACGAGATCAGGTCGATACTGTCGAGAGAGGACGATGAGCAGTGACAGGATTCTGGAGAAGAATGTCCGGGTACGATGTCCCGGTCTCGTAACCGGCGTTCGGCACAATGTGGATATTCGGGTGACAAGCACGGGATACTCTACAACAGTGGGCCCTAACCAACTGGCCCTCTACCCTCACATCCGACCCTTCTCGTCCATCACAACATTCTTCCTGGCAGCCGGTGACCCGGGCATGATAACTGCGGCTACACGATTCCGTACCGTGATATCTACCTCGTCATCAGGCGACCCGATTATACAGACGTGCTACGACTACGATAGTACCTGCCCGGAGATTTTGAGTGAGGGACTGGGCTCGTGCAGCACGGGGGATACGGCAGCGTGGATGCAGGAGAACTGCAGGAAAACGTGTGGGTTGTGTCCGGTGTGATCGATGAATGGGGTGCGGATTTTGGGGTGTGTAGCAGTGTGCACTGAGATTGGCACTTGATTAATAACTGGTTATGGTCTAGGACGGTCTAATTGAAATTCTCAATTTGTGCCTGAATTGATATCGCGAAACTTAGTGTTATGGGTTGAGATATCTCAGAATGTTCCGAAAGTTTACAAACATGTCCTTGCAGTTGCAAAATTACGAAAGCAGTTTATTATTGTCTATTTAGATTTCAGCATTGACACTTCATTATTCCTCGGCTTTTCATGGTCCCGTTCACAGTCTCGTAGTTAACCATTCCGCTGAAACGTACCCTGAGGAAAGTTCTGGCGTCTCTGTAGGAGTCCGTAATTCTCTGGAAGACCCTACCCTTTATTCTGATGAAGTAGATAAGGGGGAAGATGCAGGAGTTGAAAGTGCTGAGCAGAGTGGTCGAAATCAGGTAGATATAGAGATAGATGTACCAGTGGGCGGATGTCGCGTGTACAATGGGCTCAAACACTCGGAGCTCATGGACGAGCAGCGAGTAGATCCATAGGATCATGTACGGACCGTATGAGATAGTGAATGCCACCGTGATAATGGTTATCGTGATGCTTGCCCGGCGTGAGCTCCCCGTTTCATTGGTGGAAGAACGTGACGTGACAGTATCTGCACGTGATAGACAGTCACGTGACAGTTTAGATGTCCGGTTCAGGGAATCACGCATCGTCACACCTCCTGCACTTGAGCTGACGTCTGAGTCACGCAGTGCAGATGCCAAGTTCAGTGTTCTCGAGGATGAAGTTTTGAGTGTTCCATCATTGTGCGTCAGTTTCTCTGACGAGGTCATCTGGGAGTTTTCACGTGACAACGCGCACGTGTTGGTTAGAGTTATCCTGGATACCGCGGACTTCTTGGAGAGGTCACGTGACCGGCGGCTGAGTACTGTGGTGCTGTACCGAGAATCGCGGGCCGACTCGCTGTCGCAACGCTCACGACGGCGGTGATTGAGTCGGAGTTTGTGCACGACCAGGGTGCAGCATATCACGGTTATCAGGAACGGGATTGTGATAATCACGTTGATGAAGAGTCGGAGTGCACGTGGCGAGTTGCTCGTGTCCATGTCCATGTAAAACGCGCCGATAGCTCGCGCATACTGAAATACGGGGACTCAAGCAGTGGAAACACTAATTGATGCTGAACACAGAGTGCTCATCACACATTTATCAGAGAAAACACGACCCATTTTTTTTCCAAAAACTAGCCAGAACTAGGCTAGCCTAACTTACTGCAAATAATTAATCATCCTTCCTTCTTGGGATTGCTTTACTGGACCTACTCACCATGTAGTGGAGTCCTGAGTAAAATGGGAGGGCAGACACCGCTACAGGGATAACCCAGGATACAGCACTCAGCATAAGAGCCCGTTTAACTGTCATCAATCTCTTGCTGTTAAAGACAAAGTACACTCCGATAAACCTGAATCATAAACCGGAGATTAAGATGATTTGAGGGGGAAAATTAAGATCAAATATTTCGTGCATATTTATTTGTGCATGCTTTTTGCATGAAGGCGCGCGCACGCAAATTATATTTGACTCATAGACATGTACACACTGACACGAATGCGTACACACTCTATACGGCTGTTTGCGTTTGATATAGTGCCCACCTGCCAGCGATGACAAGCCACAAATTATCACGTTGCATTATATACCAAGCTCAATATGGAAGAGAGAAAGGAAGAAATTGCAACAATATTTGAGGCGAAATGGATTGCCTTTTCGACAAGTGTGAGTCGCAACACTCTGGCAGTTATATACTTATTCAGACCGAAGGTATTTGGCGACGTGCATGAAGCCATGAAAACTGGAGGGTGGCCGTGAAGTGGTGAGTCGTGAGAGGGAGATATTTGACTGATATAACGATACAACAACAAATTATACAACAGATGAATGAGGAAGATCCTCTATAATAACGAGCATATATACCTGATAAAGCACAGGTTAGAAGTGAGGTAGATTGAGAGGAGGGGGAGAAGAGTGGACAGATATCCGAACATATCACAGAAATTAGTCCACATCTTCTTATCCTCTATGTTGAACTCCCTTCCTTTCAACTGAGGGTAGGAGGGAAATAAAAGACATTGGTCTGCAACTCCATACACAGTAACAGTCAATTAAGATCCTCTTGATTTGAGCAGAGCGCAAACAGATATGGAATATGGACTCACATTGTCCTTAATTATAAAAAAAAAGCTTACTACGCACCAGTCCGTAAGGTATGGGAGGGGCCTGGATGGAACACCCAATCAGATCAATAAAACAGAGTTGCAGCATGATGACAGATGTGGGGTTTATCTCTTTCTTCAAGAACTTTGACACTATCACAAACAACATCATGAAGTTGAAAATCGTCCTGAAAGTGAGTCACTTACTTTCATCCATACTTCCAAGTCAGTATTATCAATTAGAGTGGGTTAGAAGTTCAGAATATTGACTTTGCTTATTAACAAATTGGCTATAGTTTGACCGAGGATTGATTACAGTTCAGGATCATTACAATTTGGATAACTCACCCTACGACGCAGATGATAGCGTAGATATAGCCGATAACATGGTCCGCTGTTTCACTGTAGTTCAGTGCTTCTTCAGCCACCATATTGTATACGGCTTAGAATCTAACGGGATAGATTTTTACTTATCTTGAAGTCCCCTTATATATGGAAATTGGAATAAAAAAGCGAAGGTTGGCGATGTATGAGTTGAAGCTATCGTCGACTCAGTTACAAAGGAATTTTATTTCCGAGGCATACCATTGAACGCCTCATTAAATACGGCAAAGATTTCTCAATATTAATCTCAAAGTCAAACTTAATCTCGCGTGGTAATCCGAATATGATCTTGTGTTGGATTTTATTGCCTGCTACTTGTGCTTACAGCTAGCGAAACCACTTTATTAATGCTGCAGCTTTCAGTAAACGGCGTTTACCTTCAACTGGGTTTTCATAAACGTGCTCGTTAGCGAAGAAAGTTCTCCTAAAATCACAGTATTGCATCCCATCTCAACTCCCAGAATTGGATCAGCGTGAACCACAGTACTGAATAGCGATACAATTTCACAGCACCAAGATTTACAGCGAATCTCAATGTCACTGATCCATCTAGAACGCCGGTCTAGGGGTACATCTGAGTTCTGCATTGACTTCGAAACTTCAATCATCAACCAAAATTCCCACCAAAGCAATCGAGAGCCCAAACATGCCGCAAACCACTCAGACACGCCGAGATCATGTCGCAAAAACTTCTGTATAATTTCTTCAAAAACTGATATAACTCATAGAGCTTCATAGAACGATACAATACCATCATAGTGATATCTCGGTCAACCAAGGTTCATTCATTATGATCGTAGAGTGCCGAAGCCAAATGAAAATTGGTTATGAATACGAAACCTCTCACTACACTCACAGAGAAATTAAATTTGGACTGACGCTCGCTATATTGATCTAACACGGGGGGGGGTGGGTGAACACGGAGAAGTAAAAAGACTTAAACTGTCGTTAAAACACTGAGTTACTGTTAGGGTAGACAATATTGAATATACATAATACATAGACCTCATAGAAGTAATTGGGACAGAAAAGTCGGTGTCACTGGTTCTGAATAGTCAGTGTTACTGGTCTAGCATTATGTCCAAGGAGAAAAGATTTCAGGGTAGGAACTCTTTTGGATCGGCGAATAAGGAGTGATCAAATGAGCATAAATTCGGGGGCGTCATTAAAGCATATATCACGCTAAGCGTGAAGCAGCAATATGAATCAAAATCTTCACAGGCTGCCTGCGCGACTCATGAAGTAAAACTATGAACGTTAAGTGAAAGACTGTTAAAACTTCTAGTAACAACTCCTTTCCGTGTGTGTCGAGGCCACACACACACACACACACAATGCAGGAACTTGAACAATAGTTAGACGTCTGACAACCCGGTGAGTGTAACAGTTAGTACTGTTACTCTTACTAAAGACGAGAGATATCTGTGATAATTGGGAAGGAATTATATACGCCGACTTTCCTGTATGTTCAACGCAACTCCCTTCTGCAAATTTTGACGAAATATATCTGTAGCTAAACTTCCAGGGAGAAGAATAGGCAGGGTAGAGAAGTTGTATCGGGAATTGTGTCGACATTATCTGATCTATATCATAGTTATCTGAAGTCCAGTAAAATACTGAATGTTATCTACTGTCAGCTACTGGACAATCACAACTTGACATAAACACAGGATCAATCTTCTGATGTTCAGGGAAACGTTTTATGATAGTCATGAAATGTCTGAGATTTTAGCAAATTTGGGTGAGTGTTCCCGGAAATCTTCTGCTCGCATACCAGCGCATTTTATAAATTCCTGACATATGCCATATTGAAATACGTGCATAGACACGGAGAGGGATTTCAGTCACTGCTCTGTGGCACATCTGTCGAAATGTTATAAGGATGAGTGACTCAAAGCGGCAGCGTGACAGTGGTGTGACAGTCAGTTTGTGAGGAGCAGTGAAAAACATACACCATACAATCAAAGGGATGGGCTGAAACAAAACTGGCGTCAAGCTACAGCTAGTGCAGGTGGAAGGTGTCAAGACAAATCGGTGTCACGGTAGTCAGGATCACCAATAAAGAGTGAGAGAAATCATTTTTGTAAAACTGGAAATGCCACTTGTATAAACGCGTGCATATCAAAATGCCAAGAAACAAAGTCACAAAAACAGAGTCAATTTTTTGAGTTGGTGACGCATAACAACCGTGTTCCAGGTAGCAACTGTAATGAATGTCTGTGAGAATTTTAAGACTATGTTGTAATTAAAAGTGAGTACCATCTTGTTTCACCATGGGAAGTCCTACACGCAGAGTCAAAAACAGAGCCGAAAGGGGATACACTTTTTGTGATCTAAATTGTTTCCTATATGAGTCTTAGGAATGACAGCAAGGAGTTATGTTTTTGGACGGATTTTTAGCCTGGTTGATAGCACAGAAAACGACGGAATCAATCAGAAAATGGGCACTGATTCCAATGCAAGATCACAGAATGGCTAAATATCTGGCTGCGAGCCAAATCCGATTTGTTTACACAATTGCCACAACCAATAAACACTGCCACATCCAAATGTCGTTGCCACAAAGATTTCCGCAATCAATGCCACAAATCAATCAGTTAAACGGAATGAATGCCACACCAAGGAGTGGAAATCTAGCAGATTCCGTCGATTGAAACCCACCAAAAAGAAGAATCAGGAATTCGATCTGGTCAAGTAGTGAGAATTATGGTATCCGAGAATAAGAGCTGGCTGTCAATAAAACAATGATTAGCATAAAACCTTGACAAATTAGTGTGATTGCGTCTATATAGTACCACAAACAAACAGACGGATATGCTTGCCAATATCGATTCACGTGGAAAATTCGACAACACCCCATCCCATCCCAAAACATTTGTACTTGTGAAAAGATCCAATACAAAGATTCACTACACTTCACATTGCCTTCGATCAGATCAATTAACTTGCGATAAATACGGGAAATTCTTCCACACAAATTGCCACAAACACACATTGAAATTAGATTACCGCATGGCATGTGTGTGCAAGCATGTGAAAAGTTGGAGAGATGAGGGAAAATGTCGCAGCTTATCCGTCGCCAGTGTGATTTTAGTGGCCGCGGTCATAATCACTGTTTTCGAGGAGATATAAGAACATTTACACTTGCCAAAATTACATCCGGGCGTTTTTAAACTTTCACTTTCAGAGATGGGTGGCATACTGCGGAGCCAAAATGTTGGAATAGAATGGATGAGGAGGAAGCTGATGGGCTTCGACTGAAACTTGCAACATCCTATAGTACGAGTCGTTGTTTCCGTGTCCGGAGAATTGATGATTTAGAATCAATCACAAGTTCTACAACTGAATTACGAAAATCAGTCACACTATGCGTGAATTGTAGCCAATCGCGTTTGAATCAGAATTATCGTACCGAATTATGGGACCTATTTTGGGTATTCTTAATGGTGTGATATTTAATGGTGTGATATGGGGATAGTCAATCGTAGCGACAGCTATATAATGTAATACATAGTGGAAGCATAATCACACCCGCATATATTGTATATATGCGGGTGCATATCCTGCCCCTCACCCTCTTACAGGGAGCACTCTGCGCGCACTTCGGTTGCCTCACCACTTAGCTTAAACATTATGTAGCTAAAACCTTACTTACAGCTAAATTTATTTTTTGCTAAATGGTGCGCGAATCGCTGAAAATAATATATCCTTCATATCCTATAAAGTGCCGGAATCGCACACTCCGCCCCATGCAGGAGCACTGTGATTCGAGGGGCGGGGAGTTTAGGGGTACTGACGAATCCCGGGTTAGGAGGAGGCTAGCACTAATCGACAGACATAGTTATAGAGGGGGGCATTGTTGAAAGTCTGTTTCGAGCAGCCCCGGCAACAATTATTATACCACCTACAAAATATAGCAGACCGTGTAAATTATCCCCTTTGATAATATACAATTCGACATATTCATGAAGAGTCCGAATAGAGAGTCCATGTTGGGCAATATAATAGCTGCATGATTGAGAAATAAATTTCCCTAACAGTCGATTTACCTAACAGTCGATTTACCCAGCTGCTCTAGAGGTTCACAACAATGAAATCCAGCTGGTGAAATTGATTCTGGGCGTGTTCAACTTGCCATGAAGTATGTCTAAACATCTGTTTAAGTATTTAACTGACTCGGAGTTACTGAAAGTTGCTACATGGTCGCTACTTATGAGAATGATACGCATGAACGCTATGCGATCACACACACACACACACACAAAATGACAGCTCAGAACAGCCTACAAAGGGTCAGTGCCAGTTAGTGCCATGTAAGCAGTTTCGTTCAAAACAAAACAATATGAATCGCAATTCATCCTATTTTGTGAGGGACTGGACAAGTTGGATAATCGGAGCATGTTTTCGGACTGATAATAGGTGTCGACTGTCAAACATTCAATTCTTTCTTTAGAATAAAGTAGGCCGCGCAGCATGAAAAATGAAACACGAAAAATTTGAGATGTGACAAAGTAATCCCTCGTGACACCTCTCCAAGTACACAATGAATTGGAAAATGAAATTATTATTTCGCACCTTATCAAAGAACCGATACATATCCCCTCTGATATCAAATCTAGACAATGATGACGAATGAATGAGTTTTCGATAATTTATACGGTAAAAGGTCACGTCAAGGAAGCGCGCGGAAAATGAAAAGAATGAAGGCTCGTGCAGTCGTCGTAACAGATAATCAACCGGAAACAAAATACTGGGTCTCTCATTCGAGCGCATCTCTTCTCTCAGAGACAAAACTAATTTTACATCGTTTCAGAAGAGAATGTTATGGAGCGCTGGATGACTAATTAAAACTGTAAATCTTGGCAATAATATCATGTAGTACAGCTGTATAGATATTGAATCACCTATCGGTGTGAACCTATGATATCATTGATTTTGTGATGTATTGCTTTCGTGATGTCACGGCAATCAAAAATACCGAGCTTTATACGATCCTTAATTTCGATACCAAACAAATCAAACGGAGCATGTCTGATTTAAATCAGGCTCATATCAGATATTCAGATAAATATCTGCTAAATACCTATATGTGATATACATCTCCATTTTATCAAACTAATTATCTGTATTTAGATCGATACCATCCTCGCTTCAACGATCATTTCAGTGGAAGTAACATACCGCATCGAAATAAAAATTGAAATCAAAATAAAATTCCGAAATGAAAAAACTCACTTGTCCAGATCTTTATGACAGCCGAGGATAGTTTACTCAGAGGGCGTGTCTAGGAGTGAATCCAACACGGAACTTGAGTACGAATCAGATACAAACTTCAAGGGTCATGCTGAAAGATGATTTTGAGTCAATTTCAGGTGTGACTTGAACGAAGATTCAAATCTCTCAGAGACATATTATATGCAGAAAGAGAATGATCCTGCAAGAAAAATATGCTCGAAATGAGTGCCAAGAAAATCACCAGGACAAGAAATCTCACCCGCACGTCTCCTTTCACACCCATGACGCCTGATCAAGCGTCAAATATCCCATAACAATTGAGTCGTTGTATACAACTGGTATTGCTGCAAAGTAGTGTAATGACACGCAGTCATGACGTAGGAAGAGAGAATTGGATTGTGTGCCATCGACAATGCCCCAAACCATGCTATAGGAGAGACAAAGCGGTGTTATATTCACATAATACTGGGGTATGATCCATAATGGCATAATAGTTGGGGGTCAGAATTCTTAATTATTCAAAATCGAATCTATCGAAAAAAGGAGTTATATGAACAGAAAGGTAACGGGTTAGTATGTGCAAAAGTCATCGAAATCATCCACAAATTATCAAAATTATATATAAAGACGAAAGATATATGTCAATCAATTTAAGAAATACATCAGTCATCGAACAATTGCAATTAATTCAACCATCAAAAACACGAATATGATTAAACAGGAAGGAATCCCATGGTTGAAAGCGCATATCATAGAGTCATCATTTCTTGGCAGTCAACCGAATCACGAAAGCTTCCTCTCCCTCATGTACTTGTTCACTCTCTTCCTCTGGGTGGCCGGCTCAATGGGCATGTTGACCTCGGGGATGGTAAGGTCCCACATGCTGGGCGGACTGTGGGTCTTCTGCCCGTGTTGATGTCTGTGTCGGGATACATCACCTGGAGATAGACAGTAAAAAGTTAGTGTCTGACGAGGATTTCCTAGAATCACAGTTCTTGAAGCGCAGTGTTTACACGAGCAATTCGGCAGAACAGATAACAATTGACCAAATTCTGTCATCCATCATCTATATTTTGATCCCAATCCACCCTCTCAACTCCACTGCTCAGTGCTGACCGATAAGTTTGAGTATCTCCTCGTCGTCCAGACCACAGCACTTGTAGTATCTGTAACAGCTCGGACAAGATGTTGCTGCTAACTTTGCCCGATCCTCCTTTTTACGGACAACTTTCAGGTGTTTGTTCCCAGACGCCTGCAGCAGCATTATTAGAATCGAATAAATGTCGGTAATTTGCTTAAATATCAAATTCGGTCTCCTAGGATCTTTTGAATGTTGTTTGGAATCTTCTAGGATATTTTGAATGTTGTTTAGAATCCAGAATTGCAATGCATTCATTACCTGTCCGGCAGCAGCAGAGACCGGTGGCATGTCAGGAGGACGCGAAATTTCCTTCTCCTTTTTCACCGGACAGTTAACTGCGCTAGTAGCTAGGGTAAGGTCATTCTTCCCGATCCCATTATCAATTTCCCCTTCAGTATCGGATGATTCGTCTTTCGAACACCCTGGCAAACTGAAACCTAACAGTTCTTCGGATATAGTCACGTTAGTCCTACACTCCGTCAGAATATTGAATTTCTTAGGTTTTCCAGAATGTTCATTTGCCCTGATCGGTGTCATTGGAGAACCTATCATGGTTGTTTCGTCACAATTCTGAGCATCAGATCCTTGTGAATTTTTCACCTTCAAAAACGAACCCTCCTCGTGCGATAGTTCAAGGAGATTCAAAACAGGACTAGCACATCCCGAAACTTCCGAGTTCCGGGAAGGAGTCTCAGGAGCTACAGACAAAGCTTTCTCAAAACTCAAATCCCCCGAAGAATTCTCAAAAACAGCGTTTGGTTCTTGCGAGTCTTCTGCGTACAAGATGGATGGCTTGCTCGGTTCAGGCGTACTGCCACTTGTGGTGGATCTGGACCGCCGTTTGGTTTCTTTAGAATGAGTGGCGCTATTAACCGGAGAGGAACATTTTCGTTTGGTGGGTTGAGCAGCGGGTTTTCGTATTCGTTTCAGTTTTGATATAGGTCGAGTGGTACGTTTACCATTATAAGATTGGGAGAGGATGTTATCACTTTTAACCAGAGTGGTGTCATGGTTCTCAGTCATGGTTGTTGACACAGCTGTCTCCTGAGTGGGGCTGACTAGACTTGACTCAGTTTTCGTTGGCTGTGACCCTTCTTCTTCACCTATCCTGTGTAAATTTGAATGTGTCATGTGTGAAGATGATTCAGCACCAAGCAGCTCCACAAAGTGATATTAAATTGAGGATTTTCATAAGAACTTACTGTGTTGGAAGCATGAGTGAAGTGTNGAATACCAGAAATTTCCTTCAAATTCGTAGTAACTATGCGACTCTTAAACATAACCCCTCTCCAAATGTTGAATGGAAGTGGAGCGAATGATTACTTGAGCAAATGTCTCTGGTTTTTCAAAAGCTTCTCAGTCGCAATTTCGTGGTTCTTCTTTTCTTGATTGAGCTGATCTTGCAAGTCTGAAAAGGAATCAGCTGTTACTTGTGACAAAATGATGGTGACAAACCGAATTCAACCTGTCAGAATTACATGATGGATTCCACAATTGCGCGCAGAGATATGTGCGTGAAGTCATCAAGTAGGAAAAACATACTCGCGCGTTCCCCGAACAATGTTGATAGTTTGTGTCATGTGGGACATTTTGGAGCGAGAAAAACAAGCTCATAATGGAGCTCCTCCAACTCCAGGAAGAAAGAAATAAAATATAAAAACATTTTTACTGCAATTCTTTCTGATATCCTTCGATCCCCATCAACAGTTGATGACGATTGAATTACGAAAAGATGGCACCACTTTTCATTCCATCAGGGATGAGATAATAATGAGTCGGCGTCGGTCGTAATTGCCAAAACATAGCGATCAATTCTTCGTCACAAGTATCCGGTGGTGTCAACAGTTGTTACGAATAGGTACCCCATTCGTCACACCGGTCTGTTCTGACGAACTGGTGTCAACGAACTCCATAGCAAGCAAACATTCCTTCGTCACTTAAGTATGCAGTGGTGTCAGCAAGTTGTGACGAATAGGACCCACATTCGTCACACAGGCCTGTTATGACGAACTGGTGTCAACGGATTCCATAGCAAGCAAGCATTCCTTCGTCACTATAGTATGCAGTGGTGTCAGCAAGTTGTGACGAACAGGAACCCCATTCGTCACACAGGCCTGTTATGACGAACTGGTGTCAACGAATTCCATAGCAAGCAAACATTCCTTCGTTACTATAGTATGCAGTGGTGTCAGCAAGTTGTGACGAATGAGCACCTCCCAAATCCTCACATAGGACTGTTCTGGTTAGGGCGAGGCCGGGTGAGGATCGGTGTGGGGGTAAGGATTAGCGAGGGGTTAGGGGTCTGGGGCATGCAGACAGTTCGGGTAAGGGCTAGAAATACTTTCACATGGATTTTAGGCTGATTCGATCGCTGAATGTGCGCAGTTGTCATTTCTAATCAGGAGAATTGACTGATTGGGTTGACCTCTAAATTTTCCAGCGCTCATTGTTGTCAATTTTTGACATAAAATTTGCGCTCTGCGTAGTTTTCCGGCAGCCGATGAAGCTTCTTACCTGATATGTGTTGGACTAACTCGTTGTTCAACTGATCTAGTTTTGTCAATTGAAGTGAGAAATCTGATCTAATGTTTGAAATGTTCATGCTGCCTGGAACATTGCATCAATTGCTTCACTTTCTCGACATGATAAATTTGTATTTTCATGCTCTTATGGAACAAATTTTTAACTGGGAAATTAAACAAATAAAAGGAAACAAATACTTTAGCCACTGTCAAGAATAAATATCTAAGTTATCCGTTATCGGAGAAAAATTCACATAAATCAACAGTAAGAAACAGGTTAAATAAGATCCAAAATCATCGACCGGTCACAAATAATCGTCATAAAAATACAAAATTCTTAAATGGTTTATAAAAATTATCGCATAAAAAATATAGAGTCCAGATTCGATTAATATGAGAGATGCAAATAGTTCCTACTCAGCATTCCGTATCTAAGGGAGCTAGCTGTTATTATCATTGTTATTCCCATACCTTGCATCTCGACTCAAACAGAACACTTTATTACTGTTCAGTAGTTTAGGGACTGATGTCTCCACAGGAATGTTCCCATGAGAAGCAAGCCCCCTCCCACTGGCCTCTGCCAATGGACCGCACCGCACTTTAACACAACAAAACACAAACACCTCCCTCCGCAAGCCATCCTGCACCAGACACCACGTACTGTTGTATTCCCCCTCCTGTGCTGGCGCCACAAAGTCTACAGAGAGTGTGATGATGTTGGGAGTGGAAGAGGGAGACCAGGTCACGTGACCCACGTGTGGTAACGTCCCTCCATCGTCAACCACATCCCATCGACTGGATATGCCGTGTTTGGTGAGCAGAGTCCAGGATGCTGTGATTGTTTGACCCGGTATCACTGTCAGGGTGGTGTTCTGGCTGGGAGCCAGCAAATACTCCTTGTCACCGAGCATGGCTTTCAGACGTTTACTAGACGAGCATGGTGACAACTCGTCCAGTTTCCTACTTCTCCCTGCAGTGAGGTGGGAGGCGGAGCTGGCTCTTTCACGGTTCATGTCATTGCCTACCGATACATTGTTATTCTCTCTCATCTCTGTAGAGTCTGGCAAAACAGAAGACTGACCATTCTGAATGATGTTATCATGTATAGCGTCTACTGCCCCGTTCTCAATGTCAGGTTCGGTCAGTCTTCCCGGGGGTATGACAAATTCCTCGGGGGATCTCCTAATTTCATGACCCATAGCACAACAACACACTCTGTGTGAGTGAGCCAGGTCTCGAATTAGATCAGCACCGCGGTCAGATAGGAACTGTTGCACTGCTGTCTCAACTGATTGCTGAAAACTGGGGACTGAGTGTGAAGGGTGATTACTATAAACAACATTCCTCTGTCCGGTTTGATCATGTGTTGCCACGCTACCATCATTCCTCTCTGACTTGACCACATCGGACACATTTATCTTCAGCACTTCGCCCGATGAAAACCTTGACAGCACTCTCTGAAATCCCTCATTTGATGCCATGTCTGATCTCCAAACAGCCGGGTCGTTAAGATTGTTGCTGTAAGTATACTGCCACAGAACCGGGCTAATGCTGAGATTACGGGTTACATCTGAAGAAAATGTGTTCCAGGAAGTGGTGTCAGGAAGGTAGATGTCTTTAACTTTGCACTGGTTGAGATAGAGGGTACATGGGATTGAACTCCCCCAATGAATCATGGCTAGGATGGATAGAATTGAGCTCTTTCTATATAACAGTGTATGTAATGAGAGATTGCAATCATTCATTTCATTTCATTGCTCGAAAATTTCCTTGTTAGTCAGAATAAGAAACCAAATAGGTAACTGTATCAATGAGATAAATTGTTATTAATTAATTATCAATAGCAATAAGTGTTGTCAAATATTTTTTGTAATAATTTCGTCAAGTAAAGGTAGCTTGCAAAATGTTGGACCAACATCGAACTGGTCAAAATCATGTCATTAATGGTTCCTACGCAGCTCAATAGGTTTCGAGTGCCTGAAGATTTTAAAACAAAACAACCTGATGAAAAATTAAATCCAAACATTCGACTTCGAAAAAGAATTTATTACACCGTCAATCGTCATATAGTACCGTGAACCGTCATACATATCTTGAGTTCTTCAGCGAGATACGATATAATGAAAAATTCTAAATATCTCGCTTTCAGAGCTGCGACATTTCAAAATGGATTGCTCATAAGATACCAACACTTTCATGAATTCTTTTGAGCTCCTTCTATAATACGTTCAACTTATTTTACAAAATTTGATAGATTAACAGTCGTCATAGATCACCAGCAAAACGTCATTGTTTCTGCCTCTGACTTTTTCTTCTTTTCACAATGTATGCTTTGGTTATCACAGTGCTATCATCACTAACTGTACTCTGTTATACCCGGGCCAATCTTCTGCCAAGAGAAAAAGGGATTACTGACAAACCCCCTCCTCCTCTCTCCTCTGATCCTCACTGCCGACTCGTGGTGGCCCTGGTGCTCCTTGTTACCCTCGTGGAGCGGGTGACTGGAACCGAAGTCGCAGACGAGGCCACACCCGACGGCCTGTCTTCAGGAAGTTTCGCTTTCATTGTCGATAGGTTGATCAAGTATGGTGACCCGTTTTCTGTGTATACCACCACATGACCCCGCTTAGGCATAGGAATAACCTGGGAAATTTGTGTATTTCGAGTAGAAAATGGACATTTCAAAATTGTGAATGCAAGCAATCAATCGCATGATTTCATACATAATATCAAATATATAAGCTCTATTTCTACCTTTGGTGTGATAAACTTATCCCCCATCGCAACTGCTCCTGCTGCATTAGGTGCAGGAGTGGCAAATGAATCAGGAGGCATTTTGGAGTCTCCTAAGGTTGCTCTGTTCGTAGGTCTAGCTCGTTTCACTGTCGTGCTTGGTTTATCCTCATCACTGATGAAAGCGCATTTGTTTGCATTTATACTATTATAGATTGAACTCCATCGGTAATTAACCTAGATACACTAGGTAGATACTGGGCAAGTGGGCCAGGGAAGTCAATGATACTGGTTCAATAATATGAAAAGAATCATAGATACGGTGGGAATTTCAACTTACACAATCTCGTAATGGCATGGCCCTAGAGCAACGAACTTCTCGTCACTGGTCATACCGTAGTCTAGCATGTAGCCAGAGTCGAATAATTCTTTCAGGGTCATGTTACCAATGTTAGGGGGAACAGCACTCTTAAACTCCTCAAATGCATCATTATTCGCTTCTATCATCTAATGATTATAGAAGTTAGAAAAACAAAACCAAGAACCGTGAGAGAGCCAATACAGAGCCAGTCAGAACTATCACAAACCTTCTCTCCCAGTTTTTGGAGTTCTCCAGTCATTTTCTCAACTTCTCTGTCCACATTTGCTTGATGGAATTTCAGGGTATCCATGGCTCTGTTATCATCCTTCACTTGTTTGGGGGTTTCTGCTTTCACTGGAGGCGCCGGACGTTTCTTCTTTCTAGCCATACTGCTTCAAGTGGAATTAATGTGAGCCTACAGTGTGTCTTAGTGGTTGGAGCATGAGATAAATGAAGATAAAATAGAAATGTGTCATTCAGCAGCTTTATGGCAATAAACCTACTTGTGCTGTAATAAAACATTCTGAATAAAACATACTTCAACAATCAACATAATCATTATTATCCGATGAGAATTTTGCAGAGAATCTTATAGGTGGTTTCTATAGGTCAGCTCCCATCTTCAGTCAATTCATCGTCATTCCTTAGCACGTCTTGATTGTCAAGCTCCACTAATGCCTCGTCACAAGGCTCAGAAGTGTCATTTTCCAAAGCTTCTAAACCTTTCCTTTCTGGTATCGCATTTTCAATTGCAGTTTTCCAGTTCTTTGTTACTGAAAACATTGATATTATCTCGAATACGTGACAAACTGTCAATACCTTACGGGTGGAAAGAGTAAAAAAGCTGTCTATCGGGAGCCTAGCATGACTAAACCCTGCTGCAATGGCTCTTTGGTATGATAGTCCTTTGTGAGAATTATGATCGACAAATCCCCCGATAGCATAAACTTTGTCAGGGTCAAAATCAGCCAGCAAATTCTCTGACTCAGCACAAAGATATACAATTTCTTCAGGTTTGAAAAGTTCTGCAAGACTCCCATTCTTGAAATGGA
Source organism: Beroe ovata (assembly GCA_946803715.1). Taxonomy (NCBI): domain Eukaryota; kingdom Metazoa; phylum Ctenophora; class Nuda; order Beroida; family Beroidae; genus Beroe; species Beroe ovata. The sequence goes on along the minus strand of CAMPET010000077.1, from coordinate 193,303 downwards.
TATCCCAGTTTGTGAAGCCATCCATAAATTTCTCCATCCTGCTTAACAATTTGCCTTCCATCTGGGTGACATGAAGTTGCAACGGATTTTCTTTATGTCGGTTTATGGAATAGCATCTCTGTATTTGGGAGGAAAGTTTTGAAATGTCCTTATCCGACATAAGATCATCATAACTACAATCCACTGCGATTCTTAGCTTACTTTGACTATCCTTCATAGAATATGTTTTGAACCGCTTTCGTGATGGTACAGACTGCCTATCTCCTTCTGCTTTCTTTCTCTTGACCTTAACCCTACGATTCAATTGCCTATATGGTCTGAAGAATTCGAAACGTAGCTTACCGATCAGCTTTCGTTTCCCTTTTTTAGAAATATCATCTGGAAACTTGTAGTCCTTTATAAAGATAGCAAAGTTGTCTTCATATTTTTTATACTCGGCATCTAACTCTTCCTTGGTAAGGATACCTTTTTTATTCCTTGACAAGGTTTCACTGTTTGCGGTGGCTAAGTCTTCCTGAGCTTCTTTTTCCTCTGTGTCTTCCCCATTTTTTTCAAGTCCAATGTCCTCCTCTGTTTCCAGCGCTACATTTGATGTCTCTGTTTCCATCAAATTCTAGCAATCTTCAAACAACCTAAGAAATTATAGAATATCTGGCTACCTATCTGTTTTACACTGCATTCAACGCTTCTGGCAACAAACGATTGGCATTAGGTTACATAGCATTGAATTCGTATCGAATAGCTTACAAAAATCCAAGAGTCAATTAATAGACGCCTGAAAAAAGTCTCAAATAGTATTATCAGTAAGAAAGCATAATACTTCAGAAATGAAAAACGGAAACGCTATGCAGTCTGCCTCACAGCTTTAATAGCTGTTTTCTGGGCTAACTTAGTGAAATCATCCTTATCGTAAATAACTTTGATCATAAGAGAGCAGCTGGGGCATTTTGCTATTTCCTCTCCATTCTCTAACTCTTCTTTGCTGCAAATATTTTCGATGCATAATAAGGTTATGCTAGTGTGTTCGTAATATGGCATTATGACAGTATAAAGTTAATAAGAATACTCATATTGTCAACCTGATTGAAAAGAGGTCACCACAAGGGCACGGATAGTAGTATGTCTCATCATCCTCATCATACTCCATGTCTTCTATTTCTATCTCATCATGAAATGTAGTCATGTTGCGGATATCAACTCACATCTCAACTCAAGAGAGATGGAATTGCTCACATACTGAGATCCGGGGCCATACCTAATAAATGTGCACTAGCTGAGTGTGCTGTTGATTTCACCCAAGAAGCAACATGCTTCACATCGATTGTGAGGAAAATCAGATTTGATTTACAAGGAGTAGAAAAATTTCTTTGAAGCGAAAGTATGAAAGTACAATCAAAGAAATTTATTTATAATATTCACATTACCCAGGGTGTTCACAGGTACACAAGTAAGGGTCGATTTCGAGGGTCACTATATAGGTACTATCATATACCCATACAACAATAAATTACAAAATATCATCATCAATTGGATACTACAACACGCATTTGTCAGGAAACTTTATCCCTTGGTCGACTGTTTATGCCCAAATATTTGATCCCATCAACACCATCCTTCCTGAGCATTTTCAACTGCTTGTCCCCTCTTCGTAACAAATGTTCAATGTGGAGAAAGTCTGATTTAGCAATGTTTTGCCCATACTTGAGGAATTCGTTCTTCACATGCTGTCTTAGAGTTGGGTTGTCCCAAGATAGTCTCAAAAATGATCTGTACTGTGCAAATATCTTCTTCTGTAAAGCACTCAGTGTCATGATTAATCCAAATACGTATTGTTGTCAATCAATAATTGACAGTTCTTTTCATATCAATGAATTGTTTTGTATTCATCTTCTTTTGCCCTTCTAATGGAATTAGCTGTTATTGCTTTTTTGAAATCAAGTACAAAATACTGCAGCTCTAACTTCTGTTTCAACAATGTTTGGAGCAATAAAACTCAGTGATGATTATAGATTCAACAATAATGGCTGATTTTCTATCACTCATTGCATCAAAAGTTAACCCATTACGGCTATCATAGTACAATGTGGTTTAATGTCAGTCAATGGAAGCAAAGAATAAACTCAATAAAAGAACAATGAACTTTATCAGGAGTTCACGATGATTCTTAGAATGATCAATCTTTTCAAAGTTATTCAAAATATTGAAAAGATGAATTTGATAAATATCCATGTATATAAGAGAGATTGAGATTTGGGACGTATTTAGATTATATGCGGATAAAACAGTGAACCAATCAATTATTGTCTTCTTTGCTATAGAAAGTCCACTTCCTTATCAGTGGATATCTGAAATTTATGATTGATAATTAGCTTCTGGCTCCTATTGAAATGTTGAAATAATTCGGTTCCTTATTCACCCTGCGAAATTAATTATCTCTTGTCTTGACGAATCCATCTCTACCTATCTTGGTTGACTCCCCGACCACCCTGAATGAAAAACATAATGCACTCTGGAATGCTTTTGTAATGGTTGTACTATAGTCTATTTGCATGATTTTTCAGAGAAATGTTGAAATGATTTTCCTCTGGTAAACTGATAGAATTAATATATGGTTGAATTCCAAAGCTTAGCTAAATAAACTTACGTACTAAATGATTGGAATAATTGATAGAAGTCAGAATAAACACGGACATCAAAGATTACCATGTCTAAGAAGGGGTCTGGTTTGGTATCGTGGTCCAACATACTCTCCTGGCCTAGGGGCTGGTGCCCTCAGCAGTGGACCTCCTGTGGCAGCTGATGTCGGAGTTCTCAGCAAAGCATGTGGAGGAGGTCTCTGTGGTGGTCCTGCTGCAGCAGAAGTCATGGCCCTCATCCTAACTCTTGGAGGGGCGGGAGGATGACCCCCCATGAGAGAGGGCAATGGCGGACCAGCTAGAGGGTAAGCCGAACTCTGTACCCTGCCATGTGGGCCAGCCTGTAAACTTGTGAGGTATTCTCCATCATATCCTGATGTGCTCTGACGATGTTCTGACTCAGAAGCTAGCCTTTTTCTACGAGCTGACAAAGGAACATCATCCTCATTGTTATTGTAAGGTCTCTCCTGAGGTGCATTTCTCTCTGAGCTGCCCTGCCTCTCGTTTGAATCACCTGTCATTTGAGCTCCTGCTCTAGGAACAGAATTCCCTATCACCTGGGATCTATTACCCAGGGCTTGCTGATGGTGGGCTTCGACAACTTTACGACCAAATTCTTGAGAAACTTTAACTGAAAATGAACAAGTCGGTATGGCTTAGACTCAAGCTATTTAACAATGGAAGGAAATTCAAATTGATATATCAATTAGTTTTTTTACCTAGGTATAGTATAATAGAACGAAATGTCTAACCTGGTTGTGGCAAACCAGCAATATAGTTTTTGAATTTCTCCATTTCTTGAGAACGTTTACTCTTATTTTCGTTATTTTGGACCATAATTTTCTCCATCAAACCCTTCTTGTTTTTCAATGAAACCAGTTTTTCGGTATTTTCATTTACACTTTTCCTAAGCTTATTCATGGCAAATGAGCAATCTCTTGTCTTGTTCTTATACAAAGCTCCCTGATCAACAATAAGAGAATGTGACTGGATATTAGAACAAACCATATGACATGATTGATTGACAAACCTACCTAAGCGAAACACAAACCTTAGCACAAAGACTTGTATGTTCACCCTTAGATGGCACTGTATGATACTGAGAACAAAAGATACACCTTCCACTGAAGTGAACACCTCTTGCATTCATGCCTTCAGACGATTTCTTTATTGTTGAGGCTCCACCTAAAATGATAGAGATGGTGGTGAAAATAATAAAGCTCCTGAATGTATAGGTAAATAGGTAATGGCAGTGATTGGTAAGAATCATATAGTGTTGAGCGCCAATAGTTAACCTTCTTTGTTCTCTCCTACAACAGCAAGGTCTTCTTCGTCTTCATAGAAATCTTTTACAAGCTCTTTTGCTTCCTCAGAACGGATCAAAACCTGATCCTTGGAATCCTTTCTTTTTCGACTGGCTACATCCTTGTTGTCATCAGATTGTGATAAATCACTGCCATCAGACTCTATATTGTGAATTTCAACTGGCTTCTTCTTTGACTTTGCAACACTTACTTGAATGATATCATTTCCCTTGCCTGGAGGTTTTATGGCTGATGGTTGTGACATTGCCGTGTATATAAGAGTCTGACTTTTGGGGACAGGTTTTTTCTGCTCTTTGCCTTTGAAAACGTCTGTATACAGATCATCGTCTGTCAGAAAATGTGATTTCTGAGTATCCATTGGTTTGACTTCTGTTATAATGAGGCCATCATTATCGGCATTTGTAGATACTGCAGGAGGCTGCATGGGGACAGTAGCTAGAGGTGGGGCGAGAGGCATCATGTGACCATAAGGCATTGGTGGTATAGGTGGCATCATGCCAGGAATTGGAGGAGGGAAGTTGTGGAATGGTGTAGGATGTGGAAGTGCAACGGGGGGAATTGGCATTGGATGTGGGATGGGAGCCGGCTGTTGACCCTCACTCAAGTCTCTGAAATAGAAGTACAATAAGCTGACTGAAAATATGATAATTTGGTTGATGATATTATATACGAAATTCATTACCTGTATTTCCCAGTTTTTGGGTCATATTGTTTTCTTAGTTGTGCCTGTTTTGCTGCAAACTGTTGTGGGGTAAGTGGTGGCTGAAAAATTCAATTTAAGACCTTGATATCCTTCAAATTTCCAACTTGGATCATGTATAGCAGTTCATTACAATTAATAGTTCTAGTTATAAAACCTCTAGTAAGCTTTGAGTTGAGAATATTGGACTTTCACTTTCTGCCGTGCTTTTTGGCACTTTTGAAGGTTCCTGTTTACTAAAATGAAGATAAACTGTAGAGAATGAAGACAGAAAGTGATGGAAAATGTCGGAATACACAAATTTATTGTTCGCAAATTATCATGGATTTACCAAGTTCCATTCTCTGAAGGTTTACCTTATTGGAGGTTCCTTATTGTTTTCTGTCTTTCTGTCTTTTAACTTCTTCTTGAGAGTTTTCACCCTTTTCCTGAGTTTCCTATTTTTCGTTTTCAGTTTTCTGACCTTTTTTGCAAGCTTGTGTGAATCCACATCACTGTCAATACAAGAATAATTATTCCGTATTTAGGCTCATTTCGTTAACAGAAAGACAGTTCATGTTGACAAACTCTCATCAAAAAAGGTATTGAACCTTTCACTTGAGATTCCTGATAGAATGCTTGATTCACTTGAGGATTCTTCAGAACTCTCAGAACTTATTGAGCCAGTTGATTCAACACGAGTCTTATTTTTAGATGTTAGTCGGTCAGAAGAATTTTCTTTCTTTTGTACCACACTTGAACTAATTTTTAAAGGCTTTTCTGGTGTTGAACTGGCTCTGTTTCTCATCAATGGATTAATTGGAGTAGCCTGAATTTTGTCAATATAGAGTTTGTGACAACAATACAGGTTTGATGATTTGATTAATCCAATTCAGAGGTTTCACCTTTTCATTGGATGAAGAGGATGGCTGAACAGGCGTTTGTATAGGTTTCAAAGGAACTGGCTTTGCTGAGGAAGTTTGGCTTGCTGGGATACCATCCAACACTTGAAATAAAGTAAGGTGATATATCAATTCGGATAGGCAGATGACTTTTCAGAATGGTGTTTTTAAATGGTGCTGTAATCATCATCAACAAAAACTAATTGACATGCATGTAAATATATGATTAAAAGTTACATTGCTTTTGTATTTTGTCTCTAATTGTAGCATTGCCATCTTCACCACTCCGCAACAGATCCATAACATCAATTTTACCATTCATAACTTGTTCCAAAAGGGCTATCTCAACAAGTTTGGCTTGTTCATTTTTCTGATTTTCTGCAAAAAGGATTTGTTAATGAAAAAAGTGATGAGGAATGAGGAACAAATGCAATGTAAGCCATGATATTCTACAAACCCAATTCTGCTTTCCTTTTTTGCTCAAGAACATCTTCTTCAGATGAAGAGTCACTATCTTGCGATTTCTAAAGCAAAATATGAGCTGCAATTAATCTAATATATGACAGAAATAAAATGAAGGGTTATGTTTGCTTATGTACTATGCTACCATTAGAAAGTATGAGTATTTTCCACATTTACATTTTATGAAATCCACATTCATTAAATCCACAATCATAGTATTGGTACACCATTTTGTAGAAATGCAATGACTTGCTAAAAAACCTCAAGAGCTTTAGTTGGCTGATCATGTTTCCTCAAATCTCCACCTGCCTACAAAATGAATTCTGAACAATTCTGCTATTGCCCTTTTAAATACCCTAAATTTTCCAAGCTTATTTTTATCAGTTATGAAATTGGATTGGTTGATTGATTATTCCATCTATTGATATGAAGTTTGAATACAAAGAAATTAACTCCTTATTTTCTGGATCTTTGATGAAAACTTACAGGAATTGTGGAAGCTGGTAATTTTTTGGGGGGTTTCTTGAAATCAGGATTTCTTTTCTTGAATGACATCTTGAAGCCAGCATCATTTTTCTGCATATCACAAGCTAAAATGATACAGTTCATTGCATTAAGAACAATAGAGAATGGTATTTCTGGGGAAGGTTCCCAGATTTTCAGACACTTTCAGTATCATATCTCCTTGTACATTGGTCAAATCAAAGTTCTTGCTGGCAAATCACCATCTGGTCAATCACCATCTGGTGATTCATATGAAGAAGATTGGTCTTGGAGAATTAACACAGATCCCTTAGCTTTCCAGAAGTCAGCTTTGAAATTTAGGACCCTTCCCCATTAATACCATTCTCTGTTGGTCCTGTCAATTATCAACTACAAAAGGGTTTCTCGTCAGAGGGTCATTGAACTTGGCTTTGTTAGACAAATAGTTATCTCCTTCGATTTTCTCTAGTACCACAGATGAAATGTACCAATAATTACTCGGATTAAAACTATCCGAATCTTTTTTGTATTTCTCGAGACTTGCTTTAAAGGTATCCTACGACCTACAAGTGAGCATCTGGCAACGGCGCGCATTGCAGTGTGTTTGTGCACACGTTGCGCGCCCCTGTTCGCGCGCTACTGTTCTACTCACTACTCAGTGAACGTAACTGAAAAGTCGTAGAAACCACGGAGACGCGTACTCGTAGCGCGCGGAGTATTTGCCAGGCCATTTGGTCACGCAGCGCGCGCGCGCCGCGGGATCATCAAATGTGTTCACGTCGCGTCTGTACTTCATTTTTTATAATTGTAGGGTTTTTCCAATTAAATTCCCTACCGTCGCGTCGGCGCGCCGCGCAATTGTTATTGATATTCAATTCCGCGGAATTGAATTTGAATAACAAAAACGCGTATGTGTACACATGGAAAAAAGGGGCGGAGGGAGGGAAAAAGACGCGCAATTGTAAGCAGTTTCCACTGCAAAGTTTGTCTGGCGATGCTAGACCGCTGATGCAAGCCGCTGATGCAAGCCGCTGATGCAAGCCGCGAAGCGGCTTGCGCGCGCAAAACGAAATTCTCGACAGGGTCTATCATCGATCGACAACTGCAAAGTGCGCGTCTTTTTCTTTCCATCCGCTTTTCCTTCCATGTGTATTGTGTACACATACCGGTAATTCCGCCCGGGATAAAATCCAGCCAGCATGAGCAAGGGTAGGGAGAAATCCTACAAGTCTGTACTCTGTTAGTCTGTTCCCAATCCCACGTTTAATATAACGTTTGACGTTGCGTGAGTGCGTGATCACAGACCAGGATCAGGACACTCCAGCTCCGCACGGAATCTATCCTTGTCATGTCATTAGCTTAGATTGTTAGACCCTGGGTCGAACTGACACTCTGAAAGTGAGAACTGAGAATCCTCATCATTCATATTCATATCTTAAATTGTCTGAACACCAGAATCAAGAAGTCACCCTATGTCTCTATTAAGTAAAGACTCGCTATAACTACGTGGCAATAAGCCCCTTATACTACGATCAGGAATAACCCCTGTGGCTGCCGGTGGGTCTATAAATCGACATGAGTTCTGGGGTGGCGCGCACACATCATTAAAGTTTATCATCGAGTCCCCGGATGAGCTATATTTAAAGCTGTTGAGTAGAGGGTTTTGGTCTGGCTTGAGGGAGATAGGTGTGAATTGTTCTGACAGGTCTTGAAGTGTAGAGGGGAGGAAGGAAGAAGAGCGCATCTTTCTGATTTTATACGCCCAAAATAGAATAGCAAACAGCACAATCTGAAGAAGGGAGAATGTTATCAGCAAGTACAAGAAAGTATTTAAGAAGGGTCTCTACCTTTAAATAATAATTGTCCTTACAAGTCGTGAATGTACGAGAACATATAATCTCGGACAGTTTTCACTCACCGCAAAGCAGAAGATTGCGGTGTACCAGTACATAACGTCGAGTTTGGAAACAGGTCGGGCAGACAGCACTTTATCAACACCCCGATCACGAAGTGGCAGGAAACGTGTCCGGTAGATCATTGCACCGTACGTCCACTGAATTATCTCACCTTTTATCTGGACAAGGGATCGTATGGGGAAGAGGGTTCGTATACCTACCTATGGTAAGGAGTCACTTGGGAAATAGTAGCCTTTTTCTGTGACAAATCCCGTAATTTCAGATCGATTGATCGTACCGTATTGACAGAGTTGAAGTGTTTGTAGTTGGATGGGAATCGGTGACCGTCATGGAGAGCCGCCAGTACCCAAGCGCTCTTGAAACACTGGTACTGGAATCTGTCTTGATCAGCCCCAGGGAAGAGGCCTGACTTGTACCTGGAAACATGACACCGGGTCATGTGGCCGGGTCGATATTTTCAATAGAGAGATGAGAAGAAACTTCTCCGTCTCTTTTGAACTGATCTCCAGGCTAAAATGAGATGTTTTCGCAAACCAAACCTCTCGTTGAGAACACTCCACTCCGTTGCACAGTATTCCGATGCAGCGGCAATGAACTTATCCTCTCTGTAGTGACCTCCCAATCGTAATAGATCGTTCATCGTGTACCAATACTCGCTAAACCCGTACATTTCCTGGGATGGACAGTGAGGAAAAGTGAGAAAGTAAGGTCAAAATCTGAGGGAAAGTTAACGATGACAACTTAAACTGATTCAGAGAGTTAGTTTAAAACGTTAAGTGATACGATTAACATTAAGTCGGAAACTTTTGAAAATCATGTGATTGTCGTCGTCAGCCGATTCAGAGAATTAACTACACAAGAGACAAAACTAACATCTTTGTAAAAGTTTATCGGTGGTTGGAAAACCCCGTTCATCGAGCAAGGTGATCTTGCACAAGTTGTGGGAATTTTGAGGAGAGGGTAGAGATTCTGTCGGCAGAGCGTGAAGTCTCCACCTCCCGTTAGAATCACTTGTTTGTTCTTTGCATTTTTCTGAGATTCCTGCATTCCTGCGAATGATCAATGCTACGTCATGACAACCCAATTTGTTGTAAAAAGGACCTGTAGTATGTACCGAATTTCCCTACCTTTGAGTAGGCACGGATCAGTGATCAACACTTTGTCCTCATTCTGTTCTAACAGCAGCTGGACATACGACTTTCTTGCTTCATTGGTACCAAATCCGAGGAATGTACTGGAGTAGAGATGATAACTGTGACTCTTCTGCCCAGAATGATCCTGACATCCCAGATCTATGTCCAGGGCAAGGTCAGACGGGACTTCTTCACTGCGCGGAACCTACGAAATTAGGGATAAATGAAAAACACGGGGGGGACCATAATGATGATGATGGGAGGGATAATCTAGGATTTCGCGGTGACCAGACAATAATTGAAGAATTTCAAAGCACAGTATAGTATTTGCTGGTCTCAACACACAGCTTGAAAAGCTATCCAAACCTCGTAAGTGATCTGCATGCTAGCCCCGCCCATATCAAGGGCGCCCACTGTGGGCGGTCTATGAGATGTATCTGCATCGAAACTGTGACTAAATCTACCCAGAATGTAGTTAACTGCGATCCATCCGTATACACCCTCCATTCTACCATCGATTACCTGAGGTACAGAGTTGATTGAGAATCATTTAGCATACTTAAATGAGGGATAATTGCGAAATCAATTTTAAAACTCATATTTCCGCTCACATTCACTCGGGATTGTGTTTAATTACATTTTCATATTCCTTAGAAAATTCTCTATAATGTTACACTGGATTCCTAATCATTGTTTTTTATACTCTGTCCACTGCATGCTGCGATCTTTGCAACGTGTCAATGATTGATGCGGAAAATCGAGACTAATTGACGCTTGCTTAAATCTGCTATTACGCAAAAAATACGTGCGTGCGACGACTAGCTTCATATTTAGTTTCGCGCGTGCGGTAAATCAAAATTTCGGCTGTGACCGAGACATACAAATTGTTTGGAAGCGTTAGAACCCAACTATATTTAAAATCGACTTTGGTCAAGACAGAGTGGCTATGTGCCTAGCCTGGCGAACACGGTGGAGATCCTTGCTGTACGGCATGTTAAACAAGGAATCGAAGCCGTGAGGTTCCGTACAGACCACTCTGTTACAGAAGTTGATAGCCTAATCGCATTGGTGCATTGTAGCTTATCTTTAACACTGGAAAGCAATTAAAAGTCTATATGAGATGCTTAAAAATTCGTTTGAAAATCAAACAAGGATATTCGAGCAAAATGCTCTGTGATCCATGACACGTAACTGCTCATCAATAAAAGTCCCATTTTTCATCGTAGTCATTACAAAAGCCATGATATCTGCAACAGTGGCAATCGTAGCAAAACAACACTCCTGGGGCAAAATCTTTGCTGCAATCTTTGGCCGGATCTACTTCTCTGGTACACGGATATGGTCGTATGAGGTCGCCGCCTACTGTGCTCGGAACGGTGGCTTTGTAGCACTTGTTGCTGACTTTCAAAACGAAGCATTTCTCCTCGGGGGTGCCGCTCAGCCGACACATCGCAGCCGCTTTCTCCTTGCTATCCAGACAAGGAGATAGATTCCTCCTCTCCAAGCAGGTATCCGATCCCATATCCTCAGCTTTGTCAGAGTCCTCACAAAGATGCGCCATGTCCATCATCGTGCCCTTGACATCACCCTTGAGCGTGGTTTTGTAGCAGTTGGACGAGATTGTATGAATCCAGCACTCATTCCGTGGAATGCCACTGTCAACACACCTCTGTAGCGCATCCCTAACATCCTTATCACATTTATCACTCATGTTAACCTCCGTGTGACAGATTCCTTCCTTTCTCTCCTCCGTTGCAAATTCTTCCTTCCCTCCATCTGCCTCATCTGGGGCGACCTCCTTACAGCTCCCGTCCCTGCACTTTACCATGGGCAGCATAGGCTCACTCTTTATTCTACATATGTTGGATACCTCTCTGTTCATATAGATGTAACCCCCCTCACCCCACACCTTGCCCCAGCTGTTCCTTACCTTCCAGTACTTGATCCCACTTCTCTCCCCATAGCCGACCAGAGCCACAGCATGGTTTGCCCACGCGTCACAGTACTCATCAATGTAAATCCCCCTAGCGTACGCCAGGAAGTCGCTATTGACGAATATAGCTACCGATAGTACGTGTTTGCTAGCCTCGGCCAGCAATTCGGAGCCTTTTATCTTTGTGAAACCTCGAACCCTAACATTATGGGTGCGGAGTGCGTTAGCCTTGCCCTTGGCGTTGCACTTCTGTCCATCTATATGTACNTGTCCTTGTTTTTCGCGTACTTGAAGCACCATTGCATCCATCCTCCCTGACATCCATCGTATTCGCTATCGGTAGCGCACTCCAGAAACTCCATCTCGGAAAGACTGACTTTCCTGTCTCCCGTTTTGAAGAAAATCTCGCCCTCCAGTGCAGCAACTGCGGAGTAAGTCCAACATGAGCCACAACTGTCTTGGTCTTTGATATCGGGTAGAATGTCGGCAAAGTCCCGGTGAGCTGGCAAATCGCCAGAACTCACTTGTCTCTCTTCGACCTCCGCGACATCATCATTGTCAGGTTCAGGGCGGGTCGAGTTGAGTCCGAGACGAGAGCTCCGTTCTTCCGCAGTGAGAATGGAGAGAAAGTTATCCTCTGCGGTGAAGTGGCGAGTGTCGTCGTTGTTGATTGCTTCAACCCGGGCGTGAAACTCGGCGAAAGCGTGGAATCGGGCGGTCCGTGCTTGGAGACCCTCAGCTAGGTTGATGTGGTCTTTGTCCGCGTATTTTGCTAGAGCAATACGGAATTGTTCCCGGACATCGCACTCTGACAAGGAGAGAAGGGCGGCAGTGAAGAGAGTGATGAGGAAACTCTTCATGGTGTGTATGTTGAGAAGTGGCTGGATGGGGAATGTGGGGGGCTATTTATGTGGTGCCGCACAGTTCATTCAAACAGATGGCCATAATTATAATTGTGTTTTCATATTTTATTACAGTATAACGGAGAAATGTTTCTATAGCTATAGACACATTGTGTCAAAGACGTCCCGTTCAACGCTTTCAATTCTATCAAAGACTCGTTAAAAGTGCCATCTGGTTTATTGTAAGCTTTGATGTCGCTTAGTCGCTTATATTTCGGTGCCCGCCTGACGACTTGTCATTTGTGAGAGAGTTTTCACTGAAGAACCAACAGACACACTGTCCACACAGACACACACACAAACAAACACTGGGATTTGGAGTTCAAAGTTTAACATCAATACTCGGAAACCTAAGTCAGCATGTCATTGGTAGGGACTAGGGAGTGGCAATATTGAACGTCGTTATGGTGGAATTGTCAAAGGGGCCAGGGGGTCTATTCCAGGAATAGTTGATTGTTCAGAGAAAATTCAATTGTAAAAGTTACACTGTAAACGACAATTGATAGTTTGTTTATAGTTAAGCACCGTAGGTATAGCACAATATTCACGGGAAATATCCAAGCCTTGCCTTCATGTTACAGTACAATGTTCGTGAGAACTTCGCTGTAGTCACTTCGCTGTAGTCACTTCGCTGTAAGCATTAGAGACCTTCGAAAATGAAGTAAAAAAGTGTGAAGTCACTCACTTCATTTTCTATCATTACTCCGATCGGAAATTCGAAGAAAATTTTTTGTCGTACATGCAAGCAAAGACCATGGATTCCCATGTATTTTTAGACGCTGAATCGATTCCCGATGTAATTTCGGCCCTATCTTGCTTCCCTGAGGAGCTGTATATCTTGTGACTCATAACTTCATGTC
>CAMPET010000077.1:159192-169624 GCA_946803715.1 Beroe ovata | reverse complement strand
TGTGTGTGTGTGTGTGTGTGTGTTGGGGGGAGTTTCTATATTTAGTCCGCGCGCACGTGTATGTCTTTGTGTTGGTTCACGAGTCGTGTAATACGCTATTGAGAGACATATCCCCCTCATGTGTAACAATAACTCATGTGTGGAGGGTGGAGACGGGATTATTATTATCTCTCCTCTCTTGATATTATTCATTCATCAACGTTATTCATTCCTCTAGGCTCTATTATATTCATTCATCGGGTAACATTCTCACCGATATTATTATCTTAGACGTTGTTAACTTGTTCTTGAAGCCTGATAGAAAGTCTTAGCCGGGTCTGTAAATAATCATTGCATATCACAGGGAAAACATTCACATATATCTGGATCTAGAGCGTCGTCTGGTCTGAGATGAATATTCTAAAGATTTCGCATCTTAGCACCTGCTCCCTGTCCGTGTGTAGTGCATGGGGTAAAGTCTGGTAACTGCTAGTACTAGGTTTTCCCCACTAGTGTTGCTGATATAAGACCATCCAAAGTTTCCTTTGGTCTTCCTTCATTCATCCAAAATGTTGCTGTTGTTGATAAGAGCAACAATGATCATAGCAAGAATATTGTGGCTTGTATTGGGGGTTTCTCCTTATGCTAAAGGAAAGCAGTTGTTCCAAAATGACGTCACGCAGAACAGTTTAAACTCCTTCATTACCAGGAAGTTACTCCTCCCTTTTTCGGGGAAGATATTCAACTATAATAGTTTATCCCCTCTCCTGTTCTATACCATGTTTCGTATTGTTCGGCATGTTGTGCGATGACTAAAGCCCGGGCGTAACTTTGACCGCTTTCTGGTCATGCATAACTATAGTTTCTGTTTAAGTAACTCCTGAGTACTCTTCAGTATCGACTCATCTACAGGCTCATGAGTTACTATAGCTCAATCAGCTGTATTGCTCTTATCGTGATGTTTATCAGAATATGATGTCCCCAATATAAAGTATAAACCTGGGGAACATAGGTAACATTGGTTGAATATCTGGGAATGCGACGCACAATGCGCATATGTTTCATTATAGCCATATAGGATGCTTTCCCCCATTTTCCATTCTCTGCCCCCATTAAGTGCACCTCAATATCTACCTTTACCTCATGATTCACCCATAAAAACCGTGCTTTTCATCCATTTAGTGTTCTATTTGTGGCACAATAATGACACCCATCATGACACCCAGCCTTACTTGGTTCATGATGTGTCTCGTGATTCATCCCCCCTTCCCCATCCTATTATCTGTTATCTGGATACAGATTCCGACAAGTTAATGGTTCCTTCACTCCCCCTCTCTCCCTCTCTCCAATGTTTAGTCTCGGTAGTGATGTTATACGTCTCTAATCCGTCTCCTATTTTGTAATGTCTCTAATCGGGCAGTAAATGAGAGCTATCTTGTAATTTGCAGCAGACGTGTAGGATTATAGTCGAAAATACCAACTATTTATCTGTCATTTACTCTCATGCTATCTCTGACTAGCTGCATTGTAATGAAGATAATGGCATGGGGTAGTTAGATATCAATTAACCCCTAATTTTGGGTAATTGAGCTGAATTCCCCTATGTTTTGTGTAGTGGGAAGGGGAGTGGTGGTGATCTCACAGCAACGGTTATCAACTGTTGCCAAGTTTTGCTTCACTGCGCTCCTAAGTACAGCATGCATCGGTAACTGCAGCTTTGTCACACCAAATACACCACGCGTCTTCCGGCGGTTTATCATCGTTTGACGTTTTACTCGCCTCAGACAAAATATTTTTCAGAAGTTTCTTCCGCTGAAGTAGTGTGGAAGTGTGTAATTATCTGATGCAAATTCTGGAGAAATAACTGCAATTTCTGAGAAATGGTCGACCCGGCTATGCGAAGAGCAGCCGTGTTTCCCTGATATGATTGTTTCGTTGGTCAAAACTTTCTAGGGTCTTTCCTGGTGTAAACCTAATGAAATTCGGACGTGATTTTTATACTTTTATTAACTGTTCTTTGGCAATCATCCAAATCTCCGACTGCCATAAAATACTCGAGAATCAGGGGGTCAAGCTTGTTTTGTGTCATTTGGATGATGGGGTTATGTTGTTATGACACTGCAATATCACCAATTCACGGCATGTTCTTTTCAAGAATTTGTGAAAACGAATTATTAATTGACTTTGACTCCTGTTTACATAATAGATCATAGAGTTACGTCAAACTATAATTCCCTCTCTTTGATGATTCTCTGATTTCTCATCGCAGTGTTCTGATTTGACTCCCCTTCTAATTTCACCACATTTCAGTGCTTTGTCACCTCCCAAAATATTACACGTAGATTACAACATACCTCTTGGCATGCAAGTAAATCATTGCCCCCTAAGGGCGTGGTTTTTAGTTGTCAATAGTGGTGGTCATATAACAACAATCGTTGATTTGGGATTATCCTTTTGTTTGAGTCGGTTTTGTTCAATTCAATTGTGCAAAATTTTCATGGATAAGCTTGTATGTTAATTAAGTATTGTCAAAATATTATTATGCATTTTGTATAATCCGTATTAAATATTAATTGACCTATTACCCGTCAACATTTCCAAGAATCCCATTTCCCAAGCTTGTACATAAGAATTACATATGCCTATTTGTGTACACTGCATAATATGATGTCTGGCTCTTGATTTACCCATATCTGTATTCGTCCACTCCCTAACCGTGAACAAGAGCATGTTGGTTGCGATTCCCGGTAAAGTCAGTGCTATTCCATGAAACATGTGTTACTGGAATGTTTGCTTCATCCCCAATGCCGTGTTATTCATATTATAACCGCGCATATAATATTGCTAGGTATGTGAACTATTCATCATTTCCACTACTTATCTATCGGTATGTGTGTGTGTTAATGACAGGGTAATAATTTATTGAATGCCGATAGATGGAAGATTCGCTGCGTGTTTTTTCACTTAAAGTTCGTAGCAATTCGTCCACAATTTTTTGGAAATTCGACCTCTTATAGCATGGACTGTTCATGGTCAAGCTTTCAACACTTCACTGATATTATCATCAACTTTTGACGACGTTTCATGTAAATTTTACATTGTAAAACTATACAAGTGTAGAGCTGTTGTCCGTGACAATTTCGTACTATAACTTCTTTTGTGACATGTCGGAAATGTGTTCTGCCACTTTAAGATGTTACCTAATGCCTATGTAACCCATTAAGCAATTATCTTCGGTCATCAACTATCATAAACAAGCTGTAGTTGTCTATTCGATTATAAAAGCAGTTTTCAGACCATTTAGTGCTCAAACGGGGCAAATATTTGGAACATCAGTGTCATGACGTCAAATTGCATAATCTCGGATTCATTCCTGTCCTATTTTTATTCCACATGTCATGACAAGATGAAAATGACGCATATATGGCCCATATAATGCGTTATTTGAGCCTTTATTAACGTCCAACTTGATTCTTGTGATCAGTATTATAGTTCTAGCTACACCGTATGCCAGTGTATACCAGTAAAAACTGCTATCACGCACAGTGGAATTTGTAGAATGCGAAAGCCACGCTTCATCGAACCAGATGATCGAATCATCGGAAAAATTCCACAGAAATCGGGAAAAACAGAATTTGCACACAGTATATTGTTTGAAAAAAGGTTCCGATTTCTGTTGTCACGTTTCGGCTCAGTTGAAGCCAAAATTTGAATTAAAGTTTGTTCCTCAACAAAGATTTCTCTGAAATCAAACAATTAAACAATTGGATTGTAATTCTCTGAACCACTCTAATCCGGGATAATTTGGCGAGGGTTGTTCGGTGTTCCCCAGGAACAACAACGTTTCGTTCCCTGCGGTGAATGTCACGTGACAGGCAAATGTCACGTGATTGTGTCTCATTGTAGCCACGCAACACGTTATATACGGGATATACCCCTGTATACCTGTATCCGCTGTCCATAGTGACACAGACTAGTACTGTTAGTTCAAGGCATTCCTGGGTACCATGGCATTCCACGTTAGTGAGATTGTTTACCTACTTATAGTATAGAGGCACAGACTCTCTCGCTACTGATACTATCACAACACGGGCAGTCACTATATATGATAGTCAGTCTCTACTCTTTAGTCGTATCTACTCTTTAGTTGTATCTACATTGATACCAGTCTGAGGGAGATTCTCCTGCGGCCGATCTTGTTAACCTGGGCTATTTCATGCCACACATACCACTCATACTATAGTCATATTTCAGTGATTGCTCTGTGCTATTTCATCACGAGTTACAACCTCTTACCCCCTCCCCTCTCCAGTAGGTACAGACATGATTCTACCTCGGCCCCTCAAACTCTCCTTCTCCAAACTACCTTCGCTGTGGACCTATCTCAAGGTGTCAGTCGCAACTCCTGTCAACCTAGACATCACGGACATCGAGTTCAAATCCGCTATCGTACAATCACTACAGGTTATTATCTCAATTCTCAGCTTTTCCAATCTCTAGAAAGTGTTATCCTTCAATATTCTTCCCGAAAATATTCCATAACCTCTTCACGTCCATCATTCAGATCCATCATGGGAAAGTTGGTACCCTATCACATGTTGACGTGTTGAAGATCACAACCATGTCCAAGTGTCGTAACGATTTCTACACGTGTGACGTGATTCTACGGGTTGCTAGGCAACACAAGCAACTTGTTTGGAGTGCACTTACACTCATCAACTCTCTACAGGTTCGTGTAATGATTTGTACCATATTCATCGCGATCTTTGCCCATTCCTAACCGAAACTCTCAACCTGTAACTTTAAACCTTAATTCTGAACTCGGCGATTCTCCAGGGATCAAGATGTTCTATCAACGTTGTCAAGGAATCACCAGTCCTGGTATCCCTGTTACCCAGCCAAACTTCTCCTTCGGGCGGGCACTCACGTTACCGGCACCTCCCTCACGTGTTCTGAGTCACGTGTGTCACGCGTGACCACCACACGCGTGACCACCTCACTGTTATACTTATATATATACACCGTCACCATGACGATAGAACAACGTGAAGCACTTCGTGTTTCACTTCTTCTTCTACTTACGGAGATACAAGCCACTTGATATAATGAGATGTTTTAACTTTTGTTTGTATTTCACTGAATTTTGTTACGTTCTAGCGTGCTTATCGTGTACAATGTGCAGGACTCGATTGTGTAACTGGTAGCCACGTTTGTTTTTTACGAGTTTTTTTTGGGTTTACACTTAGTAATTAGATAAACGGTATATGACAACGCTGATCAGTACTGAAGAACACCTCTCTAAGTCGTGTGTCTCAATAAATCGGCTCCCTGATGCTGCGATCCTTCTTCAAGAAACTTAGATCTTAGTGATAGGAGAACTCTTTATGATTAAAGAGATCCATGCTAGATCTACATCTAAGCATTGATCTTCGGCTATTATAAGTTAACAATAATATGTACTTAACTCTCGTTTTTGTCATCTTAATCGAGCGTTACTGCCCTATATAAATATTGTATATATTTGGTGTGCTGGAACACAGTATTACTGATGACGTTTTAAATTTTCTACCTGTTAAATTCTGCGATATATTTAAATGATGTTTGGTGAAAAAGGTCTGGTATTCATATTTCATACGTTCGAGTTCGAGTATAAAGTAACAATCCCGTTTAGCAGTAGCTACAACTCCAAGATAAACCATGATGAGGCAAGTTTAAGTTTACGCTAAAGTTGAATATGGAATGTTTATTGTGAATCAAGAAGCTTTGAATATTTCATTTTCAATCGGATGGAATTATAAAACATTGATTTTTAAGACTAAGTGTAGGAGGAATTGTACTCAAGCATAATTGCAATTTGTGACAATAACATATCTACCATTCTACCATATCACTTTCAATCGACAACAACATGACATCAAACATTTTGTTTTCTAATTCTAGAGTCATTTTGTTTTCTAATTCTATTATTCATGTGACCATGACCCAACGAATATTTGTCAGAATGTCAGATGTTACCTGACCTGTTTCTCATCGAAGGCCGCGCCGAAACACTAACAGGCCTGTTTCGGCCTTCGATGAAGGCGCGCGCGAGAAACACTAAACAGGTCAGGTAACATCTGACAAACGAATACGATGTGCGCGGCGCGGTAGGTTGTGCTCACGTTGCGCGCCCCTTATGTTATTGTTAGTGTTACGTCGGTGACCTGAAATGTCGTAAAAAGCTAAAGACTTGTTGATCGATGATATGATAGACCCTGTCGAGTATTTCGTATCGCGCGCGCGCGGCACAAACTGATGCTTGCATCAGCGGTCTGGCATCGCCCGACCGCGACAACTAAAGCGCAAAATTTATATAGTGTATGTTTAAACATCATCATTCATGGCACAATCGGCCGTGGCGCGCAACATGCAGCGTGGACAGTGGTTGTAGGATTTCACCCTACCCTTGCTGGCGAGATTTTATCCCTGGCAAGGGGCGGATTGAAAATCGCGCGCACCGACGGTAGGGTAAAATCCTACAAGGACAGTGGAAACAAGTGAGTCGTGAGACCACTGTTTGTTTTCATGGACAGGAAAAACCCCTCTATGAAACTGTGAATCTTAGGATAGGTTTTCCATAAGCCTTGAAATCTTTTGATGTCTGTATTTTATCTTTGTATGTTTGTTCCATTTTGATGCTTGTGTTTGGTCTTGATTGCAGTTAAATATTTTAAATGAATTATTATTTGACTTAAAGAGTCATTCAGTCATGAGCAAGGCATTAGATGTCCATGTCCTTAAATCACACACAGCTTCAATTAATTCAGTAAGTTTCTTTGATGATGACTCAAAGTTTGTTTCTGGGAGTGATGATTACAATATAATTGGTTGGGATGTTGCCAGCCATTCATCTATTTTCAAGTTAAAAGGACATGAAGCCCCAGTTAAGTCCTGTACATCAGCCAAGTCAGGATGCAAGATTTTAAGTGGGTCTTGGGATCGTACTGTAAGGTTGTGGGATGGTCAATCAACGAATTGTCTTTGGACACTTCAACATGATTCTGTTGTTATGCATGTTAGCTTTTGTGAAGAAAC
This sequence comes from Beroe ovata, assembly GCA_946803715.1. Classification (NCBI taxonomy): domain Eukaryota; kingdom Metazoa; phylum Ctenophora; class Nuda; order Beroida; family Beroidae; genus Beroe; species Beroe ovata. The sequence continues at coordinate 162,571 of CAMPET010000077.1, read as the reverse complement.
TTCTCTGATAGCTGTTGCCTGTGACAATAAAATAACTAAAATATGGGATATAAGAAATTTTGAAGACGTGATGACTTTAACAGGCCATGAAAACTCAGTTACATGCTGCTCACAAAACAACTTTACCCTTGCTACTGGAAGTCTTGACAAAACAATAAGAGTCAATGACCTTAGAAATGGAAATACACTCCTCCACCTTGATGGCCATACATCAGCAATTTCTTCTGTTGATCTGTCTTCAGATGGATTTAAACTATGTTCAGCAAGTTGGGATAAGACAGTAAGAGTGTGGGATATTCACTCTGGCACTTATCGTACCCATGGCCCCCATGTCATGTATGAACATGAGGGTTGTGTCAGCACTTGTAAATTTGTTGCAGGTAATCAAAAAATTATAAGTGCTGGATATGATAAGGTAATAGTGATGTGGGATGCAATGTCAACAAAAAAGCTTCATCAAATAAGAGCACATGGTTCATGGATCAATGATGTTGCAATGGCAGATGATAGTAAATGGCTTGTTTCATGTAGTAAGGATAGAACAATAAGAATGTGGAACATAGAAAATGCTGACAGATTACCTATTGTTCTTCACAACAAACTTGAAATGGGATATAAGTATCAAGAATGTGAAGCTTGTCAAAGAACATTCAAAGTTGAAGAGAGAGATATGATAGAAGTTGGGGAGGAATTAACAAAATGTGTATATTGCAGGCTACCATCTCGCTCATATCAGAATTTTGCTGATGCCGAAAATTTTGGTGATTTTACTGAACAGAGCTCGCCTGCAGAGGTGTGTGCTTCTGAAAGTGTTGCACCTGAGCAATTGACTGTAGTTTAATTTTTTTAGTTTCTTATAGTATAAGTACTTCAGTTTATGATGTCCATCATGCTTTTCTACCATTGCTCAGATAGTTTCTAGTGATAACTTGTAAATAGATTGTGTATATAAATTCCAGAAATTCTATGTGAAATATTTTAATATTCAGATATCAATCTTATTTGGGATAGTTGATATTGAGATATTTATATAATGACATGCATTAGATGGACACTTATGTTAGGGTCCTAGTGAAAATGAATTCTATTATTGCATTGGCTTTTTCTTCCATATTACAAGTGAAATGGATAAAGTGCCTCATTCCCAGCTCATCAGGCAAGTATTGCACATCTTTTTGTGAGCTTAAATGATAGATTTCTGAACAACATTCCGCCTTGCAGCATGTTCTAGTATTATTATGACAACAGAAAAGGGGCTTGTATGATCATGGTGAATGAGAAGCCTGTTCCAGTGAGTCCATGCGGCCAGTACATCAGGAGTACCAAGGAATTGGGCAAAGGGAACCAAAGAGTTGTCTTCAGAGGCAATGACTTGCGTACTGGTCGCGGGGTAGCTTGGTGTGAACCTAAGGTAGGGTTAGAACAGAAAAACACATTTCAAATATTCAAGGCGTAATATTCAATTCAAATATTCAAGGCGTAATCACAGACTCTTTCCTGTTTATTTCCTTGAAGACATCCTGACAATCATTTTATCTCCCAGTCAAAGGGAGAAGTGGAATGGGACACATTCACAAAATCTTCAACATTGTTGGAGAATGTGAAACACAAGAACATTGTATCCTTCATTGAGTTCTGGGAGGCGTCTCCCAACAGCAGTCGGACTCCAGTCCTCATAGCAGAACTCATGGGATGCACTCTCAAACAGTGAGTAGTGCTGTGTGAACTAGAATGTCAACATCAGCTGTCAGACTGCTTTTGTTTCACTTGATTGACTGTTTTGTCACATTTAGAATAGACTGGTTTGTGAAGTGTCTGGCCATTGAATTAGTGTGTCGAGGTGTATCCTATGATTGTAAGACACAGTCTAATGTCACAGTCTATGAGGCTATGTGTTAAACCGATGCCCTGTGTTTTGTATTGAAGATGGTCACATAGTGAGAGCAGCACATGACTGTGTTCTCGATATTTCTCTATCACACTGTACTGTTTAACACCAACTTTTAATATATTATGTTATTTTATTCACCAGTAACTACAGATAGGGGAGATGGTAATGCATATCATTATATTATAGCCGTGATTAAATACTTTCTGGCTTGACAATACACACTATTATAGTTTATACAAACGAATACATACGAATACACAAACACACACTCACACAAACACACACACTTCAGACCGTCATATGTATAGAGAATAGAGATAGCTTGAGTCCAATCAAATTATCCACAAGCACATTGCACTTCGTGTTCATTCAACGATTGCCACTATCTTACATGAGAGACAGTGAAAATTCCTCCCAAAGAAGCATGTCTTTACACGTTTATAGGCAGATAGATAAAGAAGGGAGGGAGGAGTCATAATTCTCAGAATTGGTGCTACAACGAAACCTAATGTTCTAATAAGCTCTCTAAGCAGTAGGTAATTGGCTCTGTAACACGTTATATTTTCTACAGGCATATCCAGCAATCACCCCGTGGATTTGACAGTTCTGCTATCAAGAGTTGGGCGCACCAGATTCTCGAGGCTGTGGGATATCTCCAATCGCCTCACCATGGACTACATCACGTCATTGTTCATAGGTCGGTGACGTCATTGTGAGCAGCTCATCTGTGAAATGAGGTCGAAATTGCTTCTCTAGATAATTCATCATAATTGTATCCAATGATTGTTAAATATTGCGACTAGACAGTAGTTACAATGATATGAAATTATCCTTACGAATTTGTCTGGGAAATGGGAATTGCTTGACGAGACCGGACCCTCTTAGAGTTACAACTTCTTGTAAAGTCTCTAATGGACTCCTTCCTGTGCGGCATTTTAGAAGCACCATCATTGAGCTGCAATATCATTCACTCTAAATATGGCGTAATAGTGGGCTATGTGGTATGGCACTATGGCAGGCTTTATTGGGGAATGAGGCGGGGTTTTGGCAACGTTTACAGCTCAATTCAATCATCCAATCAGGACGCTGAGATGTGATCATGTGTGTATCAACCCCTTCACTGGCGAGGTTAAAGTCAGTTCCTTCGGGAGTGCAGTCTTGAAGGTACTGAGTTAAATATGATAGGCACTCGTTTCTATGAAGATTACTCGCGCACCAAAGTCTCCCCTCACACTCACTTTCACCCTCCCCTACCATTTCGGCCCTTCCCCTACCTCACTCGCAACCCCCCTCCTTTACCTCCCTCCCTTCTCCTGCTCACCTCTCCCCTCTCCTGCTCACCCCCCCTCTCCCTCTCCTGCTCACCTCTCCCTCTCTAACTCAAGCTCTACTCCCTCACCGCACACCTAAGAAAAAGACCCCCAAGTGGAACAACACACCCATCATAGCCGAGAAAAAAAAAAGGGCGGGGGGGGCGGGGGGCGGGGG
>CAMPET010000077.1:113085-138483 GCA_946803715.1 Beroe ovata | reverse complement strand
TAAACACACTCACACACACACACACACACACAGATACACACACACACATTTTCCAGGTCCACATCCAGATCACTCTAGTTATATACAGGGGAAAGACAGAGATTGTTTTTCATTGTGTTTAATGAGGGGATGTAAGTTCCCTGTTTGTTAACAGTAAACAGTAAACAGATACAACTGTTCGTGATGAACTTATCATGAACTATATGTGACGTGGTCATGAGTTAATAACAGTCATTAACAATAACAAAGAATGCCACACATCTTTTGTAGCAACTCGGAATTGTCCAAATACACAGAAACAAACACACACAGACACAGACATTTACACACACAAACACACACACACAGAAACTGACAAATACACAAACAAATGATTGATAGAATAATCGTTAGGTAGGTATCATCCTACTTCCAAAAGCTCTGGAGGGCGATTTTGAGGCCAAATTAATTTCAAGAGTTGCCGCCTCTCTCATATTATTTAGCAGGAATGAAAATGTTTTCGCCTAAGTTTTCAATGACGTCAGCACGTGCAAATTGTTTGATTTGTGTTGATTGTTGATTCACGTCTATTGACTCTCAAATTGTTTGTTTATTCGTTAGGGTGATATCCAGCAGTCATTATATGTCAGATATCGGGCAGGCAAACAATGGGACGAATTATTATCATGTTTATGTTATATGCAGAATATGTTAAAGTTTGAATTATTTGCTGACAATTCAAAAGAGTTTGACGAGTACCGAAGTTCATGTATCGGAATTTGTGCAACAGTGGACCGTTGAGGTCGGTCTTCTGAAAAGAATTCACAATAATTGTGGACTGACTTCATTACTTGTGGAGTGGCCCACATGATTGGCAGGTTGCCAGGCTACAGTAGGCCACAGTGAAGACAGATCGAGTCTGTGGGAGGGGTGGTAGCGTTAAACTGGCCCAGTACTGGATTTGAAACGTCTTTCTCCAATATACTAATTGTGTCTAGTGGAGTGGATATCTTGTTTTACCGTATAAGGAATAATCACTCTCTGCAGCTTGGTGTAATTGTATATAGGGAATAGTGTAGTTGGCAGCGGAGTACCTCGATACCATGGTAACGCTGTACAAGTTAATGTGTAACCAACTGCACCTGTAGAGGTGTTGCCAGGGTTACCGAAACGCGCATCATGGTAACGCGCAGCACTTAACATAGCAGGACATCCGTGAAACCAATTCCCAGCAACTGTCACAGTCCTCATTACCCGCCGGCATCATGTCGTGTGTGATCTATTATATAAACAACAAATCACTGGGAGTAGCGACTACTATAATGGAGTAAAGGGAGATTAGGCTGTAAAATGTCGTCACTTTCACTGTAACTTTCATCCCTCTATATAAATACAAGGTAGCTTATATATGTGTCTGAACTCCATCACAAGACACGCTATGCTGAGTATCTCACAATAATGTTACGCCTATAGTATCGCTACTCGACACCGCAATGTTTAACTGCTTTGTTACATGTATCACTACTTTGTCGCCCTCTCTCTCTCTCTCCCCCCTTCAGTACGTGATTTTTCACGAGACAGAACTCAGTGAACCAGTGTGGAAGACTGGGAGAAAGTTCACTTGTTGCTGATATTGCGTGTTAACAGGACATGCTAACAGTATATGTTACTATGTTAACAGTGAAATAACATGTGAACAGTATATGTTTACAGTGAAATAACATGTGAACAGTATATGTTAACAGTACATGTTACTATGTTAACAGTGAAATAATATGTGAACAGTATATGTTAACAGGACATGTTAACAGTATAATATGTTAACAGTGAAATAACATGTGAACAGTATATGTTTACAGTATATCTGTTTCAGGTGAAGCGGCAAACTCGGATTAAGACCACTGATATGATGGACTATTTCCAACCTCTGGTAAGTTTAGCATATTGTTACCATACGGTCATTGTTAATACTAGGGTAACACACATGATACTGCGTCTATTGTTCCCATTCTGGAATTGATCATGTCATGTGGCTTTTGATAATGTGCTTACACATTGACACACACACGCACATGGGCGCAGGCGCGCGCAAGATACGGCCTCACTTTTCACTATGTGTCAATGTGTGAGCTAATTTTGACAGTTGCTATGGTTACTATGCTATGGTTAACTATGCTATGGTTAACTATGCTATGGTTACTATGCTATGGTTACTATGTACGAAGTTGGTGATTAGAATTTGAAATTCACCTATCCGAATTTTGGAATGGTCGTGACAAGAGTAACTGCACTGTTTACCACTTTCATTTGCATTGAAATTAGTCACCATAAATCATGTTATAATCATTGTTCAGTCATATTTAGGTATTCAGTGTATGTAGTGAATAATGGGACATTAATTATCGGTTATAAATGGGCTTTTATCAACTCAGTATTATAAGGGGAAGGCGTACATTCCATAGGTTATTATAGACCTGCATAATGCATATGCGATTATGTAATTGGTGTCTCTTAATTGCGTTTACAACGACACTATACAGACCACTTATGTTGGATAACGCAACACACACACACACACACCACACACACACACACACACACACACACACACAATACTGTTTGTAGTTATCGCAACAAGCTACTNACACACACACACACACACATACACACACACACACACACACACACAATACTGTTTGTAGTTATCGCAACAAGCTACTGAACCCGTGTACTCATAAGTTCAACAAGCATGATAAATAAGTACATGTTCAATGTACTACTCATGAACACAATCGTATGATTTATTCAAAAATCGTGATAATGTGCACGATTTCTTCTAATTACAGATCAAACGCGTGTTTTTCCTATAATAATATGTTATTTGAGGCCATGGTAGATCAGGATATGAGGTATCCCTTCATTACGCGTGATTACCATATCCTGGCAGCCAGTGACGTGCACCAATCCGAATTGGGAGTAGATAATGGTCACTGATCAGCTCAATGAGAGATTGATAGCACCTTGTATAAAAACCGATTTATCTATCCGTTGTTACTTAGAATTTGGTTCCGTTGTTATGCTATGAACTTGTGTGTGCGTCTCAAAATCATCCACATATCGACTGTGACATTCACGACCACATGTTCATGCAGTAACCTTGGGGTCGTCTTGTGGAATGTGGATTTGTTGTTCAGAGGTTGTGGATCAGTGGTTGTGTCAGAGTTATTGGGTTTTTTACGGCAACCCTCGCGCCCGCGCGCGGATAACATCTTTTCTACTAGCAGACTTTGTCATTTCTGCTGTGACGAATTCCTCTTTCCGCGCGCAAATGTGCGCGTTCCCTGCGCGTCGCCCTAATCACTACCAGATCTATAACTGCTATGAACTCTCTATTTCAGCCACAACCCTTGCCGGGTCCAACCAAGACTCCAAAAACCCCGAAAGTGGTTCTGACGCTTTGCTCATTTGACGTTGAGGAGCATCACGTAGAGTTGGAACTCAGCCAAACTCGGATTGGAAAGATTGTCAAGTTCCAATTCGGTATCTTGGATAACGAGGCCGAGGAAATCGCTGAAAATCTGGTACGAATAATATGAATTCCCGGACTCAACATTATGATAATTATCAATCCACCGCTTAAATATTCCTACTTTCCCCTGCTCCAGGTTAAAGAGGGTCATCTTGTTGAAGAAAACAAGGCAGACTTCCTGTCACAGTTGAATACGATAGTCCAAGAACAGCGTGACGTTGCCAAAGCACAGCAAGAGGAAGTTGACGAGGCTGAGGAGCCTGAGGTGGTCAGTGATGACGTCATAGAAATCAGTGATAAAGTGGTTGAGACTGATTCCCCCAGCGAACCTGCTAGTATGGAGGTGAGATAGGAAGTTCTGTGAAGTGCGTTTTGTACAGCGGTATATAGCATTATTGCGATAAGTTAGTTTCTAAATCATTCTAATGCTGTTGTCACAGTTAAAGACGATTATCACATGATTTTCGAGAGCTTCTGACCTAATGTTTATCGTATCACTTAACGTATTAAACTTACTCTCTGAGTAATAGCTGTTTTCTTTTTCAGACGAGCAGTAGCAACAACAACGGAGACCTGAGCATAGAGGTCCGTCAGAGGTTGTCTCGAGAAAACGTGACGGCTAACCACTCGTCAAACAACCACAATAATCACGTGACCAATAGTGGTAATCACGTGACCTCGCCCGATCTGGACACGAGGTCTCAGCTCTCGGAGTCAGGCAGCAATATTCCCATTGATGCCTTCAACAGTGCTAAATCACTGGTTAGTTGTTGATAGGATCTATTTTCTCATTTTTTCGGGCTAAATGTCATTGTATTATGTCATAACCCAACTCTATCACCAGATGAACGGAATGGACACGCTCAAATCACCTCCTGTTGCTGTATCAGGAGCGATGCCCTTCACTAGCAACTATTTCCGGCAACAAGGAGGAATGATGTTCTACCCCCAACCCACTCCACAATACATGATGATGCCACCGGGAGCCGGCATGCACCAGATGCCACCACAAATGCCAGGCCATCACCAGCTACCAGGTGCCCTCCAGCACAACAGTTACATGGTAATGCCCCCTTCCCTATATCCTAACGGTCACATAGCAGCAGGGTGGGGCCATGGTGCACCTATTGTCCGATCACAGGCCGAACTGAACGCTATGCGCCTGCCTGTGACTGCCACTGGTCACCCACTCACAGCTGGGGCGGCGCACCATGTCGCCACTGCAGTGCCACACATGTCCGGCGGCGCGGCGCACCACATGAGCCCCTACATGGGTGGGTGTGGGACTCAGAATACCAAGGTCGAGAAGGATACCAGGCAGATAGTTCGTGGGGACCAGGACACACCACCACCCACTTTCCGACCTGACCTTGTAGCCACGCCCATAGACTCGAGACTGGAAACGTAGCAGCGAGACATCCGCCACCGCTAACCCACTTTTTATTTTGTCTTAGGTAATTATGATGAAAAATTTGTTTGTAAAATTATATAATAAAAAATATTGAGATTGTCACGTGCGATAAACAACGGAAACAGATCTCTGAAAAATTGACACAAATCTGCAAAACGTTAGACAATGGAGGGGGCGTCAAATGGAGTGAAATTTTTGTTTTTAAAGAGAATGCATTGAAATTCCCTTGATTTTTTCAAGAGAAATATTCCAATAATAGTTGGTTTCCGTTTTTAATAGAGTATTTTAATACGTGTGTTATGATCAGCGGTCTGAAAATGGCCGGGACGCCGGATATTTTTGTATTTCACCTTAGTATGCACGAATCTCGTTTTTAAGTTTATATATTTAATGAAAGTTTAGATTTGTTGTCCAATTTGCTATCTCCCGGCTGAGATATGATTGCGTCATCATGACAGGTGTAAATCGTGTGTGCGTTTAGTAGGATACCCGCACACACACACACACACGCATAGATTTCAGATAGCAAGTTGGTCTGTGCAGCTCTTTCAATACCGGCGGAAACAGGGCGTAGCTGCGCCCTGATGTCGGGGTTGCAGCCATGTTGGCGCCGGTAGAGAATGTCCATAGAGGTGTGCCCGCTCGAGTGAGCGTGCACGCCAGATAGACAATGCCACGATTTAAAGTTGAGTTATAACCGGCCGCTACACGACGTCACTCTCTCGCCCACCTGTGGAGGGGAGTGTTTCGGGTCAGTAGTGGTCAGATTTGGGACAGAGCAGGGGAGTGTAGGGGTGGATCTGCGAGGTTGAGATCCCTGATCCCTGTGTCGTGTGAACTCGACTCGTGGGCAAAGATAATCTAAATTGTGCTTTTTGTGTTATGGATTCAGCTCTTCGATTTCTGAATCCCGTTTAGTACGTGTTTTTGGATGATGCGAATGAAAATTGTAAATACTGTACATGGAAAATCTACTGCCTATGTATCCTGATATTTGAGGGGCCAACTTTGAATGTTCTGGTGTATACGTATTGTGGTTCATCGTATCAATAACAATAATAATGAATCTGTGTTTTTGACATGGAAAGGAAAGTATAGGGGTACATTAGGGAGTTGTGAGGTGATAGTCAATAGGTGATTAAACATAATTTTCAATCTTTGTAATAAAATATGTTTGGGAATGTAAAATGTATTTTGTGATTATTTCAGATTTGTGTCCTTGGCAAATGTGTCTGATAGCAGAGCTCCGATAGTAAGAAAAATTTCCCCCAAAAATGGCAGATAGTATAGATTTGCCAGCAGATAAGAAAATGTCAGATTGAGTTTAGACTATTCACATTTCTCCTTCCCGATCGCCTTTCTGTTTTTCAAAAAGTCACCAACAACCAAGAACTCAAAACTGCCATGCTATTTGTAACACATTTGTTGGAGTAGGTCTTGTTTCTAATTCTAATCATAGGCACTGTGCAGTGAGTGTTGTGGAACAGAAAGTGAAAATGATATACTTGGGTCTGAAGTCTTGTCCTTGGTTCTACGTATTATCAATTATACTCTCGCCCTCTCGGTTATACTTTTTGTTCATGTTGTCTCTTCACTAATTTTTGATTTTTCTTTCCCAAGCCTCTGTTCTGAATTTGATATCACTCTTTAATTAATGCTTCTGAATCTGATTCAATCCTCAGCATGAAATTGAATACGCCATTATTGCCGGAATTGGAAGTTATCTGTCCACTGTTTCGCCCGCGCCATTTTGCCAGATAGCATCTGATAAAATTAAAATGGTTAAGTTACTATGCAATGACATCGTTACTACGTACTACTAAAAAAATTGCAATTTGCATAGTATAGCCGATTTTCTGGCTGCGCTAGGCCGGCCCTGGCCGCTGCTGTCGTAATTGTAATTGAGCGCCGCACATGCACACAAGAAACAGTGACGCGGCTTGCATCAGCGGTCGCGTCTGGCATCGCTCGACAACAGATAACAATATAACATAAACATTATATTCGTGTGATCCCGCGCTGTCAGATCACGATCACAGAGGCGAGTAAATAAGGGGCGCGCGCAACACGTGTTGTGGCGCTGTGCACAAGCCTCCAACATTCGCGAAGCCGCGGCTTGCCTCTGAGAATATATAAGCCATGCGCCACTGCGCCGCGCGCAAAAGTACAAAATTCTCGACAGGGTCTGTCAGTATCATCGATCGACATTATATTGAGCGACACGCGTTCGCTGTTCGCGTTGCTTATGCTGGGCACTCTGACGCGGTGAGCGTAGACACTAGACAGGCAAGGCACGCGCCGCAGTCACCAAAAGGCGGCCGCGGTAGCGCGCGCAATAAGATCAGTTCTATTCATCCAAATATTGCATTCAGAAGATTCGCGTTGGATAGTTTCGCGTTGGATAGATTCGCGTTGTCTTTCATAAAATGAAGGGAATTAATGCTTTCCGTAGAGGACTCGAGATAAGGCATGTTGTGTTACAACATACAATAACAATTCAGATGCGTGACGGATTTATTTACTCAACAACAAACTTGAAGACAGATTAAAGATGTCTGTAGCTCTTCGAAGTGGATCAAAATCAAATATCAACAGATAATCAACTGGATAATTTTAACTTTATCCGACGACTAACAATAAGAAGACGCGATCGTAAAGATCTATAAGTCACATTTTATCGAGTCTGACCACCTTTTCTGTTTCGAATTATGAAGAGCAGATAAGGAAATAAGATATGAGCTAAACCAGACTAAGATCAATGTGGCTACATCAGATGAAAAACATAATCAAATGCATGATTAAAGCTAACAATTACCGCTTCCATACTCAAAAAATCAAACTTGAAGTATGTCCCTGTCATACAGTAGAATTCATAAAAGTCCTGTTGGGATTGCCTGACGAGTTTGAATCGAGAACAGCTGCTGAGAAGTTCATCATCATTTCTTTCTGCAGGCGAACTTGTTCTTGATACGATTTGAGTCCTTCAGCCAGCTTATCTCGCGAGACTGTGGCTGCTGTGATAGACGAGTCTACACCGATTGGTGATCGGGTGATGAGGAGAGGATTACACTTGTTACGAATAGGGAGTTGAGGTGGGGTCGGGGAGGAGGCTAGGTCAGTACACTCTCCCTGACGTGGGAACTCAATGTCTATGTACTCGTAGTTCGGAGTGCGAGAGGTTGGTGAAGAGCTGGAGCTGGACGATGATTGTCGTGATTGGTCGCGTGTGTGCTCACGCGTGAGTACAGTACCACTCACAGTATTATCACGCGTAGCAACCTCATCGCGTGACGATTGCGGAGCATCGCACGTTAGGAGTTCCCGAGTTTGTTCAGATTGGGTGGTGGCTCCAGGTTGCCTGTTCTCCATGTTCATGTACACAGACAAGGGCGCTGGATGCTGCGGAGCCTTGCACTTTGCTTTTCCCCGAGATGAAACTATACGAAGACGAGGATAACTAGATGACGTCATGGATCTGCTTGATGACGTCAGATACCCGTCATCAGTGAGGGGCGACGTGGCTGACATATCCTCGTAGATACAATCCTGGACAATTCCGCTGTTCTCCATCAGCTCGTATATCTGTAGAAGGAACGTGATATATATTGAACTTCAAAGAGATTTGATAACCTCATTAACAATTTTTCAAACCAATTGATTAAATTTGATTATTAATAGCGGTGTCACAAAGCAGAAAGACGGGGTGCGAGTGTGTGATCTAAAAATAGCACGGGAGATAAGAACTCACATCGCTATCATAGGTTGATCCTGCTGATGAGACCCCAGTGCTGTAGTCACTGTGGTTACTACTCAGCAGATCGTATGTCATTTTCTGTGGAATAAATTATCATCATTTAATGACTAATTGATGACTTTCAGTGCCATCTACTAATACTATGGAATGACGGTATGACCACTCTCATAACGCAATGACGTCATCTCTCATCAGCTCACCTCAGAACACACATCCTGACTAAGATAGAGCTGGTTGTCACACAACCCCTCCACTCCACAGCTTGTGGTTGTAGTCGGGGTTGTCACCGACTTGGGTGTGGTCGCAGCTGGGGCCGGGTCACGGGTCGTGTACTTGTTTTCTGCAGGAGCCCGGGACTTGAGGTGGGACAGACGGTCAGGTTTACTCACACTGATGTCAACCTGGGGATAGGCACTGGGTTAGCAGGGGTACGTGCGTACATGGCATTGTGTCTGGTTAGTACGGCCATTGTGATTCAAGACTCAGCTCAATAACGCAATGGTGTTGTTTCATACCTGAACGCTGGGGTTTGTGTGCGCTAGATAGCGACACAGCACGTTATATAACGTGAACACGTTATGCTGATTAACTGTCACCGTGAACGGGTGCTCACTGTCACTTGTCTGCCATGTCAGAGTGTCATCTAGCACACTGCAGCCTGGGACAAGACGATGTCAGTGACCATGACAAGATATCAAACCACTCCACTTTCACGACGTTTGACATTGACAATTTCATGACATCTTGTCATATTGACTGCTACCATGTTTAACTCACGAGTAAGAAGGAAGAAGGGCCATTTCCTAAGAGGAGCGCCAGTGAGGGGACAGAGCAGAGCTATACACTCTGGTGTAATGACCAGCATACACTCCCCAGTCACGCCCAGTGTCCTTTGTTCACCCACTTTGCAGTGATATTCAAACCCTGTAAAACAGAGTGAGAGGTAGGTACAAGATATTTCCTTGTGTTTGACTAGTAGTTTGACTATTACTGACTAGTAGTTTGACTAGTAGTTTGACTATTACTGCGGCTATGTAACCATGGTAGAACTCACCTAAGGTGACCCCTTCAAGAACAGCACACATCCAGCTCTTCACCTCTGAGCGGGTACTACATGAGATGTATGCTATCTGCCGTCCCATGTGGATGATGAAACCTGCAGGAGGTCAGGTGTCAGAACTGTCAGAGTAATCTGTCTATTAACACTGGCAGTAGTGATAACTATTTCCAATTATCGTCTAATCCTGACAATCAATCGAACGTCATGTCCGGTGTATAGATTGCTCATTTCAGAAGTTAGTCTCACTATTTCTAAAGTCCATGACCAACAGACTGTATGACGTTGATATAAGCCGTGTGGTAATTGATTGTTCCTTAAAATAGCTGTTTTGCTGCGTCATGGTGTCTCCATTGAGCTGCTCCTACCACGTGACACGATCTCGTATTTTCATTGGATAGTGGACACGATCCTGCCCTGCCATTGGTCACCGAGTCTGTCTTACCTTCCTCTTTGAAGATGTCCATTCGTTGTGAACTCTTCAAGCAGTGAGCGCTCTTGATGCTCCACGAGGTCTGAAAATGATCGCAGTCAACTTTCTGAGTTTTGTTTAATAAGAACTAGAGTTTAAGAATTAAAACATCAATTGTTAAAAATTATATTTTTCCTTATCGAAAACAAAAAGATAAAAGAAAGGATGACATTATGTTGCACGCTAACAGTGCTATGGAACGCTGGACAGAAACACAGAGAGCATGTAAAATACCAGAGAAACATGCACGCTCTGCTTGTCGGATATTGATGCATTTTTTCAGGGATAGAAATCATCGTCTTTCCAGAAATCATGACACTGGTAATTGATTGAATGTTCCAGGACTTTTTAAAACACATTTTGGCACATTCCCAACTGATAAATGTAACCACAATATCACACTCAGTCTACCAGACGGGCTGTCAAAGTGAACACAGGAGCCAGCAGGCCCCATCACTAGAGACACCTAGACCAGTGTCCCACGTGTAAATTAGTGTGTCGGTGTGTGTAGGACGGGATCGGACATTGACAAGCACAGTATTGGTGTATTTTGGGTAACACTACATCCTGATTCCTGATACTAAAATTGAATTCCCCTCTTTCGGGTGGACAAAATACACATAGCTCGGAGTTTCCTGATGAGATCACACACCAGGTCTGTGGTGTCAGAATGAGACAGTCGGTGACGTGTATCAATGACAGTTTGATAAAGCAGAAACGTGACTACAAAAGGCTCCATTGGGGGGACAAAACAAACATGAACATTGGTTATAAAAACTGCCATCACAAGCTTTGTATAAAGGACAAAAAAGAAAAAAAAATCACTTGGATCTAAAGAATACTCTCGAGGAAAAAAAGAACTTGGTATGACAAAACTGTTATCTACGCGCGAAATATAAACCAGGAAAAACCTAGTCGACTCTCACCTGTACAGGAAAACTATCCTTCACATTACTATCGGGCGAGTCACTCTTACAAATGTGTAGCGTATGTTGTCCCGTCTTCTCACATCTAGTCAGGACTGTCCACCGACTAGTCAGCTTCTTGGGTCGCTTCAGTTTGTGTGAGCTGGAGTCGAGGTGTATGCTGAGAACTCCTTGTTTCACCACGTGCACTTGATCCTGCGGGGAAGAGGGGTTAGTTGTCAGTTGATAGTTGGTGTTAGCTGATTTGAGTGGATGAAAATGCCTCGATCCCAGCATTTTTGGGGAAAAGCGTGTATTTTGTATTTGATTGCGCTTGAGTGGTTAGGTGATGCGTTGTTAGCGAGTATTTCACAGGCATGAGGTGGCTATAGGAAGGAAAGAGAGGTAATGTGACTTCCTTATATTTCACCTCATCACAGCAAGTAAGATAAAACTGTGACGCAGGTTTAAAGGACCCGTCCACCGAAAGAGCTTTCAGAGACCTGCTCCTTGACACCATATCTACTACAATATTTCATCTTGACACAACAATATGATATCTTGACACAACTGACTACAATGTGTGTTATCTATAACAGTGTAGGTGCTAAACACTTCCTCTAGACATGTCAAATCCGTGCCTTGTCAGCTTGCTATGACAAGAGAACCGAACCGAGACTTATTAGGGCAGGCAGTGAGTCCCAGTCTATCAAAACCTAGGCATCAAACGATAACAGGAAATGTGACATTAGAGTGTGTTGTTGCATATTTAAATGGCTCAGCCTGACATACAACACTTAATCATCTGAATGACATCTAGGGTTGCAAGTTACAACACATATGGATCATTGTTTCAGTACTGGAAATAAGAAACGTGGAGGAAAACCTGAAAACCACAGAATTGATACATGTATCATTAGCAGAGGTTAACGCAGTTTTAGGGGAACCCTGACAGAACCCTGAATAGCGTGGAAAGAATCACAAGGACTCGAATACAAAACAAGCAAGTTGTACGCCAGACTTTATACTGATCAAATTATATCAGCAGGGTAATCTGACTCTTTTTCCATACTATCTCAGCAAACGTGCCACAGTGGCATCACACTTCAGATTGGGTATCCAAATATGGGCATATATCCGTATTTGGGCATGGGCAGCAAAATTCGATAATTGGATTCAGATCAGAGCTGATATGGACTGTCGGAAGTTTGGCAGTTTTTGGTAGAATTCTTTTTTCGGAATTGCAGTAGTCACGATTATCAGAGTACAGCTTCTTGCTATCGACTTAAGACTTGAGACCGTTGTGTCGCAAATCAAGTGAGACAAATTTCACAGTCACATGAGAACAGTAAAATGTCACAGTGCCAGTTTTCACTTCCAGAGCACAGTGTCAGTTTTTCAGTGAAATTGTGAACATGGATCAAATCCAACCTTGTCAGATGGGATATGTTTGTAGAGCGTGAAACCGCGTCTTGTGAAAACTGGGACGTAAATCCTCATGGAAAAAGACAAACACTTGTGTTTTATTGATAAACAACCCACATACAGAGAAAGTTATGACAGTGCAAGGAACATCTGTCCAGTTTTATCAGTCTGATATACAGGTGTGTGGGTCATCATTATTCCCCATATCACGATTATAATTCCCGATGTGTTTGTAATGTGATGCTCTAAGGAAGAAGGGGTAGAGGGTATTGGGGTATTGTGTTCGGAAACACTAATTGGGTGTGTTCGGATACCAGCCAAGAGGAGAGGGAACACTAATTGAGATAACCTGCAACTTTGTAATGAGGTGCGACTGAACAGATGCGACTTTGTCACTCTGTGGCAATTTCTGAAGCAGAATCTACAGGCTTCAATTATGCGATAGGAATGAACTGCTCAGGAGACATGAACTTACCCAAATTGAAGGTTTCCTAACAAGGAATGAACCCCGTCTCCCCGCAATTCTCATCATCGCCAAAACCTCGTTTATTAACTACAAAACTAGGTGAGATAAACAGTCAAAATAACCGATCTCTACATCAAACAGTGACAATACATATTTAGACGACGCGGAATTCTAGACAGAGCGATGTGTACACACACTAATAATCCTCACAACAAATCACTGGCTCAGATATGCCGTGAATAACCTGAACAAATGACGAGTAGGCTTCCGTGTTTACACAGTTTGTGTGTGAGTGAGAGGGGGTCTACTATTATATACTAATCCCACACATACGTCAAATGTGACCAATGACAGCGCAGTATGGAGTCATGTGATCACTGTACGGCACCGTGATTGGCTGGAAACATTCCACTGGTCAAGCACCGGAATGCAACCAGATACTTACAATACGGGGGCTGTCAGTGTGTGAATAGGCCCGGTTATTTACTACTAAGTGGCCAATTAATGTCAAGAATGGACATGTCATAATGGATATCCATAATGGGCTCTCTGTATAGCACTCCAGCGTGGATCAACCATCACCATTCTAGTGTGTCCAACTCAACCGTTCTCTCACTATAGCGCGGTCCTCTCTTTTTCCCGGAAGTGTCCTGCTCTCCCGGTCCTCGACATGCAGGAATGAACGTTCCTCACTCAATATATATATGCATCACAATACTTGACATATTTGGCATGTAATTCTGGCGACCACCGTGGTCAAGGACCATATGAAAACGGGTGGTAGGTTTATAATGAGTGTTCACTGTGCTTGTCTAACCGTCTCCTTTCTACACCAACAGGCAACAATAATAAACATTAAACATGGAAATGGAATGCTCTCTGGATTACTACTCCCTCAACTCTCTGTATAGTTCAAGACAGCCTCACCAGTTGTTTTGACAGAAGTGACCTTATAATAAATACACCCAAGTTTTAGGGCGAAAGCAAGAGTTTGTTATCTCAAATACTTATCTCAAATAGCCTGATATATTTAACATCACCGCATAGCAACACCCCATAGCAACACCTATATAGCAACAACACCGCCCACAACTCACTGATATGATGATACGGGTAGAGTAGGAGTATTCCTTGTGTCTGATCTCTATGATACACGGCACAAGATCAGTTGTTGCTGCTGCTGTTGTGAGGGTAGGAGGGGGAGTTTGTGAGCTGATCTGTAGTCGTCGTCTGGGACCCATGCCGCACGCAGGAATAGCTAGAGCAACATCGGGCTGTGTGTGGGGGGGTATTGCCGTCATTCCATGTCGACTAGTATAGATTAACCCGAAATATATCAGCGGAAACACGGCAAATATACAGAACGGTTCGTTGTCAAGAGGGAACTAATCGAGCCTATAGCGGCAACCAAGCAAAATGACCTAATAATTTGAGTGGTGGAAACAAAGCTAGTAGGGTGAATAACGAATTCAAACGGGGTACAAATATTTAGACAGAAATTCCGTCACACAAGATTACGGCATGTATTCCGGACGCATATGATGTAATGTTAATGCGGGAAAGGGGGAATCATAACGATACCGCTTTCGGACAGTCAAATGGGGAGTCATTAGTGAAGTGTTTGTGATGATATCATGATTTATGATATCAGAATTCACACTCACACACACACACACACTCTCTCTCACTTTGTTTGTTTATGATGATGGGAATGACCTTGTTTGTATACAATTCTCTGAAGTGAGAGAGATAAGTGATGTTTGTTTTACTAACAATACCAGAGGTGATTATGACGAGCGAAGAATGTGGATCGAAATCATTAATGAGATTCATCATACCTAATGAGAGGGTAATTTCAATGATGAAAACGCCAGAGAGTTGGTGGCATGGCATAGGGGTTTGGTGTCATGGGCATGTGACAGTGTAGGAGTGCAATAATTACTTGTTATACGGTGCATTAATTAGAAAGAAGCTCACAAGAATAGAGACTTAATTAAGTGTAATCCCTCTCATACTCAATAGTCACTGCCACAAAGAAGATACTCGCGGATGATTTGATATCTACAAATTGAAAAAATGCAGTTCTAACGAAGCTACTGTCACTAGCAAAAATTTGTTCGTACAAAAAACTGTTGGTATCTTGAAAAAGTCCCATAGTGTCACAAAGATAATGAGATTGAAGCACAGCTGCACTGCCGACTACCCAAAGATAAGTTCATTGCTATATTTAGCGGGGTATATGCCTCAAAGAACCGCATACCATCCTGAGTCTGGACTGAAAAAATGCAAAACAAAATGGGAATTACTTCATGAAATCCCATTTCATTTTAGAGAGAGAGATGATATTGTGGAAATAGCATGAGCCCGCCAGATTGTTAGCACATTACCAAATAATTATCGTAACAAGTTTGACCACGGTAAGCGAGGATTAAGTGAAGCGTGATAAAGTAATTTCCCCCTCAATTATCACCAAGGCACAGGCGTCAAGATAAAAACCCGTGAAAAACATGAACATAGGGGATTTTACAGGGGATAAAACATTAAACTGTGGTTAATTAACAAATACCTGATTATCTAAATTAATGTTGATATGCACAAACTAATGAACTATTTTTAGCGGCAGCTGAGTGATGATCTGTAAGTGAATTTCCACTTTTTATGGACATATGACCGTGGAATGCTACACACCTATTATAGGTATGGAATGAGGTAGCATGGGGACATTGTAACTCAATGCTGGGGACGAAAAATGAACACAAAAAGTCGGGAAAGGCTGCAGCTAGGGAATTAATATAATGAGTCAAATGGTCAATAAATTACAATAGAGCATTGAATAATGAATAAATCTGTCGTATATTATATCCAACTAGGGAGGAACATGCAATACATAATGTGACAGGGTGACAGAACCTACACGGAGGCAGTGACAGGTCTGAATAAGACGTGGTGACAACTATCAAACTACCACGATCCACAGAGCATGAATCACGTGTAAATGATGAAATGGAGATAGAATCCTGACCCGGGAATGAAGATATCAAACTATAGCTAAAAATAGCTCTGCTATAATTGTACAAAGTGTTCTACTTATAGTAAAGGCAGCAGCTGTAAGTGATTGTTTTAGATATTATCAAACTGATTTCGAAGAGAGGGACTAGGATTACCATAAAAGGAATGATTAGGTACGACAAAATGGATGCTGGAACTGTGCAGCGAAGATTCTTTAATCAGAAAAGATAAAGTTTCGAGGAAGCTTCATCAACTCCTTCATAAACAAGATGATGGACTGTTGCGGAATACAACATATCAGAACAATGGATTATTGAGAGCATATCTCTATCATAACATCTGGTTACCGACAATAACAGCTCGAATAGCTCAAGTAGCAGATCCACTGGACAACAGAAGCGCCCACAGAAAAAGATGGATAAAGCTGAAAAAATATGCTGCCTAGAATCTAGCTGATCAGCAATGAGAGATGTAAAGCTTTCCATCAGTAGTTATAGTGGGTAGAAATAAAGAGATCTATAACCATCAAAAGAAAATCTGTATGAGTAACTCTCCAAGGCTTCAGAAGCTATCATTTATATTTAGCAGTCTTTTTAAATAGCATTGTCTTTCTTTGAGAAGGATTTTAAAATGGTTGAATACGAACTACAGTTTTAATATCAATGCAAGTATTTCGAGTAGTGTGAGATAATTTGTGAGTGAGATGAGAGCATTCAACCAATCACAATTTGCGGAGGCCGAAAAACTTGTGAATACCATTCATATCACAGGAAATAGACCCAAAATACATCCTGATAGAAAATACAAGAAGTGGGCCGATAGTTGGACAATCAGAACCAAAAATTCGGGAGAGCCGCTATAGGAATAGCATGAAGAGAGGATACATGCTATAATTGACTGGATGGATCAAGCAATAATAAAGTATGGTATGTATACGATACATCTTGACAAATGGGCAGGCCCTTGCAAAACTCTCAGATTCTGTCAAAAAGGAGCCAAAGTGTCTCAAAGAGGGAAGGAGATACACGGTTGTTATTGGTAAAACCCTGGGTTACTTTTAACAAGTTATGACGTCACTTAAACCCACCACCAACTTTGGAATCTGTACCAATCTGCGAGATTGGTATGATTTCAGCTTATCAGATGGCGTGTAGGCAGTCACGTGGTATGAATAGGGGTAATTAAAGGGCTCTGGATTCATTAATACTCGATACATGAGGGTTGTTACAGCTGACAGACTTGTCAATACTATTGAGTTCTCATGGGGAGGAAGATATGGAATGTCTTACAGCTGCTGTGGTGTAGGAATCATACAGCAACACTCGGTATAAATTTGGCGAGTTTTCAATCTGCTACTAAGTGAAGCGATTCAGTTCTTAATTAATCAGAAGTACGCTAGAAATTGGTGATCACAGTAGACAATCCATAATATGAAGTCATAATAAGCCATATAACAGGAAGTGCAATATGATCAAACACAGTGAGGCATTGAAGCACGATATGAGAAGCACATGCAAGTAATTACAACCAACTTGAAGAAAGCAAGTGATATCATTTTGTTGGGGAATGTGATTCTCTTGCTGATGGCAAATCGTGTGACTGGGGGAAACGCAAATTGAACTAGATTTTTATCAGAAAATTCTAATTTGATTTAAGTATAGGTTATGTAATAACAATCCGAAAACGTGGTGCAAAGGACGAAAGTATTAGACTTGGCCAAAGTGGTACAAGCCATGACCACATTTGATCTGGCAATATGCTATCACAGAGAAATCAACTGATCATGTCTGGGCTGAGAAACAAGTCGTGTCTAGCACATTTTCACACTATGTTTTGCTAACAGATTTGTGAGTCATGACTCAAGTAACTATAAATTGTGATTAGATATTATGTTTACACCTAGTTAAGTTAGTTCATGAAGAAAGCATGTCTCTTGGAGTCCAAGAGACATGCTCTCCAAGAGAAATGTTCCATGTTTTAACAATGTGGTGTTTTACGAGATGAGGTGGTTTTGGGCACCACACAGTCTAAAATTTAGGAGCACGAGAAAATTCACAAACAATAACACATTCCTTCTCTTCTATTGAAGAGGTAAAATCCACGAAATTGAATAATCTTGGAATTTGTAGAATTTCGGTTGAGATTATTATACCTACGGCCTACGCACTAGTTATCTGATATCGTATTTAGAAGTTGTTCCGGCGATAAAACCCAGACAGACAGATACATGTATCTCCTCCATACACCGCGCTTGTGAGCCTTGTCTAGCCCTATGTTCGCACCTCTCATTCTCCCCCTTCCTCTGCATGGGTCACACTTCAGAGAGGGAGAGAGACAGTCACAGTGTGTCACACCTCTCATCTCACTGATTGACACAGTGTGTGTGTGTGTGTTTGGTGTGATTATCATACTCATTCTCACGGAGTGTGAGCCCGGTGTGATCATGCTTGGTGTGATCGTGTAATCACACCAAACAACGCATGAATAGCGTGACCATCATATCATAATCACATATGATAATGCACAATTGTTACTTTTAATAAGTAAATGAGAGGGTATCATTATGGCGGAGGAAGGCACAATGATGCCATGACAACGAGTCACGTGACAGCATAATGTGTCACGTGACGACAATACCGTGGCCTGATTGGTGGGTGACTATTCCGGTAAGTGGATGTGGGAGGGATATGTAGTTTGGGGGAGCTTGGGGCGGTCTGGCACCGCCATGACCCTCTCTCGTCGCATGTGTCAAGACCGCTCAGTAAATAGGTGTCACTATCTAGACTTCGTGCGAGTTTCATCAAATTGGGTGTAATATTGTCGCTCTAGAACATTCGATTTGGCAGCTACACATTTTGGTCCCAGTAGATTATGGAAATAATTAACACAATTATTTCCACTATCATCAACCCAGTTGGCAATTCCGATGGCAAGCTGCAACCCCATCTTCACAAACTGCTGATACAAAAACAATTGATGAATCACACGGCTGATATATGGTTTCAATTTTGAGGTGGCCGATGTAAAAAGTGTGCTAATCTCTGAGTACATTCTCTTGTCGATTGAGTGGGACCCTTGGCGCCAACTTGAATTATAAGTCTCGTCCACACAAACATACAGAAATATTTTACCAGACCAGCCCGATAAGCTCGAATATGATAAAAGGATAATTTGTTATTGGCGACTTGAGAGGAGAAATGGTAATCAATTCAACCTCCGCGATGTATTAACATCACAAATATCCTCTGTTATCAATATCAATGACAGTCACTCCGTGAACCCATGATTCAGTAACACGCTCTTGCCCAGCTAGGAGCTGCAGAGTGCAGGAATATAACTTGACCATAATTATACTAAAACCGTAATCACTCGCTAACGACCTGATTACGTGTGCAAGGTACGCGACTATCGCCAAGGTTCAGACCTTGTGATTCAATTATTGCAGGTATAGAAGGAAGCCATAGATGTCTGCCATGTATGTGTGTGCCTGCCGGCTGCCCGTCCGGAGAGAAGATAAGAGATTGTATTTGAGTGGTTTTTGAGGAAATTCACGGAATTATCCCAACTACTAAACATGCATAATGACCTCCCTGTGTGTGTGTGTGTGTGTTTCCAGGTACAGGACATATCCAGCAAGCAGTGCTGTAACGAGTGTAGAGAGTGCGAGCTGCTCTCACAGTACACTAACATCACCGATAAAGTGCAGTGCTACAACTGCAGTGAATCNTGTGTGTGTGTGTGTGTGTGTGTGTTTTATCATGTAATAATGTGCTAGGAGGGGTGTTAATGTCGACACCCCGTCTCGATGTTGGTATTGGCTCTGTAAGACATGCGCTGACCACCCAACATCTTTCCCGACCACCAGCAAACTTTCTGGTGCCGGCAAAGTTTGCCGGGCAGACAACCTGCCCGTTCACTTTATAATAGCCTTGAATACTGATTATTGAGCAAAGTTCTGCAGAATACTAAATCAAGTTCGTACAGCTGTGCAGGCTATTTTCATTTAAAACTTTCTCCTTAATTATGAAACAGGGTTACGCAGGATCGACCCATTTATAAGAATATTCGAGGGGTCACTACCAATTAAAAGAATACGAACCCAAATGCTAATAGGAATAGACTGCTCTATGGGCTTTGTCTGCAAACCCCGATCATTGTTCATTTGATCATTTAATAATGAATTGCACAATCAGAATACTCACTCATTACGGGCCATGAAGCAGAGTAAATTTGCATTGATTGCCTCCTTATACTAGTGGGTCATTGGTAAATCATACTTCTTAATATTATACACTAACAGGATGGTGTATTTGACGCTGTGAGGAATAGGTCAGACCAGATTTAATATAATCTAGGCTAATTGGTTTAAATTAATTGTGAAAGAATGACTGAAGTCGTGATCTAGAACATTATTCCCGCTCCAAGTCATTTGCAAGCACAGTTCTTACTTCTTATATAGAGGGTAAATGATTGTTTGCTTGATCATAAGTGCTGTGACAGAGGAAATTTCCAAACACGTGATGCAATTAGTAGCAGGTTCTTATGAATAACAATACCACATATTGAAAGGAACGCAGTTAGAATTTAGAGCAATGACATCTAACTTTATTCATTGCAATTGAAATTTGTATTGAGTATTCAACATGGACAATCTCAAAATACCTCGCAGGTTCTCCTTTGAACAACCTGCACTTTTTTGTTCCCACAGAACTCACATTGGATCCAATTCAAACAGCTAAAAATGTTACCTATAAAGAAAAAAGCGATGAAATTACCCCGCACTGAATTTAATTTTCCGATATCATGAAAATCAATATCATTCAAGTACACTTCAGAGATAAAACTTCAACCATAACTTTGAGTAATTTCTGGGGGACGTTTGGCGCCAAGCGGTTCAAAGCACCGTTTTTATGACCAGAATGGGTTTTATGACCAGCACGTGCTACCTAAACAGATTTGTGTTCTGAATCCGAAAATACCTCTAAAATAATCAGAGGAACTTCACAAATGGCATGCATTTAGCCGGGGTATAGGGTCAAGAGTGATAGTGCAAGTTTGAGCGTTGCCCCACTTCAGCTAGACGTATAACCCTAGGTCTCTTGGTAGGTTTTGTGTGTCTAGTAGGGCATTTAGCAGGTAATTGTCTGTTAAATACCGACAAGATAAGACTAGTTTCCCGAATTCTGGTACTAATGCTACCTACTGAGGCGAAGGTCCCTATCGCGTGTTTCAACAGAGGGCTAAATCTAATTTGACACCCTAAAGATGCACTAGCCAATAGGACTCAGAGAAGTTGCCGTATCACGTGATGTCAACAGGTCGTAATGTAATTAATTGTGGTTGTATGTTGTTGTATTTTATATTGATTTCCCGTGCCACGACACCCCAAGTACACAGAGTTTACAGTCTAGTGCAGGTAGACGGAAATATATCATCTCAAGTGTGCTCCCACAAATTCCCAGATTAATTAGGATTCATTGAGGCGCGCACTTCTTGCATGAGATCACGGGGAATGGGTAAGTTATCTGACTTCCCAGTCGTGAATGAAAGATGGTTCAGACTATAAACTAGGGTTCTGATCACTGACTTGAATGGCACCAGCATCAATTTAATAGAAAGATGACTCAGATTTGGTGTGAATAATCCTGCATAGAACCTTACAAGTTTTGCTGTGTTCATTTTACTGCATTCCAGCACGTACTGTTAGGGTAAACATTGGGTTTCTGACCCAGCCCTGGCAAATTAGCACCTCATTCCATTCTGTTCATCGGATCATGCTGTAGGGACACACCCTAATGATTGCTCGAGTGTGCAGATACCCTGTATCAACCACGATTAGGAACATACAGTTCCTGTTATAGATGCACTCACTGCTCTACTATTACTGCTCTACTGTAGTTGGGCTGAAATTGGGATCAATTAATTTTATTGAGGGAATAAAATTAATATATCTTGAGAGAGTTTGCAAGAAAAAGACTCATGGAATAAACTGAGAAAGTAAGAATGAGCGCAATAATGGAAGGAGCGTCGATGATTGATGTTTGCTGGAACTTATATCCCTGACCCCAACCTATTCATTAAATATTCTCCATCATTATGTTGAGATGGATAATGGCGGGTTATTAGAATTTACTCTTAAGTCAATTGTGTAGGACTAAACACTTCTCTAACTGTCAAGAATATACTGGCAGTAGTTGAGCTAGTGGTTCCACTAGTTATAGTGAATGATGTGGTATTCAAATTGTGCTGACTGAGAAGCGAATGATGCGTATGGTGAGGATGTCAGAGCTACCTAGATGGAGTGGGGAATTATGTGGACCATAACGAGCCAAAAATAAGAACCGTAGCCACATGAGGTTTCCTTGCAATGATTATCCTATTCTATCATCATTAGAAATTTCTTACNCGATTTAAAATAAACGCGTTTGAATCTCCCTTGCCAGTGAATGATGTGGTATTCAAGTATATATATATTGTGCTGACTGAGAAGCGACTGAGAAGCGAATGATGAGGATGTCAGAGCTACCTAGATGGAGTATGGAATTATGTGGACCATAACGAGCCAAAAATAGGAACCGTAGCCACATGAGGTTTCCTTGCAATGACTATCCTATTCTATCATCATTAGAAATTTCTTACCTCACAGTCTGCCGACTTTGACCTTCCAGTCATCCACAGCCAAGGCATGGAGTCACTTAGCTAAAATATCGGATATTGATTGAACTGTTTCAAATATATCGGATAATTATGTGATTATTCCATCGCAGAATCCTGTCTTCGGAATATATCAGCCGTCTCTAGAATAATTCATTTTATGAGCAATTCCTACGGGCAAGAAAGCGGGGTTTCAAACAATTGGACATATGCGATATATCGACTACTATGCATGTTAATGGTAAGAAATGTTGATGGAGAAGCAAGATTGACGAAGGAGCAAATAAAGAGATCATTCGGGATAACCATAAAATATATCGGCGGGTATTTTAATACATGTGGAAGGATATTGAGGAGGTTGTTGTTGTTGGTGGACATGATAAGTTTAATGAACAGGACTCCAATCCCCTATATTAGGGAACTATTGCAACACAGCAAAAGCCTAGCTCGTAGCTCATTGGTTAAGCTCCGACTATCGGGTGTCTGTATGTCTAACATTTCATCAGCCATCAATCTGTTACATGAATAACTTTTGTTAAAATATATGGCAGCAATCGTCATATAAAATTCACCCTATAGTCGGTATAACTAACTTTTAATTGAACTATTAGAATGAAGTATTATAGTCTATAGACTATCTTGACAGGTAGCATCTAAAACCGGTCTGGACTGTGGTCACGGGCAAAACTACAGCAACACGAACAAGTGTAATGTCAGAACATTTAGCCATGTTTCTGCCAGAAAATTCGGATAATTATTAGAATTTACTGAACCAATGTTCAGTTTACAACCTCGATAAGTTCACTGATGAACCTAAACACCAAAACTACATGCGCAAAACTGTCAACAACTATATACACCACAATGAAACTACTCTTAGAGTAGAAGAGGAGGGAGGCGTGTCACTAAGTAGTGGCCAGTGGCATCTGTTCCACCACAATATGTAGGGAGAAGAGGCGTTAGAGGAGGTCGCTCTTCAATAGAGGGAGAGAGTGAGATCTAACAAGTAATTGTAGAGCAAACAAGCAACACGTTCATTTGACCATATTCTGGGGGAGGGAGCTATTTAACTCATTAATACCCCAGGGGGGCAGGGGTGAAATTCCTTGTAACAGTCCCTGGATTGGATAGATTTACTCGATATAATTTCACACGCACACACTCAGAGTAACTATTGTAACGAGAGTGGGATGGATAATATGGAGTAACTTATAGTCACTAACTATAGCATATAGGTCTCTAATAGTTACTAACTATAGGACCTCGAAAGCCCACTATTATAGCTGACTGGCAAATCCCACTATTATAGCTGACTGGTAAAGGCATCATAACGTCTGAGCTGAACGACATTTGTCAAGAAACATCAAGTGGAACAGATTTCTGACACGGGTATAGTGAGAATAATGTACTTCAACTATCCTGCATATTATTCATGTCAGGGTGCCGAAAGGGGATGACGTATTTGGGGTGATAATAGATGTCTTTGTACGTTTTCAAGGGGCTTCAATGACAACTAATAGTCGAAATAGATGATTTTTGATCAGTGTAATTTGTAAGTAATGACAGGGAGCCATCAAATGATATGACTGGCAGATCGAATATTTATCAAAAACAAGAGGCAGGAAACAAAATTTCGAAAGTTTTTCTTGACGAAACTATAGGTACTTAAATAACAACACTGTCTTGTCCTGAAAGACCTAAAATGCTATTGGTTCATCATGGTAGAGAACACCAGATAATCAGTAAACAGTGTAACTGCTACATCATTGCAGACTACCAAAAACACCCATACACAAACACATATATCAGGGAGGAAGCCATAGAGATGCAATAACCACACGCAGACACATGGCATTACATGGTGTGGAATGTGGGTTATACTTGACATGGTGACACATATGGTAACACATACTGACACATATGGGACATATGGTAACACATTATGCAACACAAATAGTAACACATTGGGTAACGCATATGGTAACACAGACGCGTGTTCCTATCTGCCAAGACGACTTCTCAATGACTGTGACACATAATGAAAGAAATATCTCGGTAGATTACCGGTAAAGGGAATAAATGAATCAATTTTGTAATGCAGGGCTGATAATTTGGGAATCAATAATCATGAATGTGGATTGAGGATCTCAATTCCATACGGTCGGGTATTAATTGCATGGTGAAGGTGAAACTCGATTGATCCACAATAATGAAGACCTTGAAATACCAGGAAAATTTCTATTAACTCTAATTTGTTGGAATGAACCTCCACAAAAAGGGGCAAAAGCAGTAAATAATAGGCATGACGTGACATTCTGGTATGAAAAGTATGAGAGTCACCTTTTCCTGTCTGTATGATCATTGATCATGTGTGTTTATTGAGCACACCAGCAATCATAACACATACACAAGGCCAAGCAGCTTTCCTAGGACTTGTTTAAATCATACATGGCACATTGACACACGTCTCCTACGCCAAGACAAGCTTCCTGAAGAGATTAAACATCTCTTCCTGTATTTGCGTCTGCTGTTGAATACACAGACAAGAGACATAGACATGAATCACACAGACAGCAATCATGGACATCTATCCATGACAGACATCTATGACAGACATCTCTCAACTATGACACAACAATCTCCCCTCACGTCATCTTCTCAAAAACCAGGTTAATTATCTCAGTAAACATATCCATACAACAAGACTGATAACAAGCCTCGTGTGTGTGTGTGTGTG
>CAMPET010000077.1:80932-105341 GCA_946803715.1 Beroe ovata | reverse complement strand
GAATTATTCTGTGAAAACGGCAACATTTACAACCCGATGGTTGGTAAAAACTAGACAATATGAAGATGATTGAGGAAACTGGAAATGAAGGGGGTCTCTCTTAAATATATGAAGAGGTGATAATTAAAAATGTGCTAGTGCTAGGCTATATCAGGCGCAACCCCCTCCTTTTATCGAATCTAAGTGTGAGTTGAGGCCCGATGATGTAGAGATGAAGTTGCAGTCGATCATTGACTGAATACAACAACGCGGGAATGAAGTGTACAGGAACACGAAGTGTACTCACATTTGATTCCCTGGGGAGTCGGCAGCATCTCCTCTTCCCAATGTGAACTCTCTTGAAACACAGCTCCACCACGATACACGAACTGTGGACCCCAAACAGGAATCCATCGTCCTCAAACTGCTCGTCATACATATCCTCCCGCTCAACTATATTTAGAAACAGTAGCGACACAAGCAATGGCAAATATCGTACTCATGTGAAATGGACAAATCTGGAAATGCGACTGCCTACTCTCTCTCTCTCCCTTGACTCAGACCAGATCTCTAGCGCGTTGAAAGGGACATTTCATTGGCGTGCGCTCGTCCCACAACGCGCAGTGATTGGATGATACGCGTCACGTGACATGCTAGGAACGTGAGAAAATATTGAGTTTGGAGCGCGCGAGAACAATCTGGTGTTTCCTCACTAATGATCAACGCGCGCGCGTAGCAATTTCCCCGCGCGCACGTCACGGTTTGTTGGCTTACTCGACCTTCTCAGACCCCTCCGTTCCCATTGCAATTTTGCCCGCCTGCCCGTCTCGTTTTCAATTGTAGATTGTATACCGTCTAATAGAATTTATTACAGGCATTGAATCATAAAGTTTGATAATTCAAGAAGTATCTGAATGCATTTGCGTCCTGGAACGACCTAGAACGAGATTAGAAATCTAATTATTGTAGGAATTGCAGTCTGAATCGTTTTCAAAGTGTGAATGTTATGACCCTTTACCCAATACAATTACGTGAACACTTGCTTATTAGACCCATATTTGGTCATAATAAGGGACGTTTATGACTAATTTACTATGATAATGCGGCCTTTCCCATAACAAATTATGACCATAGTTCAACGTGAGAATAATTAGGAATGCCGAATGACTAATTGAAACAGCATTTCATACAGAGTTTCTAATCATAACAAACGAATGTGTTGTTTATGCTAACCATCGATGCACAATTTCAGCACGTATATAAACATTGTTTTGACCGCTTATCATAAGCTTTCCCTTTCCACTTTTGTCAAACGATCACGTATATCATCACAGAGTTTATCATAATTGGTGTCTGTTTGCTTTGTATCACGAGAGATCGCTCTCTCTCACTGACCCCTCACTCGTCTGACCAGGGCCCTCACCCCTAGTACTGTAACTACAGGTATCGCCACAATATCTAGATATAGATACTCATACCACGGTTGTCTACCGGCTATATAACGGTGTCCTGATACCACAGCTGATAAGTGTCCCAGCAATTGATCGTCTGTGGTGCGTGTGAGGAGCATTTGCTCCTTCACTTCCTTCAGAAGATTCGAGTAGTCGGCGTTCTGGAGTATTCCCATGACTTTACCCAGGATTTCTGCCCCGGATGCTGTATCGAGGTCAGGTATGCTGTCACCCAGACCGGTATTGGTGATCTGTTCGGCTGTGAAATACTGATCTGCTGCAAATCGGGGTATCACAAGTAGAGGAACACCGGCACATATGGACTCTGTTTTACTGGCGTATCCACCGTGGGTTATGAAGAGTCTCATGTTAGGGTGTTGGAGCAGGGACATTTGCCCCACCCATGCGACAAGCATGACATTGTCAGGGATTGCCACAGTCTCCTCAACCTTCTCCTGTTTCCACACAACTTTGTAGTTGTGTTCTGCTAACCCGCTGAAAACCTCTATTAACTTGCTCTGTTCTTCTGCATTTCCGTCCTTCTGCATAGAACCAAACGACACAAACACCACTCCCCCTGATGCTGAATCCATGAAGTTGAGGAGTTCTGGTGATATGTCGTCCTGGTTGTAGGGTTTACAGAGGGTACCAGCGAGGGGCAGAACCCCTGGTCCAAACAGAGCTGGCCCATCGATAAGAGGGTGGTGATGATAATGCATCAGCATCAGCTTCACCGTCTTATACGTTTCCCTATACCCAGGGTATGTGGGGATATGCTTGTACATGACAGGCTCAACATACCACCCCCATAACCCGTAGAGAATGTTGTCAAACAGCAGTCTCCGGCCGATATTCAGTGCTCGGGCAGTGATGGAACTCCTCACACCCGTACTATTCCTGACTGTCAGCAGGGTAATAGCACTGCTCGAGCTGTACAGCGGCAGTCCCAGCTCGTGAATAATGTACGGTGTTGCTATCGCCCCTGGCATCTGGATAACAGCATTCTCTATGCCCAGATGATGTGCTAGTCCGAGTGCACACGTCTCGAACAGTCCTGATGTCACAAACAGGTCGTATTTCTCGGGTGATGACGTCAGAAGTAGACTCCGCACGTTCTCCTCCTCGTACCAACGTTCACACATACGCAGGAAAAAGTCCGCTTTCCGGAGTATGCCACGGAATGAGGTGGTCTCGTTATCCGTGGGATGTGTCAAACTTCGCATGTCTGCCGTGAGGTTCGGCAAGTCTAGTTTCCGAACCTGAGGCCGGAGGGCGGAGTTCGGCATGTTGGTCGACATGTAGGTAACGGTGTGTCCGTTGTCCACGAGCAGATTAGCCACGTGTACTGATACCGTCTGGTGGGATCCAGTGTTGCAAACATTGGCAAACAACACGTTCCATGAAGTTGCTGGGGAGGGTAGAGCAACAAGCAGAAATAGCAGCAGCGGGAGGTGAATCATAGCTACACTGTGAATTAGGAAGTAGTTTAGAGGTATCTCCATACATGGATGTCATGATTTGATTAATTAGTGATACGTGTAACAGCGTAGTCTCTGGGAGAACTACTTGTTGACTGTAGTTTGCACATTGCTCAACTCGTATCTACTGCAGCTGCGATAACTATGGAAGGTAAGTCAGCGAACAAAGGTACATTCATTAGCAGTTGTGGTTTCGACACTACCATCTGTGCGGGTAACTTGATAGGCCTTAATTTAACACCCCATTTAGAACAAAATCCGAGCTCCTTCAATTTGATACCACTCATTACAACACTCTCATCTCTCTTAACACCATCTCCATTCTCTTGACACCACCTCCATTCTCTTGACACCACTTTCACCCTCTCTTGACATCACTTTCGTCTCTCTTGACACCATTTATTTTCTATTGACACCACTCCTGGCACTACTTTCATCTCTATATTTTACACCTCTCAACATCTGCTTCAAACAAAACTCCGAACCTGGAGTGTGAACTATGAGAAACAAGGAGAACAATAGTACAACACTGAACATGACGCATAAAGAAATGGGCACAGTCCTTGATTCATATAAATACTTACTTACGTAGACTATTCAATGCCTATTTGGGTATACTTATAGTTCATTGGATGTTGATTGTGTATCGTCAAATATACTTTGTACATTATGCACACTATAGTCACATAGAATCAGCTCACCCGATAATTGACCAACATTTGGGCCAACTTATTGGCGTGGTTACTTGCTAAAGGCTGCATCATTTGATTGACCTGCATCTTATTCTCTCATGCCTCACTTCCAGATATTGATCATGATCGCCACTCATTTCTTAATCTTGATTGCAATTCCACACTTATTGCTTGGCCCTGATCGTTATTCATGATGCTCATTTCTTTTATTTGACGAGTGGCGGCCTTAACGAAACCTAACAGACCTTTGATGAAAGTAAACTGTGGATTACACTTCAATATTCAGGAATAATTAGGTAGTTTGTCTAAGAAAGGACATTAATTGACTTTTAGCTAAAGTCAGTTTTTCGGAGAGGAGTCCATGCAGTGACTGCAGGATAGTGCAGGGCCTGCACTATCCCACTTCCAAAGCTTCCACATGAGACTGACACACGTATATTTCTAAAAATGAAGATTACTTCACAATGAAACAGAGATTATTAAAATCCTATATTGCGAATCTTGAAGCACCTAATCATAATTTAAGCTGTCACTGTCACTGTCAGCATCAGTTTCATTTCAATCGTCTCAATGTAATCAAAGTGTCCTATAACGGTCTTTTAGAACTTCATGTAACATGGATTCAATTAACAAATCTTCTCTTACAGCTGTTACATCAGACTTCTGATGTCCCAAAATCAGTGGGTAGATCTTGGTATTTTCGTCTTGCACGGTTATGATTTGTCCCCCCTCCATTCTCAGTTCGGTTCAAGTCCCTCAGAAGTTCTGTGTTTTCTTCCCACAACTCCTCAACCGTTTTCTGGATTCTCTTGTTCGTTTTCCTCATTGTATCAACCTGATGTGGCGACACAGTGGTGCTGATCAAAAGCATAATATAATGCAATATTTTCCTAGAGAGCTGTATGTTTGATAGAAATCTTTATATGAGCTCTTTGCGTTGTGAAATCTTTGATCAATACCTAGCTGGTAGTTTCTACTATTTTTGACTACTATATCAACCTGTTCTTGTAAATGGTCTGCCCGCTTAACCGCCAGTTCGAATCTCTGCTGCATGTCTCGGTCATGAGGACTTGAACCACGGTCCTGGAGAGAATATTTAGACAATTCATTGCTACAAATCCGATATGATTAGTAGGAGACTTGTAGGATATGGGATTATGATAAGTACGGGGATCAAACAAAAGTAGGTTTGTTTTATTGTGCTATGAAATTGCACTAGCTTACAAATTGCAATCTTGCATCTTAGTACATGAATACACGGATAGGAATATTACATGAAAACTAGGCATAATGTCATAGTAAAGACGTGAAACTTTATAACTCATATAATCCTAGTCTTGAAAGGAGTGCTGTGTTAAACTAGTAAGATGTTATAATTGGGTGGGTACATATTATGTATGTAATCTGTCTGGGAAGTCGCACTTTTAATATAAACTGATCTTGGGATTTAGCTGTATATGTCTGAATATCATTCCTTTATTTTCTGTGCTAAAGTTTATAATCCAGGTAGCATTTCATTCTATTACAGTGGTATTTGGTTTTGTTGGATCGTAATTTGATTTGGGGACCAGCAGCTGTTAGTCGCGGTCTGAAGTTTCATTTATGAGCGGGTTTTCTGTGGTAGAAATTCTAGATCATGGATACATGACTCCATATTATTGTCAAGACTTCCCAGAAAATTCGGTTTACAATTTTTTAGCTGGGGAAAATCACAACGTTTGCTCGACTCGACCTAATAATTACTTACAGTTCAAATGAAAATATATTCTGATGCTAAGGCTAATTCTAAAATAAATTATCACTTTATATAATTAGCTATGCTGAAATTATTCGAAGAACCAAAGCAGTTCAGGCAAAATATCGCCATAAATCATGAAAACCTGAAAAATGCCACACATGATCAAAACCATCTACATAATCTGGTAGTGTTACCTGTCTCTCGAGCTGTTTGATCCTTTGCCTGAGCGCCACAACGTCTTCATCCTTGTGGGAGTTTCTGAGCTGGTTTTCAAGCAGATTCACTTGTCGCTGGTAATGTCTTTTAGCTTCCTTGAACGATTCTGCTTCCTGGGAGGAATGCGATTGATTTCAATATCCCATAAATTTTTGAGACTTGAGAATCATGACTTTTAGAATGCTCGAGAGGCCATCTCAAGACAAAATATGATACCTTGGCAGCAGCTGCTTTCCCCTCCTCCACCCTGTCATTCATCTGGTCCAGTCTCCTCTGGTAGGTGGCAATCTGCTCCTGAGCCTTGTCTATCACCTTCTGTCTCTCGTCACAAGTGTTGTGTAGCTGGGTGTGGAGGTCACTGATGTTCTTCTTCAGCATTGTCACTTGTACCTGGATACAGGAGGAGTTAACTTTATAAGTGACATGTTAATGTGGGTTCCAGCTATCGCAGTTAGAAGGGTTGCAGTGAAGGAATTGATAAACTGCGGGATATTTTTTGTCCAATAATTTTAATATAACAAACGCAATATTATAAAGCATGTAGGGTTTTGCACGTTCAGTAATCATCTCTTACTTCATAGTCGGCAATGGTAGTCTCATACTCTGATATCTTGTGAGCTACATCGTTATCAGCGTTGTTCTGATATGATGATAATACGTCCTTCAGAGCTTCAGTTTCTCGATGGTGCCTGCAACAGTTGGTGAGAACGTTGAGGAATGTTATCAAGTCCACACACTTTCAATATTAATTTTCATACTTATTCGTCAGTGAATCCAGATCGTCTAAGCAGATTCCAGCATTTCATTTACCTCTGCATCCTGTAAATAGCATCATCCACCTCACACTGTTTCGACGCCAGCTTCTGTTCCAAGTCCTTGAGTTGGTTGTCACTACCAGACGCCTCTATTTCCAGCTTCAATGCTTTCACCTGTATATTGCCAAAATCACTGAATGTTGCGTGCCATTTGATTTCAATAAGTTCAAACATTGGTATCTTTGCAACATTGTCAAACCTCCATCATCATGGCGTTGTACTTGGCAGTTTTGTTTCCCATATCTGACTCAATCTTTTCCAGTTTCATGTTCAGAGCAAGTATGATGTCAGCTGAAGTTCAATATGATACATTCCATTGTAAGAGTACATAAGCCAGTAAGCCACACCATGGCAAATCAAGAACAATGTTATTGCTCTTTCATACATACCTTTGTTTGTGAGTTGAGTCTCATACGCGTACTTCATTTCTTCCATTGTTTGCTTCAGTTTCCTTACTTGTTGCTCCGACCTTGAAGCCTGTCGTATTATACAATTTAGTGAGGAATTCTTTGGCTTAATATGCTCTATCCGAAATTCTGAATCATTTGAAGAAAGAGTAGCAACAAGTATTTAAATTGCACCCACCCTATTTTTCCAATGATTTGTGTTCTCATTGTCTAAGGGTCGCTCCAGCTGAAGTCTGCTCTTCTCTTTTACCACTGATTCATAGAGAACCTCCTTCTCCTGTAAATCTGCCTGTGTGGTACTCAGTGAATGTTGCAGCTCAGTCACAATCCTCTCATATTCACGGATCTTCTGGGTCCTATCCTCCACAAGGTAATTCAACTTTTGCAGCGAGTTTTGGAATGCTTCTTTTTCCTGGGAGATTTCATTCCGGAATTTTGTCATAATGTCGCCATACTGAGAGAGTTGTAAGTCTAGGGTGCCGTGACTGACGCTGTACAATGACTTCAGTTCCTCCAGCTCTTTCTGGTACTGAACTGATGCTTCCTGAGCTTGTTTCAAGATAGATTCTTTAGAAGAGAGTTCAATTTTGTGGCTCCGTTGCAAGCTCTCTATGGTAATGTCCTTGTCTTTCAAAACTCCCTCATAGTGTCTCAGCTGCTGATTAAGACTGCTTATTTCAGTTTCACATGACTCTAACTTGGCTTTAACTTGCTGTTGTTGAACATTGAGTCGCTCTGTGATAGTTGAAACTCGTCCCTCATATTCCTTGATGTGCTCAAATGTCTTGTCATATGTGCTGTCCAGATCTTCCTTAAGTTGTTGGACCCTCCCTTGTTCAAATGAGAGGGATTCTTTCAGCTGATCCTGACTTTTGTCCTTGATCTCTATGACCTCTGAGAGTTGAGACATCCGTGACTCCATGAAACTTCTCTCAGCTGACATACTATCGTTCAGACAGTCCAGTTTCTCTACTTTCTCAGTCAGCATCTGCCCAAATACCTTTTGGAGGTCCTTCATTCCTACATCCATACCCTCATTCTCACTTCGTAACATCTCACATTCCTCTTTCAGGGCTTCACACTCAGTTGTTTTCTGTCTAAGCTGATATCTCAAATCATGGGTTATCAGTTCAAGGCCATCTATCTCATGGAGACTGACAGGTCTCTCCAGTATACTAGTACCTTCCTTCTGTGGTTTGCTGCAGTCTGTTGTGCCTGAGGTTGACTCATCCGACCTCAACATCATGTGGCTCTGAGGCCGCAAGGCTAATAAATCTTTCAGATCACCCATCTCAGACATTATTTCCTGCAGTTCATCTGAGATTTTGGCAAAACTGTCTGATGTTGTGCCAATCCCTGACTTTTCCAGCATGTTCTTGATGAAATCCAATTCATTTTCAAATTTGGTACACTTCAGTTCTGCCTGTCCTATGATAACAGCTGTCTCTTTGGCAGAGTTACCTAGCTGACTTCCTCTAAAACTCGAGAAGGCTACTTCATTTTTAGTTTCATACAGTTTATCACCCAGCAAGGTCACTTTCTCTTGCAAAATACTGAATATTTTGGCCAAATGGTCTGATTCAGTATCCTGTTTTTCTTGTGAAGATGTCTGCCTCAGATCGTCTGCTAGAATCTTCATTTCTTGCTGAGTTGTTTGAAGGAGTAGCTGGTAATGATCCAATGAACATTGATGTTCCTCAATTGTCATCTGGAAAGTATCTTCAACCAAAGATAGCTTATTCAGAGTTTCTGAAACCTTTGCTGAATCAGTTTCTTTCTCAGAAATTTTCTGTTGGATTTGCTCTATTTCTTCCCTTAGAGCATCTACCTCACTGAGAACTTCTACTGTTCTCTGATTCTCCTGAGCCAGTTCCTCATTCAGATTATTTAGAGACTCATTAACATCATTGATTCCCTTGGCGCTTCTTTCAATCAGTGTTTTATTGTCAGCAGCAAGTTTATCTCCTTCTCTCTCGAATAGTGCCACCATATCTTGCAGTTTGTGGATATGGGTGTTGTAAATGTTACAGTCTTCATTTTGGCGTTCTAGCTCCTCCCTGAACTTGGAATACAATTTGGCATACTCTTGGTCTTTCTTTGTTATCAAAATGTGCATACTGTTTATCTGCTTTTTGTAGTCTTCAACTGCTTGGACATCATGATGATTTTGAATATCAATCTCTGCTGGAGGTGGAATACTCCCAAGACTATGACAACCTATACTCAAGTCATTTGAGCTACCCTTTGGTGAATTCGCTATGATGGTATCCCGAAGATCCCTTATCTGTCTGTCCTTTTCACTGATCACCTGATTCAAGCTGGCAGTATCTTCTAGCCACACACTATGAACTGAAGATGAGCTCTTCACTGCATCACCTCCTTCCAAATCGAGGATTTTGTTTTTCAAGGTACTTACTTCTGTTTCGAGCTCTTTTCTTGTTTCGAAGAAGGCTTGTTTGTCAGCAACATTCTTCGCTTCGGCCTTGTTGAGAGCTTCTTCACTGTTCAATATGTTCTCATCCTTTTCTGCTATTTTACTCTTCAATTCCTTCACTTCCGCTTCAAGTTTTTTGATTGAGTCTGTATGTACCTTGAAATTGACATCAATGTCCTCAAGAAGGCAGGAATTTTCTGTTTCAAGTTCGTAGTAGTTTTCAAGCAAATCATTATTCTTATTCTGAAGCTCAATGTTCTTGGTGACCAACTCCTGTTTCGTCTTGTCTTGCTGACTTAGAACAGTATTCATCTCATTTGTCCTATCTTTGATGGCGTTTTCCTTCATCTTTAATTCTTTCTCCAACAAGAACACTTTTTCTCTCAAACTATCGATTGTCTCTTCATCATCTTCAAATGAGGGCGCCAATACTTCTCTCAAAGCTTCACACTCCCTCTTGCTGTCATTAAGCTGCACAGAGAGACGTCTCTTGGTCTTCTCTGCATTTTCTTTATCTGCTATAGCCTTCTGCAGCTTCGCTCTCAGGCCTGCTATCTCAGTATCCTGGTTTGAATCACTTAGACCACTTCCAGAGATGTTGATAGTTATTGACTCCTCTCTAACAGAATTCTCATGACGGGATTGCTCTAACTCCCCTTCCAAGTTCTTCAGCTGTCTATTGAGTTTCTCTATTTCCTCATCTTTACCAAGTAGGTTATCTTGTTGTATCTCGATGAATGATTCGAGATTGAGAAGTTTCGTTACAACCTCATTGAACTCAAGATTCTTGCTATCAATGTTTCCTTCGAGCCTTTTCTTCAATTTCTTTACTTGATCTATCTCCCTTTTCTGAGACTCAATTGTCAATTGATGTTCTTCTATCTTTAGTCGATGTCTTTCTTCAGATATTTCCTCTCTGTCTTTCATGGAAGCAAGTTTTCTGAAGAAGTTAGCCTCGGCTCTTTTTATATCTTCTTGCAGATCATCTATTTTCTCCTTCTTCAAATTGACTTCTGTTTTGAGACGAAAATTGATCTTTTCGTAAGTTTCCTTGATTTCTGCTATCAAATCTGACTTTTCATCCACAGTGGACTTTTTGGAAATGATGTCAGATGCAAGCCGGTCTGTAAGGAATTTGCATTCATCAGAGAGGGCTTTATTATCATTTTCCAGTTTTTGCATCACAGAAACTTGTTTTTCTGCCTCTTGAAGATTCTCTTTCAGCACTTGTATTTCATTCCTGAGATCGCTCGAAATTGATTCATGGTTATTTTGATTCATTCTGATTTGTTTCTGTAGATTCTCGATCCTCTGGCCGTATTGACTGTCTGCTTCAGCGATTTCAGTGCTGATTTCGGCGAAATCGTTGTGCAAATTATCAACTTCTTCCTTGAGATCTTTATTTTCCTTTTTGAGATTTTCAATCTCATCTTCTCTATCCCTCAGCTGCCTTTTCAATTCAGGATTGCTAATTGGAATCAATTCTTCATCTGACATCAGCTGTTCGCACATCTTTTCAGCTGCATCGAGATTTTGCTGTAGATTGTCAAGGGAGTCCACATCAGGTGCTACATCAAACGCTTTCAGCTGTCGTTCTAGTTCTTCAACTTTCTTTTCGAGGAGATTCCGGGCTTCTTTTTCATTTTCTAGTTGAGTTATGATGGAAATATTCTCAGGTTCCATTGCAAAAAGAGCATTCTCCAATTCCTTGTCCAGGTCAGAAATTCGAGCATTGAGAAGGCTCACTTGGGCTTCGTGTTCCTCTGTTAAGATAGCAAGTGTCTCCTCCAGGTGAAGCTTATCATCCACGGTCTCTTGTAGTTCTCTCTCTAGGTCTTCAACTGCAGTGTGACACCCTGGTGTCACCGACACTGAGATCCCACGTTCAACTGACTTCTTTAACTTTTCTATGTCAGAAACTTGAGCCTTAACAACATCTTCAAGATCGCATATCTTACTTTCAAGAACACAATTTTTCGCCTCTGCCTCATCCAAGGCTTGCTTCTCTGATTGGTAATCAGTAGTGAGTTTCTGAATTCTTTCTGTCAGAGCTTTCACCGAATTCGGTTTCGGTAGGACTGGTGGTTTCTTGCGTGTATCATCCTTGGGAGACGTGTCGGGAGGAGGGATGGACTCTATGGGGACGGTTTCTGCAACTGGTGCAGCTGTTGGTGGTGGAGGCAAACTCTCTGGATTATTGAGAGCTTCCAATAGCTTTGCGAGACTTTTCCTTCGTTTCCTCTCTATCTCTAGTTCTTTTCTCAGGAATTCAAATGATTCATCCTTGCTTGGTGGAGTTTCTTGCGCTGTGGAACTATCCAGCTTAGATTGCAAATCCTGGATGACATTTTCGTAGTTGAACGAATTTTCATCCAGCTGTTGGATGGCCTCATTGAGTTCTTGATTCAGCTGAGCATTCTCTTCCAGTGACTGCGTGAGTTTCTTCTCCAAAATCATCAGCTTTCCTTTCAGGTGGTTCACTTCTTCCCGATGAAGAACCTCAATTTTTTCTTTTTGATCCATGCTGGAGTTTTGAGTGTCATTTGCTGGCTGGGAACCATCGTCCAACTGCCCGTTTGTCAGTTTACTCTCTTCAAACTTGTTTTTGAGCCCAGCAACCTTTCGATTTGGGGATTCTTTCACCAGGGAACTCAATTTCGTGACTTCTCTACGCAATACAGAGTTCTCTTTCTTCAAGTCGTCCATCAGCTTAGGGTAGAAGTTTTTCTTCTTCAGTTCCTCGATATGTTTATCCTGAGAATCGATGGTCTTATTGAGATCATTGACAAGATTTTCATGCTTTGAGAGTGTTATGACCAGGACTCGCTCCAACTCCTGAACCTTTTTCTGTGAGTCAGCAAACAACCTCTTGTTTTCCTTGAGATCTGACTTCACTGTTTCCAACTGTCTTGTTGTCGGGCGATTACTTTTCACGTCTTCCAGCTCTTTGCTTAACTGTGAGCATTTTCTGAAGGACTTCTTTGCATCAACTGTCTCTTTGATGATAGCCTGTTCCAGATCATCAATGATCTCGTTGAATTCCTCATTCCGTGTCTCAAGATCCTTCACTTTCTTCTTCAAGTTTGTCAGAACATCAAGCGCTGTTTTTGAACCATCTAATTTCTCCTCTGGTGTCGGTCTCCGTGGACTACTCCCGGACGTTGGGTTAAACTCTTCTCCCGACAAATTCTCCATGTTCTTCTGGAACTCCTCCTCGCTGGTTGGCAGTGGCACTCGTTGTAGAGACCTCTCCAGATCTTCGATCACATCACGTGACTTATTCTGTTCATCCTGAGGATGATTATTCAATTAAACTTGACATTTCTATTTGATTGAGCAATTACCGATTCATAGAATCACTGTCGAATGATTCTCCCTTGATCCTGAATATTTCATACTACAGTTACCTGTAGAGCACTCATGAGAGCAGAGTTCTGGTCGAGTAATTCCTCGTTTTCCACTCGATACCGTTCCTCAACCTCGTTCAGTTCCCACTCAAGTCTTTCCCTCTCGTTTTCCACCTCGTCAACCTTGCTGTAGCAGTCCATCAGCTCTGCCTGCAGCACGGGAATTTGTCATTATGTCAGGTGTTTTGAGCGCGCGTTGCTATGTGATACGAGTGTATTGCACGTGTGCTTATACACGTGCTCAAAAGACGCGCGATTATTTAGGATTACCTGACTTTGTCGCAGTTGTTCGATGAGTGAATCTTTCTCCAATCTATTCCGTTCCTGGATTAAGTTAACTTCTTTCTGGTGTAAGTCCTCTGACTCCTAAATCGAGGGAGATATAATCATTGATCACGTCTTCAGGTATACACTTTTCAATGCCGACCCACTCCCAGCATTTGAAATATACTCTAGTGTGACCTTTATAGTTTATAGTTTATCTCCCTATTGACAACTGACCCAAAGTTTCGATCTGTACTCTCTCGACATCAAAGGGTCCCGAACAGGGCTAAATGAAGAGGCGCGGTCACACCCAGACCGTCTAAATGCTGAGTACTGACTACCAAAACAACAGTTATGTGTCATACAAACAGATATAGGATAGTTTAGGGCGGCTGATACCTAACATAAAGCAACAATGAGCAAAAGAAATAATAGATGGGACTTTGAGCTATTGTTAGACACACGACTAATAATGGAACGTTGCTAACAGAATACTCGGTAATCCAATTAAAAATATATAGCTGAAGCGACTCCTCTGAATGATGCTTCAAATATTTGGGGGTTAGGCCCCTCAATGGTTTATAAAGCATAAATTACCTAAATTTCTAGCGAATTATGTAGGTAGGTAGTTAATTTAGTTCTCAAACCAGTTAGGGAGTCTGCACATATTATTCCTTATCACTATTCAATTATATTTATTTTAACATTTGATCTACTTGAACTCTAAGATGAGGAATGAGGATTGTATCAAGTGTCATCGAATAAAATCAGGATCAAACTAAGGACTGGGATAATGAATACGGCTAGCATGAGTGACACAAAACACTGCCATAGTCTTCAGACTAGTAACATTAGACATCTATTCAGAGTGTGGAATGTGGATCAGGTCACGTGGTTTAGTAGGCACGAGTTTCGGGTTAGATACATGGAATTG
Organism: Beroe ovata; assembly: GCA_946803715.1. Lineage (NCBI taxonomy): Eukaryota > Metazoa > Ctenophora > Nuda > Beroida > Beroidae > Beroe > Beroe ovata. The sequence goes on along the minus strand of CAMPET010000077.1, from coordinate 91,526 downwards.
AAAGATGGAAAATAGTTCTCGTCCAATTCCATCTACTTCAGTTACACTCATAAACGAACGTCTTGTTTATAGTCCCAATAGTAATAACTCCTCTTGGTCTTCGCATTGCCAAGGTTATACAGACAGTGGTATACAGCCTACTAGTAGTACCACCGTCCAACACTGCCTTCTCTAGCCGGCGACACCCCGCTCTCATATGCTTTTTGAACTCACTCCTGACCCTCCACTAACCCCTCAATGGACCCCTACTGACCCTCTTCATTGACCCGTGGCCCCCTACTCACTCTCAGTTCATCTAGAGTATCGTCCAGTATCTTATTCTTCGTCTCAATATCGTACAGGAGAGCTGCCCTCTTCTCGTCACACTCTTCTTCCTGATCTGTCACATGGTGCATAATATCAGTAGGGGGTCAACAGGGGGTCAACACTCAGCAGGGGGTGCATAATATCATGTGCATTGTACACTTTCATATTCTGTGATTAGTTAACATTTCGATTTAGAGACAGACCAGTGAATTGGCCCGAATCCAGGCGACATTTGACATAGGACAGTATAGTCGTGGATGTATAGATTGAGATAGAGGACAGTGTACCGTGGTCGGTGTGGTCCAATATTCCACTCTTCTAACCTGTGTGAGCGGACTGCAGTGCACTTGTCAGTCTATCGATCTGATCCTCTAAACTTAGCAATCCTGCCTCGTTATTTCTCAGTTTCTCATTCACGTTAACCACACCTACTGCTACTGCTGCTGCTGATTGCGGATCGGGTGCATCTAGCGTCTGCCCAGTACCGGACATCTTCTGCTCATACTTGATATAACCGCGCTTGATGTACTTCCTTTTGAAGAGAGAGAATTACCATGTGACGATTTTACATAACACAATAAAATGTTCGAAACTGCCGAACTTAAAGACGTTTGTCTGGCATAATGTAGGTTGTATGTACTATGTAGATATCCAAAAGTCAAAATCCAACAGCTGTCACTGTGGTAAGTGTAACGGTGAGCCCAATGAGTACGGATAAAGATCCTGTTAATAGAGATCTTATAAATAGTTATCTGGATCAGATCAGTTATTTAATGAGATTCCATCATCTGAATCGAGAACTAACACCATGCAATTAAATCAGTCTTTCAAATAACTTGAAACTTTGCCATATTTTGTATCTATATCCTCAATTCTGTTCCAAGAATACCATGTGACCAGTCCTTAGTGTCTGTCACAGATCAAGGTCGAAATGAGATGACTCATGAAAACTCGGGTCAGTTCGATATTCATATAGGCCGTGATTATCAGGATAGTGACTCTAGAAGTGCTCTGAAAGCAGGCATGTGAATCTTAAAAATGGAATAAGTTGATCAAAACTCGGAATCATGGAAATCTCAAATCACACTGCAGCAGAGCAGTCCATCGGGCGGACATAACAAAACATTGTGACGAGTGAGCTGACAGAGCTTATACGAGAGTAGGAGGCGAATGAGTTTTTGTGTGGCATATTTTGCGCCACTTTTAGAACTAAACGTGTTTATACTTATAGGAGTCCGGTTCGCTAGTCGTTGATATATAAAATCACTAGACTCGCAGTGGAAACTAATCCTATGCTGAGAAGCTGGATCACGAGATTATATATAGCAAGGAGATCAAGCCATGGAGACAGGGGTTGGTGGCGAAGAGAGGAGTTTTAACAAAAAGACAATTACGAAATGACATGTTTTACAGGGATTGAGTCATATTGTATGTGCCCGCGAGAAAAGTAGAAAGTACATGAGATGGCAGGAGTCACCATGGTAACGCGAACCTTCCCCTCCTAGTGTTTCAAGCTGGAATAGTTTCGCGGTGGAGAGAGAGCTGCTCTAGGTGGCATCTCATATAGAATATGCGTATTGCCGCATTACGGACAGCGCGCACACAGGGTGGCACACACCCGTGTGTCCATGTAATTGTAATTCTCTTCATGTTCAGTGCTGCACGGAAGAATTGTATGAGTGTGACGTAGAGGGGGCCGGGACTCGGGAAGTAGTTGTCGCACTCTAAGTGTTGTAGTAAGAGGTGACGTCCATGATGCGTCATACCACATACGGTGTTGCTGCTGCAGTGCTCATACGTCATACGTCAGTCGTCAAAAAACTGGTTTCCCGGCTTCAGTGATACATCATGAACTGGTGTCAGTGTCCAGTGATACGTCATGAACTGGTGTCAGTTATACTAATATGTCATGAACTGGTGTCAGCGATATGTCATACACTGGTGTCAGCAATATGTCATACACTGGTGTCAGCAATATGTCATACACTGGTGTCAGCAATATGTCATACACTACTGTCGGTAATACTAATACGTCATGAACTGGTGTCAGTGATACGTCATGCACTGGTGTCAATGATACGTTATACACTGCTGTCAGTGATACGTCATGCTGTGCTGTAACAGGCACGTAGACAGGGGGGGGGGCCAGGGGGGCCGCGGCCCCCCCGGAAAAATTGGACATCTGATGAAAATTTTCAAGGACTTCGTCCTTCCATACAGAACTTAACGTCTGGCTTCTGGGGGCTGCGCCCCCAGACCCCTGCTTCTACTTTAAACTGCTTCTACTTTAAATTGAAGGAGCACATTGAATATAAACGACCTGTGATACTGAGATACTACTTTCTATTCAATATGATGTCGTTCTATAACAGGGCAGTGCCCCAAGACCCGTTCATTTCCAGTGTAAAAAAGCAATAAATGGAAAATTTTGAAGGATTTCACCTAATCGAACAGAACTTAGCCTCTGGCTTCTGGGGGCGCAGCTACTGATTAAAGATAATACTCTGCTTTTGTTCGGATATCTTATATCGGGGCACTGCCCTAAAACCACTACATTTCCATTGCTACGACAAACAACAAAAAGATAAAAGCCATGACCTCTACAATTCAAATGAGTAGGTACCTATCTAACGGCTCGGATCATCGCATTTTCTTCAGTTCCTCACTCTTGCATAACTTTTTTGCTCCTCTTGTTTTTGTTACTGTGATATTTAATATTTTCTTTAATACCAGATTTCGTCTACAACACTCTATTTCTAAAAAATTTTCCGGGGGGCTTCGCCCCCCTAACCCCCCGACCAGGGGCGTTGCCCCTGGACCCCAATGGGGGCTGCGCCCCCATACCCCTGCCGCAGCTTGCTCGCTTCGCTCGTCGAGGGCCCCCCCGGAAAAAATGTCTGCCTACGTGCCTGTGCTGTAAGTAATACGTCATACACTGGTGTCCGTGATATGTCATACAATGGTGTCAGCGATATGTCATACGCTGCTGTCAGTTATACTGATACGTTATGAACTGGTGTCAGTGATACGCCCGTTACTGGTGTCAGTCATGGGCGATATAACATACACTGGTGTCAGTTATAGTTAATGTTATACTCACTGACTATCAATGTACCGGCTTCACTTCTAGACCTTATAATTCCTATAGAACAAGCAAAAATGCACACGTTTTTGGTATAAATAATTGAGAATGTCAAATAAATATACATCACACGAGGAATAACATACTTCTACACTCAGATCCGATCAATCCTCCAGTTCAAAGATACTTATACATCAAGCTAGTATACGACTACGAGTGTACACTGTACTATGTACATTGTTAACCTACACACTACACACACAAAAGACGTGGGTGTGTGTAAATTGTACAAATACAATGAACAGCGTTATATTGTCTTTGTACTGTTCCAATTGCACAATGTACATCTTCCAAATGTACGTTGTATGATTTCTTGTGTACACACACGATTGTATACTGATGCATTGTGTAAATTGTACACTTTTACGCTGAGCACTCCTTGATAATGATCCAATTATTAATTGTAGCAATCAATAAAGTTGGGAGAATTAAATAAAAGAATTCAAGATCAGAAGATTGAGAGTAAATTAGTGGGATAAAAGAAAACAACGAGCGTTGAACTTGACCAAGGCTTCTCAATTCGGCTGTCGCACTGCGTTTCAACCAACAGTACAAAGCTTCGTTTGACTCCATAATCTTAACTTCATAATCAATGATTCTGAGTAAGTGTTCTTTACAAACATTCCGTTCAAATGTAGGTTTAGTAACTTTCAAAACGCTGTCAAAAAGTAAATCAATACATCTGTCGTTCATCCTACAGCCCGGTTTGGGAAAACAAGTAATGAATAATCAATCGTTCATCACAGAAAAAGATGCAGATTTTAAACTTATACAAACGAATTTGTTATTCTCATATATTAATAGCGGAGAGCAGCCCGTGTCAGACGGCTTGAGAGATGTGTTTGTTGTAATTCGCCATGTTCCGCTTAAGGAACTCTATACAAGGGCCGAGGACGCGCTCAAATCGGCCTCGGTCTAGCTTCACGCAATCGAGAGTACCGACGGCTTTCACGGTTGCGGCCCGAGGCCGGTTTAGCAGGAGGGTAATCTCGCCGAAATAGTTGTACTTGCGGAGTACTGACACCTCCACCTCCTTTCCATCCACGTTCTTCGTGACTGATGCCCGGCCCTGTGGGAGTATGAGGTGTTAGAGGGGGTAACGAGAGGAGGTGGTGGGATATAGAGGGAGGAGGGGGTAAGGAGGGGGAGCAGGAGAAGGCGAGAACCTTGGCATTGCATAGGCGTGAGCCATGAAAGTTACGTCAAGTAGGTTATACTCCTAATCGCTCATTAAAATAGTTTTTGTAGTAAAGTTGAAGGATGAGAAGCAAATTGGTAGAATATCCAAACTCTCAGATGCGCCCGAAGACAGTTGCTATGAGGGGTATAAGACTATGCGTTGAGATGAGACACTAAGAAAATGGAGAGCCTGTTTTGTAAGGGTAATGAGACCGGAGATTCATATGGAAAAGTGGGAGACACTGGCATTATTAACTTCTTAGTCGGTTTAGTCGTGTACTTTGAAAGCTTTATTCTTCCTATCTAGCGGTAAGCAAATTAGGGGCGCTCCTGGACAATTATAGTAGCTCAGCATCGTCGAGAAGGAACTAAATTTGTGCTAGGTTCTTTGTTGTTGATGTGAGTTACACAATTCGAGACTTGAGTGATAGTATCTGATGCCACCCACAACAGGTCAATGACTACAGATTTAAGTTCAGTAACTCTATGATTTACAAGTTGCATCTGCAGCAGTCAAGTCTCCGAATTTAACAAGTAAAATATAGTTCACCTTCGTGAACTCTCCGCCACTTCTTCCGAATACCACAGTGACCTGGACGATTATACTAAACGGCACATTATAGAGAACTTGTACTGAACTTCGAGAGCAGTGTTATGTTATCAATACATTTGGAGCGATGTGTTGCTACACAGACACAGTCCAGACTGAAACTGTCACACACATACACACATACACACACGCACGCACACACACACACACACACACCATATGTTTTCTACGAAACGTGCTTTACAGGCCCTCTCATCCAACACTCATTTATCTTATAATACTCAACTAACACATTCGCACACACTTTGTTTCTTACATGTTTGAAACACTGTCAATTCATAGATTTGACAACCATCAAATCGCCTACTGACGTGACGCAAACCGATACTCATAAGTTTTGTGATTTGGATTGCTGCACACACACACACATATTCCAACACGATCTCTGTAGAGTATTATATGTCATGTTTCGCACCCCACTAAAGCGTTATCCAAATCGTGATTTCGTTACACATTTCAGTTCGATATAATAAGATTTGCGATTTGTTGAATTATGATGTGGTCCCACTTTAATTATAATACACGTTCTCGGGTAATCCAACCGTTTGTATCCTACCATGATTTCATACCGGATTGTTTCCATAATAATTGTACTACAAATTGACAAATTTTCTATCCTCAATCCTCACCCCCTTCTCCCATTCTAGAAGGAACATGACGAAACACCAGCTCCCCCTCCTCTTTTTTTCCACGTGTCTCCTCCCTCTCACACATTCTCTCGACTGTTACGATCTGGTGAAGTGCTCGTCTCTCAATACATATCGCACTATCATCTGCAAGAGCAGCCACGAGGCAAACTGTGTCCACACGAATACCAATGTGATGTGCCCTCGGGAGAAGGGTAACAGTGTGCCCTGTAACCCGGACTGGTTCCATGGTAACTGTCGGTGTGGTGCTATCGCCGAGGCGGCTTCCATTACCGGAGAAGAGCGGTGCCAGTGCGATCTCGACAAGCAGAGTATCGGAATAGTGGTGGGTGTTTCCGTGGCGGCTCTGATTTGCGCAGCGGCCGCTGTTTTCTATGGATCAAGGTGGCAGAAGATGAAGAAAGTGGCTCAGCAGGCACGTATTGAGAACAGGGTGTTAAGTCAGGTGTTGGAGAACAAAACGGCGATAGAAAGAAGTGAGAATAGGACTGCTAATGAATATGACACTGGCGCGGTGAGTGGGCAGATGGCGGTGGACATCGCCTCCGCCCCGCCACCCGGAGCTGATGTGGCGGCGGCGGAACCCGTGGGAGGAAGTAAGAGAGTGGATGAAGAGGATGATATCCTGGAGGAGGAGAATATTTACATGGAAGTGGACAGTGAGGGTCCAGCTCCAGTAGTGGCTAGCATAGTCTGATCCGCAGGGATCCGGCCGGTAGCTTGATAAGTTATTGCAGCCGGGCATGAGCATATGTCCTTGGAATACACACAGAACCAAGTGTGTTCTGGTTCGAGACAGTAAATGTTGATGTTCACACTTTAGGAGGACGCTATGGAGCTGTGAACAGTGAATTGTATTGCGGGCAAACTAAAATAGCCTTGCATGAAATAGCCTTGCATGATATCTTAATGGGATATTCAGACAGATTTTTATCATTATAATTTCAGATGAATTGTATGTTTTAACCAAATACAGTTTGAAAACCCCAATTTTACCTCCATGATAATGTAGAAATGGTCCCCTGGGTCACCCTGCTTCACCACAATATCCTGATCTTGAAAAGTGACGCTCTCCAATGCATCGGCCACTATCAGTCGCTCCCAATTGTCCAGCGTTTCTGAGAGTTGGAATATTCACATATGCGTAGATTATTAGTGGTTGCTATGGATGATTTGGTATAGATGGCACTAGATTTCATTTGCACCTATGGAGTTAGACCACCCACGTATCTACCTAGAATGGAAACGTTCTTGAGGAAGGACTCGTAAAGTTTCCGTTTCCTGATGGTGTTAGCCATCAGTATTTTCCTGTAGGTATGTCCGTCGATAGCCCACAGTTTAACATCCGTCTTAGCCTGCGGACACATTTGATACAAAATAATCCGAAAAATTGTGGTAATTCGTCTTGAGGATAGCCAATTATTTACCCTGACGGTAGCCGCTCGCGGGCACCCGTGAATAAGCGCCAATTCCCCGAAACTGCCACTTTCACCGAGGGTCGACTGCAACACGTCATTGATGACAATCTCAACTTCTCCGTGGTTAATGACGTAGAAATTATCACCCTCGTCGCCTGTGCGGTATGACGTAGTCAGTATAATCTGATTATGCAATGATCTCGCACAATTTTGTGAGTGGTTCATGGCCCTCATGATGTAAAAATAAACATCTCTTACCAATTTCAATCGAGAATGCGCATCAAAATACGTTCGTGCGCGCAATTTTGAGGGCCTTTCTATTTGAGGGGAACCGCGCGTCCTACTCTTCTGTTGGAGACAGAAGTGGTACATTTGTCAAAATATTTTCTATGATAAGTTATTGGTCATGACAAGTAAGTATGGAAAATATCTAAGAAGGTTCAATGAAAGTAAGTAAATCACTAATTTAACTTCAAAAAACACGCAAAACATAGTACGATAGGTAAAGAAAGCATGTACAAATCACTCGTCATTAGCAACAAAAGTAAGTATTGGTTAAGCAAGTAAAACAGCATGGATCGTGACAATAAGAGGGGAACATGTCACACCAAAATTACGTTAGAATGATGCCAATAGTCATGATCGAGTGTGTCAGGGTTGATTGGTGTCCAAGAAGAGTTGTGATGCCACTTGCCAGAGTGGAATGGTGCCAAAGAGAGTGGTGTCAAAGGAAAGTGGTGTCAGAGGAAAGTGGTGTCAGAGAAAAGTGGTGTCAGAGAAAAGTGGTGTCAGAGTAGGAGTGGTGTCAGAACGCATAGTCGAGCAATATAGTAGCAGTTGTTTAGGTCGTACGAAAGTATATCATTGACCCCCTTCTGACCCCCCTACTGTTTCAAAGGGGAATGATGTCAAAGTTATCCAGTTATAATACTTGGTAGGTAGGTACGCTGTAAGTGGACAAATGTCGTCAATTTGCTCGACAACTCTTGAAGTCTTGAAGCACTCTGTTACTTGTTAAGTAATAATCTTGTATAGATTGCAATTAAACAGCTGCTTCGACGAAATTTTGTCCACTGAGACTTGAGAGTGGTTTCACTTACGAAAACCACTCGTGGTGCGAAACATAATGGGATCAGTACTCAAAGTCGGAATTTATTCTAGCTCAGCGCTATTAAGAAATGAGACGAATATCTCTTGTCAGCCTGTCTTGAAATTGAGAATGAGTCTGAGAATTGTCGCATTATATTGTGGTAACACAATGGTCCTCAGTGAGACCTACTCAGTGAGTCCTGCTCACCTTGGGTTATGATGTTCTCTCCTGGGTTGAATCTCCGTAGGACCATTGCTTCGAAAATGTCACTGAAGAAAATCAAGCATCAAGATAATTTTGCATATACATGACTAAGTTATGCAAAATCGGGGAGCTTTTCATATCTAAAGGAGGAAGGATGACAAATTTCTCTAAGAAAGAGATAATTGGGTTGACCACCCCTCCCCCTCGAAGCAGTTGTAACAAAAGATACATCGCTGCATTGTGACGTGCAGCTCTATGTTCTTGCTGTGACGTCATAGAAAGAAGAAGCGAATTGTGCAGAGAAGGGGCGGCCCAAAATGCAAATTCAGACGGCAAGGGAGCGGATTACGAATCATATTTTCATTCTTGTGACGTCATAAACAAACCTCTTGTCATTGTCATCAAGATGACACATTAACGCATTCTTTTCTATTGCTTTGAGGAGCGCCTGAGTTGTTTTGTAATCCTTCGGTTCACCCTGCGGAAAATTGTTGCTAGCTAATCCTGGGACAGTTGCTAATTATAGTTGAGCGAGGTAAAACAGAAGGTTGCTAAAGTAACATGATTAAGTAGTTACCTGGTTGCTATGGTTGCTGTCCACATCATCTTCAGTTATTGGGGCAGCACTCACTGCTCCTCTGCGTTGTGCACGTGTAGAAATTCCTGGTAACACGGCACTGTTACCATGACAACATGACACTGTTATCATGGCACCATGACACCGCGTTACCACGACAACATGACACCACGTTACCACGACAATATGACATCATGTTACCACGACAACATGACACTGTTACCATGACAACATGATACTGTTACCATAACAACACGGCACTGTTACCAAGTCAACATTACGAACATGACACTGCTACCATGACAACATGACACAGTCATACCTGTGTTTCTGCGGTGGTACGCAGCAGAAGGCGAATGTTCCTCTGAGACCTCTGCAGCTGACATAGCGATGGGTTGACTTGGTATGGTGGGAGAGATGGGACTGCTGTTTCGTACTGGAGTTGAGAGAGGGGCGTTCTCTATCGAGTAGAGAGAGTCTGAGTTATCCTACACACGGGATTGAGATGGGTTAGGAGAGACGGTAATTAAAAACAGATCAGATCTAGAACTCGGATAAGGATAAGCGGAAACGAGACACCAATAGTTCAACTTTATTAGAACATGATACAACCGATATGTTATCGTAGAACGGAGCAATAAGAGACCGCATACGACACGGCATGTACATGATGTAGGACATGAGCTCAATATCTCTATGAATTGTCGCACACACTGGCAGACAAAGAGATACACGTACAGACCCACGCAGTACACACAAACACACACACACACAGACACACACACAAAAACACACATCATGATCATTAAAATTGCTACCGCTTCACTTTTTATTGACAACATTATTGCTTTCATTCATCTACAGCTCCATACATAAGATACAGCTTCTAAAGTCAATGTCATGGTGTACACGGGTAAGTTATTGAAGGGCAAAACGCGGACAAATATCCACTGATATTGTAAAACTAGGCAATATTCAGACGTATCATTCATTCATGTGTCAATTTAACAATAATAATACGGTCAGAAAGCCAGAGAAGAGGGAGGGAAAAGAGGAGTCACAACATTCAAAGAGAAAAATGGAGACCGACAAGTGTATTCTTAGATATGCTGCGAGAGAAAATCATCATGAATATATGTTCATCATATCATAATTATCCCATTGAATAGCATAATGAGGCAATTAGATCCATGGAAAACGGTCGGTTTTTCTGAAAATAGTTCATACACGGCATGTGATGACGTCATGGGTTGTATTTACAGGACTGATACCCAGCTCTCCCTCTCCTTTGTATGAGTACCTTCATTTGAGTTTCAGTGACATTGCATCACTATGTGTGTCTGGGTGTTTGTTTGTGTGTGTGTGTGTGTGTCTGGGTGTTTGTGTGTGTGTGTGTGTGTGTGTGTGTGTGAGATAGTGAG